>VWZK01017661.1:224-50957 GCA_013396935.1 Baryphthengus martii | reverse complement strand
AAAAAAACCTGCTTTTAATTCATCTGAGAGTTTAGTATCAACAATTCCTGTATGGCAAATCTTAATGAAATAGATTTACAGCAGAAACAAATTAAAATAATTTGAAATATTAAAAAATATTATTTATACTGATCTCTGACTAAATTTTTGTGCACGTTTAGACAAAACAGTCTTTATGGAACTGTGAGGCTGCGATGCCATTGCAAGAAGGCTATTTCTATACATTTTGAGTATGTGAATGTTTTACCAGCAGTTTCAGGAAGCATCCAACAGCATAAATTATGGGGCCAGCATAATTAAATTTGTGATAATCTTATTCTGCTTTCATGTTAATTATAATAAGAAAGTGGTTTGATGTGACCCTCAGGACATTAGTAAATTATGTCAAAAGACATTCCAGCCTATGAACTACGATTCTCCCATTCGAAAACCTCAACACTTAAAGAAAAAAAAAATATCTGTACATACTCTACTTGGGAAAAACCTGTGTGATAGTCAGGCTTCGGTGTGAAAAGAGACAGCCAGACAAATTCAAGACTTATACCACATAAAACCTGTAGATAAATAATTTTGACTTAAGTCCTCCTGCTCTGAGTTACGGTTTTAGTAATAGAATACACTGTTTACAAACTAAGAAAAAAAAAATCTTCCATAGAAAGTTTGTCAATATTTCTGGTATTCAGATCATACAATAGCTACTTGGTTTCTGAAGTCAGATTTGTAATGCTGATATCTCCACATCATGACTAGCACTGCTGTCTTTTTGAAAACTTTAATTTGAAAAAGATCAACAATCATACTGCTTTTCCTACACTCTAGCTCTTTGATGAGTTTCTTTTTGATTTGATGGTTTTAAGTCAAAAAATATCACTACTGCATATTTTTTACATTTGCCTCTATCTATGGCAACAGCTGTAAGCAGAGACAGAAAATTAAAACAACATAGAAAAACTTACAGTCATTAGACTATTCAAAATCTGTTTATAAAACAGTTTTAAAATGAAGCTGTAGCCAGATTCATGGGATGAGATTGTTGCAGTAGCAGTCTGGGTGGAACTGAATATGCTGTAGGATGAAGCCAGATTTAGATCCTCCTTGACATAACATTTTTATCAAAAAGCTAGGGGAAAAAAGTACTGAAAAACTGTATTGCTATGGATGCTGGAAGTGTCAGGGTTGTCAAAATCATAGGTACTGGAGAAGTCATCAATAGAGGGTGGTCTACCTCACTTCCTAAGCTGGGAGCAAGGAGGGTTTCATGCAAGCAAGTATACTATCCAAACCTGGGAATAAGTGATTCTGTTCATGTTGACAGAGTAAAGATTTCACTGTGACTTCTAAGACTTGTGCAGAATCTCTGAAATGGTGAGTTAAAAAGTCTAGCCTGCATTTTTTTATCAATGGAACACAGCACAGAAAAATTGCATTCCCACTGCCTTTGGAGACCAAAAGTATGATTAAAACATTGGCATGCTGAAAGGCACAAGGAACTGTGTCTAATGAGTTTACCTAAAGAAAAAAAATTAATAAAGAACTTGAAGATCCATGTAGACCACAATCAAGGAGACAGGAAGTTAATGATAGACAAGGACAGAAGAGCGATAAATTCACTAAGCTAAGCAAAAGGTACAACACAGTGAAGCTAATTAATTCCGTGGATAGCTTGTCAAAGACAGCTAAATTTCTCTTCCTGAAGACAGCTGCCAAGTCTGGATAATCATTTAAGATATCATGCTAGTTCCTGCAAGATTTTACTCATGGAACTCTGAGTAATATTTAAGTTAGACTAAATAACTACTATGATGGGACTGTACACTTGCAAGAGTAGTTCCTTGGAGTCCCTCAAAAGTCACTTCATTAAAAGCCCCATTCCTGGAAACAGTCCAGGTCAGGTTGGATGGGGCTCTGAGAAACCTGATCTAGTTAAAGATGGATAATTTTTAAAGGTCCCTTCCGACTCAAATGATTCTATGATTCTACAGATCAGATCCTTTCTTTCTGTCTAACTTTTCAGACCACTAACTTCCAACAACTGCCTGCTGTACAATAAGCCATGTATTCTTCCCTGAGAAGTCTTGTCTTCTTTATTGTGCAGTCTTTGCTGTCGTCTTCTGCTCTGAGCAAGCCCTACTGCTACCTGGTTTCTCCTAAGGGAGTCCTGACATCTCCCCATCTGCTCCTGGGCCCATCCTTGCTGTTCTATTCCTTTCATGCCAATGCCACCCTGAACTCCAGATGTTTCTCCTGTCTAAACATGCTCATTAGGAAAATTATGTGTAAGATGATGCTACCTCTCACCTTCCAGAGGATTCCCACCTAACTCAAACTGCAGCCAACCACAACCATAACAATCAGTCTTCTTCCCTGCCACTCTACTGTACATTAGGCAGAAAAATGTACCTTACACATATGGTGAACTGCGAACAAACAGATAAAACGTTTTTCACCAGAATCATGAAAATCCCTTCTGTCTTATAATTTAGTACTTAACTCAATGTGTTGTATTTGCCAAACAATATATCCCTGTTTTGTGATAATATATAATGCTACAGCAGTGTGTAGTATACTGTAGAAAGTACATTACAAAGCTAAGGTTGTCTTGCAACTTTGGTGAAGAAGTTCCAGATACAAATAATGATATATTTGCATAATTTTCTGGTGTACGAGTAATAAATAATATGTTAATAATGAGAACTATATACAAACAGCCAAATTAAAATAGAAACACTTTTGAGATTCTTGCCCACTGTACATTAAATTGCAACCATTTTCAAACACAGGCATCATTTTACTTTGCATATGTATTTTACTTGATGGTATGCAGCAACATTCAGGTATTTTCACTCTTGGTGAAACATGCAAATCTGTCCCCTTCTTACAAAATGATACCTTGCACAACTTAAATGATTACATAAAGCACAAGCAGTGGAGGCTCAGGCCTACGTAACTCTAATTAGTTCTTCCAAGTACACGGAATTGTTCCAGGCTTTTGTTTTAAGCAGTTGTCCTGTTTAATTTTGACACCATCATCAGCATAGTTCTTTCATCCTCCCTCTCCTCTGTTCAACCACTTTCTTTATTTAGCACCTTTCTGCACACAGTTTCTTTGCTTTCAGCCTGGTGTGCGTGGGATGAGAACCTCCCGCTCTGAGAAATACTTCTACGAGCAAAAAAAGCACACCCACACACCCTCACCCCCGCACACGCACAACTCAAGGTGACACACCATGTGTGAACATGTCAGAAATGCTAAAAAAAAATAAATAATTGTTTCATCTGATAAAAACAGAATTCCCCTACCTGTTGCTCATTCCAGCCACTGCCACTGCTGCCTGCTCTGTCTCTGCCATGGCCATCTCATCTTGCCTCCTGGACAGAAAGGAGGAGGAGGTGACTGTGCTCATGGCAGGTGCATTTGCCTCGACTTCGTAAAGAAGTGCTCAGTGCTTGATATTTTCTCTGCATCTCTTTTGGCAGGATGTTTTTTTTTTATTTTGCAGTTATACATATTTTACCTGCATTAGGTCTACTAGATATTTAAAGGATAAAAACTGTAAGCTTTCATCATTTTTGAAAACACAAGCTTTCAGTATTTTTCTTGGAAAGCAAATCTCAGAAATACAGAGGTGTAAAAGAGTGTAGACCAACTTCCTAAGACTTAAAGGATCAAGCAACTAAACTCAAATCCTGCAAGAGGGAAATTGTTGAAGTTAATAAATTTGGTTTTTGAGGAAAACAAAATAATGGTGTAATCTTTTTTATTTCTTTCTTTTTTTCCCATTTCTGCCCCTGCTACAAGCAAAAAAAAAAGTAAAAATAAATGTTATACAAAAGTTTAGTCCCCATTCTTTAGGTAGAGCTTTTCAGACTTTCTACTTTTCGTTTATTGTCCTACCCACTTCAATTTTTTTTGTTGTTGTTCTTTTGATCTCTGATAGGATTAGTTGGTTTTGGTTTTTCAGAGGAAAGTTGCTTAGATACCTGTACTTGTTTGCAGCTAGTTTATTCATTTTTTAAAGTCGATATCTATGACGTTTTAATTACTGTTCACTGCAATTTTCACCAGTTCCAGATTTGTAATATTGCACAAGATTCCAGAGTTCCACCCTGGACTACACATAAATCCCATGCATTCCTCGTGATTTAAAACCTTAGGAAAAGAAATCAATATGCATACTTCAACATCAGTTTTACAACTTCAGAAAGGCAAAATTCAACACAGTAAAATAAAACGCTCTGAAACACTCTTCTGGCTTAGCTGCAGGCAGGTGCACACACTGCCAAGCAACAAACGTGACGAGTCACACCCTACCCTCAGCCATTCCGGCACACAGACGTTTCCCATGTGCTCCCAGGTACCACAAGGTCAGAACAAGCTCATACTGCTCAGACTGATGGGAACAGAGCTACCTTCAAAGTAGCTACCCTTAGGAATACCCTTTATCAGATATAACTAATGACCTCGGCAGATTTTTCAAACCTCCTGGTTTGCTGAAGCTCCACATACAAGCACAACCTTCTTCTTCTGCTTATAAGAAGAAGTAACAAAATATGTTGTAGATGAAAAGGAAGCTTAAACTTTGATGAAGATGTATTTTCTCTGGGATTCTTCTTTTCACCAAGAGAATCAACTTTCAAATGAGAAAATACTACAAAAGTCATCCCTTCACTTTTTATGAACAGGCTAAATATGGAATTATATTTATCTTCTAAACTAATGTCTTCCAATGGTGTTAGGACATACCACACAATTTTGTTGAATTTCTAAAAAAACCTGGGTTTGCTCTTTTTTGGATGAGACAAGATAACATGGATGCATAGCTATTAAATAAGTTGGAATAGAAAAGATCTTAATTTCTAATGAGCTACTGACACCAGTTCTAAAATAAGACTCAGAAACGAGCAGTAGTGTGGTGTTTGAAAAGAATGCATGCTTCTAATAGCAACTATTTGGATCATAAAAGTTAAAAAGAAAGTTATTTATACCCTTATACCCTTAAAATATCCCTTAATATTAAGTTATAATGTGATAATTTGGTCAACATTTCTGTATCAATTTTCAATTCTGCATGATGTCGTAAACACACAGCATACAATTGTAATTCAGCTGCCAATTCCAGTTTGTTTCTGGATACTCCATTACTCTTTGTTGTTATTTTACTCTTCTAAGCTGAACTTTAGCTACCTAGAGTGCAAGGAAAGGGAGAAGCCAAAGAAAGGGAGAGAGAAAGAGTACAACACTAGTAAGAGTGAGAAAATCATCCTCTCTTCAGGTAGAAACATTCATGAACTTCCAGCAGGGAGAATTTGGTTCTTGGGGAAGAAGTCACTGATAAAAGCCTATAAAGCACTATGCCACTGTCAAGGTTTAGAGGCTGGAATCTAGACAATTTACCTGCAGGAAAATCTTGAAGATATGAGAGGTCAGAATTTCAAATTTTCATCCTCTCCGGGAATTCTATCTGATCAGCATGAAGGGAATTTACCAGCAATAAGAGCTCTGTGAGCAAAGAGAAAGAGTGCATAGGGCATTGTGCTCAGCCTTCACTTATTGCTAATGACCCAGATTGGCTCACAGTGGACGATGAGAAATGCTATCCTGAGAAACCGCGTCTCACACCGCGTGTGTCTGCCTGTACGCATTTGTGCCCCTCTGCTCCTATCTCCCACCAGGCTCCTGAGGGCTGGCCTTCAGGCATAGCAAAGGAGATCGTGTTTTAAACCACACAAAGAAGAGGAGAAGGGAAAGAGCGTGAAAAATCAAACCAGCTCCTAAAGACAACTGTTTGAACCAGTGTTTCTCAGGAGGGAAAGCCAAGGGTGCCATGGCAATGGAGGGGGGATGCACCCAAGCTGCCCATTCCCAGAAGCATTATGATACCCAGGAGCATAGCATGAGGATGTGCCGTGGGGAACCGCTCCTCTGCGTCTTAGATCCTAGCTGCTACTTTTGATGGATTGTTTTATGGAGTGAAAATATATAGGAGAAGAAGGAAAGATAGAGTTTATTTCATAATAAGTTTGTTATGCAGCTTGGTACCAGGTATGAAAATGGAAGAAATCAATATATCATCAGTATTTTCTACTCAATGTTTCCTTTCCTTTTCTTTTTGTCCTTATTGAGTTATAAATTATATTCCTGTCTGACAGGCCAGCTGAAAGAAAGTTTTATCATGAGAAATATAAGCAGCACAAAGAAGTTCTGCAGGTAGGAAAATTCCAGAATGTAAAATGTTAATCACTTCTTAGTGATTTCCTTTAGTGTATTTGGAAGTTTAACTATCTGAATTTGTAATTCCTTTTACTCTCTGCTTTTCACCTACCTCTGTTCATTCCATAACTTAACAAGTATTTCACCAAATAAAATATTATTCAGTCTGTTCTAGGTAAATTAATACTATCTCCTTAATTTTGAATATTTTAAAGCTGTCACTGTGCACATTCCATTCTCCCCTGCAATTGCATCCTGTAATGATTTCCAAACTCCATTATCTCAAAATTCCATCCATCACATTTACACTTTGAGAAACAAAAAACAAATTTATAAAACTCTTGGATTGCATTTAACTATTGGACCTCACAGCAGCTATGGTTGATACTAGAGATAATACCATATTTAAGTTGAATTTCTCAGTGTTGGCTGTAGTGGCATAGAATTAGGGAATAGAAGCTGAGAAGATGGAGAAGTATTTTTGCCTTACAGAGGTAGGGAAATACTTGCTCCATGAAAAAAAAAAGTAAAAAATTAAACCACTACATTCAATTCCAGGTAAGTTTTAGCTTCCTTAACATCACCCACTCATGCTTGGACAGCATTTCAAGGTTCTTTCCAGGTCAACTGCCCCTGCTTCCATTGCATCTATACTTCCTTTTTATGTTTAGGTTTACTCAGGAGCTTTTTGTTCCTCCATGGAGGCCTTCTGGCATTTTTGCTTGATTTCCTGCTTGTCTGGATGGAGGCAGTTTTCCGTGAAAATCTTTTCTCCATCACCCTTGGGGTTCTTCCATGAGGATTTCTGAATGGGCCAAAGTCTGCACTTCTGAATCCCAGGGTTGTGATCTTGCTTTTTTGCTTTTATCTCCTTCTGTTGGGATCATGAACTCTACTATGCAGCCAAGGTCAGCCCTGATCTTCACAACTCCAACAAGTTCTTCCTTCTCTGCAAGTCTGAGATTGAGCAGAGTGCCTGCTCTCTTCACCTACTTAATCATCTGAGTGAGGAAGCCACCATCAATGCACTGCAGGAACCTACCAGATTGTTTGTGCCCTGCTATGCTGCTCTTTTACAGACATCAGATGGTTGAACTCTCCCATGAGGATGACAGAATGTGAAGATTCTTCCGGTTGTCTGATGGAGGCCTCATCTATATCAGGCCTGAGCACCTCAATCAAGCAGCCAGTAGCAGACACCCACAGCATGTTAATCTGCCTGCGAGTCCTGACCTGTGAGCTCTCAGCTGGCTCGTCATCAATCCCTTGGCAGAACTTCTCACTTTTCCACTCTTCTCTCACACAAGGGGCAACTCTTCTTCCCTACTGCCGCAGCCTGTCCTTCCTAAGAAGCCTGTACCCAGCTGTTGCAGCACTCCACTCATGTGAGCCATCCCACCAAGCCTCTGTGATCCCAGTGAGATCATAGCCCTGCAACTGCACACAGAGTTCTAATTCCTTCTTTGTTGCCTATGCTCTGTTCACTGGTGTACAGACACTTCATACGGTCATCCGGTCATGCCAATTTCCCAGAAAAGCTTTGAGGACTTGCTCATAATGAATCCCCTCAGCATTTCCTTATTTGTGTGGGAGTCCTTGGAATGGTCGTCCTTGTGTCCTGATTTGTTATTTTCAAAAAGTGTTTCATGTCCATATATTCCCACATCATTTGCATGTCAGCTCAGTCCGCTTCCTTGCTCATTTCTGGTTGTCATCTCACTTTCCTGTTAAAGCTCCCCTCACCAGCCTGTTGGCAAGGATACTTTTCCCACATGCTCTCAGGTGGATCCTGCCTCTTCCTAGCAGTCCTTTATCATCAAAAAAAGGGTCTGTGATGATAAAAGGAAACACCTTGCTGTTGACACCAGCTATGCAACTGGGTCTTGACCCACAGAATTTGCCCTTGCTTCCCATGGCTTTTCCCTTCTTCTGTAGGATCAAGGATACATCACCTAAGCCACCCATGTCCTTGACCACCACCTCCAGCACCATGTAGTGTGCTCCTGGTCTCACCTGGACTCATCTTTGGTGTACGTGTGGAAAAGCAGTAGGGATTAGGAGTCTGAGGACCAGGCAAGCTTTGGCAGTCTCTGTGCAGCATCCTAGAGTCTATCCTGCCAAGCAGCAGATCTCCCCAAACAGCAGGTTGGGTCAGCAGATGAACAGATGAGAAGTGAGAATCATCTCCAAATTATCACACAACAGCAAGCCAGTTAATAGTTATAGTATCCAGCTGACATGCAATATATGTTCATCGAAACAATGCTCCTAGGGAACATATAAACCAACCCTTCTAATTTTATCTTACTTTGGTAAAAACACAGCAGTCCTCATCAGGTCCATGTGTTACCATCTTTCCCTTAACATAGCATATTCTGATGCAAACAAAATAACCAAGAGTACATAACGGCATCATCATTCTTAGTAACTAACTGAACACTCAAAAATAAAAAGAAGAAAAGAAGGGGGAAGAAAAGGTAAAAACAATCCCCAGTGCTGAATAAAAGGATCTGGATGCTCTTATTGCTAGCAAAATGGAATCGAAAATGTTATCATATTGTCTGTTTCCAAAAGACTAATTTTCTCAGGTATGTCAACAGAGAGTCATATAGAAGACAGAGTCATTATTCTGCTTCATTTAGCAATAGCAAGACCTTAGCTGGAACATGGTGTTTCATTCCATGTATCTTCTTCTAATAAGGTTGTACACAAACTGGAGAAAATTCTGATGAGAACAAGAATGATGAAATTTAGAATTATGAACTAAGAAGTTAAAAGAACTGTGTTTGTTTTGTGCGGAGGGATGACTGATGGCTGGCAATGTGAGAGCCTTACTCATTTTTCAAAAGAAGGAGCACAGTGAATAAACTCCATATTAAACAATCTAGGTTAGATAAAATGGGCCCAAAAAAAAATCTCCTTGCAAGGCTAGTTAAGCACTAGAATGACCATACAAGAGTATTATGCACACATTTCCAACATGGGAATCACTCAGGGATGATATAGATATACTTATTCCTATAGAGATGGATGAGATGAATTCAAAATGTCTCTTCCAGCCTGAGTTTTCTACAATTCTACAATTTCTTTTGACCTAAGCTTTTCCTTCAGAAAAGAAGGGGACATATCTGCTCTACTCCAACAGGGCTGGTTTGTTTTTTTTACCCCTAACCTTTTAGACTGAAGGGGCATCCCATCAGTTCTTCACAGAAGATAGAAAGTAAAAAAATCAGCATTTAACAGGTTAATAATCACAGCAGAGGTGTAAAAAAAAAAAAAAAAAATACATCTTCACTTGCCTCCATCCTCTTGCTTTCTAATTAGGTGCTGACAATGTAGTTGACACTGTGTAAGATACAGAGATAGTTCTTGCTCTGGGGAGATCAGAGTCTAAGAGCTGAAGAATGAAGATCCCTCAGGATTAGTTCTCGCTTCCATGTACTTTAAAGGGTTGATAATTTTTCACCATAGACCTATGAATCACATTCTAAATTGAGACAGAGATAAACAGAAAGAAAGCTATTTCAGGTGAATGAGGACTTGGAAAAAAAAATCTATGTAACATTCTGCTTTTGGCAGGCATAAGAACATTAATATAGAAGTAAGTGCTGAGTGGCATGGATAACATCACGCTAGCTAAGAATAGAAAAGCTCTGTCTCTGCTATCACAGAAAAGGTTGATCACTCTATTTAAAATATGGGAGCACTTCATGGTACATCTGGCATTTAAATACTCTATTAATGAACTTCCATTCTTATTCAGAGTTGCTAGCAAACATATTCCCTGAGCAAATGGTCCATTGTCACTGACTGACAGAAGCACAGATTTACTCATTTAAAAAAAAAAAAAAAATAATAAAAAATAACAATTTCCAATCATATAACAGGGAAAAAAAAAAATCCAAACCAACAGCAACAGCAAAAATCCCACAAAGAACAACCAAGCCAACCAATTATGCAAATCTGAGTAATTCACATTATGGATGTAAAACTCACTGCAAACATCAGAAGAATGTTTCCCATTTTATTCAGTGCATAGCATGGGAATTTTTAAGTCAAACCAGTACTATTTTAATACCTAACTGAAATAAAACTCCTGAGAACATAAACACAAGTTTCAAAACAGAGACTATTTTTACATAAACTTTACATCTTATAAAAAATTGCACAGGGAGTTTTCTTTGCAAGGATGAGTTTTGTTTGCTTAGGGCAGGAGTATTTGTGAGTCATAAAATTTGGGAACACTAAGAGAAAAAAACATCCCTTGAATTTTGCTCTGAAAATTGGTGGATATATGCTCACACTACAGAAAAAAAAGCAGCAACGGATTCACCCAATTGGCAAGTTCTACCTGTGGGATATCTAAACGTCTCTTTGCCAGTATATTCATGTGTACCAGTGGCGGAATACGCTCTCAAGTTCTTTGCAATTATAGTACAGAACTTCAGCACTGTATCCACTTGTAAGAATATCCTGTGACTACATAACATGTGAAGTTTCCAATATAATATCCTGAATATTATCACTTTTTTGTCAGTAAGTTTCAGTAGCTGCCAAGTAAAAAAAGCGTGGATTCTGTTGTGCAGTCTGCATGAGTTCTTTCTCACTTATTTCATAGATGTCGTAGGAGATCTTTAGCCAAAATTTAAGGCAAAATCTACAAAATATGTCCTAACTTTTCTATCGTGTATTCAGATACAATCCCAGGACTAAGCTGACCAAGCTGAGACAGTATCTAGTGAGAAAAGAAAAAATAAAAAAAATTACTACAATAATTACAACAAAAATCTGATCGTCACTTCTAGAATCTTCCATCTGCAAGAGATACAATGAAAATAACACACCTAAAAAAGACCTCTGTAGTGGGAACTATAACCTCCTCTGTCTCCTAGGAACTCAGGTCCTTATGACAGCTCAGCCATTGGTTATCCAAGACTAATATTTTTTTCTTTTTTTTCTTTTTTCTTTTTTTTTCACTTTTGTAAAAGATTGAAAAATAATCTCATTCATCCCACCCAGATCATGGTGGGGTGAACTGCTGTTCTGTCACCAGAGACTAAGCTGGGAGCAGAGTCCTAAATAGAGTTTCTCCAGTATTATTTTGCCACCTCGTACATTGCAAATCTGTTGTGGTATTTTCTTTACTCAATAACATCCTTAATCACATATGAAAGAGTGTAACCACAGTGGACTTTTTACTTATAACGACATCTTTACTCTAAAGGGGAAAAAATAGGGATGTTGTCAAAATAAAAATAAACGTGTTTAATGTTTTTTAAATATTTTACTTCCTTCTTCCCTTTCTGTATTTTTGTTCAAAAAAACAAGTCATGATCCCCAACCTTTTTTAGCTGCTTGCTCTTGTAGTGTCAGTATCTTGTTAACACTGGAATTGAGGGATCTAGTGACACGACTATAACCGCTGACACACTTGAAAAGTTTTCTCATTAAGCATCAGCACCTGAGGATTCAAACCATGTAAAGGAAAGATGGTGACAAATTAGAATCATACAAATTTTACCCAGTTAGCGTTTGAAGTTTTACGACATTATACAAAGCACACGGGAAACCAGAATCAGACTCATGACCTCTGTAGGTTACCAGGAATGCAGCACTAAAGCAACTTTGAACTGTCTGAGTGCAGGAACATCCATTGTTTTGCAAGCCAGCAATGGTTAATTCAAGATACTTTATCCAAATTCACATAACTGCCAGTAGATAGGATTGCCACATGAAGAGCATTTCATCTTATACTTTATTTAAGAATCTCCATCGTAGGCATAATGCCATATGGCATTATTTACATTTATTTCCACTATTTCCTTTCAATGGAAATTCTAAAAGTCAATCATACATTCTGTATCTATGTGCTACTGCCAGCTTTCATTGAGGTATGCGTTGCAGATTCCTCACTGGCATGCTTGCCTGCTTAAGTTGCTGCAGAAATGTCTCTGGGTCCCACAGTAACAGATCAATATATATAAATCCTGACAATTTTCAATGCGCTGGTAGCGCAAATAAAATTATAAACCAGGCTTCAGGTTTGATTGACACAAAAACGTTAATAATATCAACTTAACTTCATCTATGCCAATTTACGTGAGCAAGCTTAAGTTTCATGTCGAATATTATGTGCCTACGAGGTTACATCCCTTTAAAGGCAGAAACAATTGTAGCTTAGCCAATCAATCTTTAAAACTAAAACCACAAACTGTAGAGCATTAGACATCATGCAATTCCCTTAAAAAAATAAAAAGTCTATTAAATATTTGTTGATTAACTGTTATAAAGAGAAGAAATGGATTTTGCAGTGAGCTGTTTATTTGTCTGGGGTACTGTAAGTAAATTAATGTTTTTAGAAAAGTAATGTCTATTGGGAATCAGTAAATTGTAAATCCTAACCAAAGAAAATAGTGTAATTGGAATAAAAGTTTTCACTGCTTATAAAATGATCTTTCTAGTATGTTGGCCAGGTTTCTTTATTCCAGTGAATATCAGGTTCCTTAAAAAATGCTTCCAAGACCTAAAATGTTTGTGTATATTAATCCTATAGAACAAGATCCACGTACAATGAAATTATGAGACTAACACTTGATGTCCTCATTGTTCTTTCCTTGGTGAAGAATAAAAATACTTTAAAGTTGAATATCAGTGTCTTAATTTTGCAGGTTGGAAGACAAAGAAAAAAAATATATTTAGGGTCAGCAGCAAGCTAAAATAAAGGCTTCATGGAAGTGCATGTGAAGTTTACTGTTTATTAAATCAAAGCAAGATGCATTCTGGAGTGTTTAAAATATTTAGTACTGATGAAGGTGCTCATAAAGTAAGACAAAGCCTGGCTGACAATAGTTCTACTATAACTATTGCATAAATAAATATATTTTAAACTCTGGTTTAAACAACATATTTGATTTGCTGTGCCAGTTTTATTTTGAGTATTTTATAGTCACTGATGATACACTTCATTCTCTTTAGATCAGTGTTCATAAAGATCATGCTTACACACATCTATTGGGAGCTGAACAGGATTATTCTCAGAAACCTTGATTCTTTAAATGGAAAAGGATTAATTTCTATTCAGCATTCATATCTCCCTCTGTGGTAAGATTCGATATACTTGAAAAATGGGTGGTTTGCTGTTGGTTTAGATTTTTGTTTTAGTCTGCTCAAACCATGAGAGAAATCCTACATGCTGAGAATACCCAATCCCACACTATCATTTTAAAAAAACATACCTCTGATAACTGATCTGCTGGTTTTATGTAATAAAAAAAGACACCAGAGTGAAACAGGCATTCAGTGATTCCACTAGAGGAATCATAGTTGAGGAACTCTGACCTGGACTGAAAACCTACCCTGAGGGACCTCTCTCAGCTCTACATGTGAATGGCTGTGAATTGTATAGCTATGCCCAGGTGCCACAAAGGGAAAAATCATTTAAATTCCAAACTATCTCACTCAATTAAACAATTTGAAGGAGACAGAATTTTTTTCTTCTAAAGTCAGGGCAATAGTTTGTGTGTGGCTTAATTTCTGATTTGATGATCAGCAGTGTTTACTAGCTAAAAAGTAGCAGAAAAGAGCAATATACCTTCAATTTTTCAAGTTTAGGTGTCTCCTACAAGAGTTGGGTCCAGTCTCCTTGCAGCATTGAAATTACAGAAATGTACATAAAATAAGTTTGAAATGAAGACTCAGAAGTGTCAGGCTAGGAAAATAACTGTAATTTTTATATTCTGGTCTCTCAAATGCTAGGAATTAATTTTTTTTTCAGCTCGTTCTTTTCTAGCTGGGAAATAAGATGTTGAATGGAGTCCAGTTTCACTCTGAACAACGGGAAAGAGGAGTAGATTCTTTCTACATTTGCAATATCAGATCAACAAACCAATTAGCAAACCCAGTTCTCTTTTGAAGGCTATTCTATCATATGTACGTAATGAATTTCTGTCCTATCAGAGAAGTTTGGTAATTTGTACCATCAGAGTTGTGAGTTGACCAATGCTGAATAGGCATGCATGGAAAAATACTAAAAAAAGGGGTCCTTCTCCTCTTAATCATAGAGCTGGAAAAGAAACCAAATTGAATGAGTGGTCAGGTAATTACAGAGCCTTTGGAAAGGAGACGACCAGCTACACAGAAATTACACGTGCATAGCTGGATTTTTTTCTCTCCTTCTTTCCTTTTCCATTTTTCTTTCCTTATTTTTTTTTAAAAAGTCTCCTTTTAAAGAAAAGGTCTCTTTTTTCTTCATTTAAATTTCCCTACTTCCTTCCTTTTTGTTGCCACACTATTCCTAAGCAGTTATTTTGTTCTGAAAAAGCAAGCACAGAGGAGCTTCCAGAAAAAAACAACCCTAGTGTCAGAAGAGGAGCACCCTCACTATATAACATAACGATAAAAATATTGTGCTCTTCATGGCAGTTACAAGGTTCATCTGTGTAATTTCATGGATAGTTGCAATTTCATCTTCTGGGGAGATCATATAACTTGTTGAAATGCTGTGAAAACCTTGGCCCAATGGAAATGTCACTGTTGAAATGACCATTAGTACCTGAAATCTGCCACGTAATACATTGCTGCTGTGACTTCTGTCTCCTTCACTTCCTCTCTTGACTTCCCACGTCTCTTAAAATGACCTTTTGTCAAAGGAATATAATTCTCCGTTGTGCTAGTTCTTCTCCCCAGATTACTCCATTTCTGCGTGCTATATAATTGAAAAGAAAAATTACAATGCCAGACACTTCCTAAATAGGCATGGGTTTCTCTTTTGCATGTATCTGAAGTTTAAAAAACAGTGAGAGGTTTACTTACTGGACTGAATAATTTCTATTGTCTTTTCCCAAATTCCATCTGGGTAAGTTACAGTGGAGCAAAAGTAAAGACCAACATCTTCCAACGCGCTCTTGATGAAAGGTAAGGACTGGTCTTCCTAGGAAGCATTTTCAAAATAAATTCTTCCATCATATTTGTCTTTGATATGTATACCATAGATTGGATGTATGACAGCTATATTTTCTTTATGAGTTACATTAAGTTTCATCCAGGATGTCTGGATTATCACAGCTTTTTGGGGATATATGCATTCCAGTTTCACCTTCTCAGTAAGTTTTACAGTTGAATCCACAAACTTTCCTTCCACGTTGCCTAAAGCACACACAGAAATTCAGTTTAAGGATTAACATAATAGAAAATTGAATATATAGAAAAAGTCAGAAACAACTTTAACAGCACTACAAGCAAAACACCGAAGAAAAAAATCACTACAAAAATCTTACAAACCCTAGAAATTATTATTACTCATAAAAACCTTTGAACAGCCAAAATTTTTCTAAACCACACAGTAATACACTTGNCCTTCTTCATAACTGATCACCCTGATCAAAAAAAAAAAAAAAAAAAAAGGAATAATGTTAGCTAGGAATAAGAAAGCAACCTTACTTTACTTCCACAAAGCTGGAGAGCAACAATAAGGAGAGCTGTGTGGTCCATCTCAAAGAACATTGGAATCAGTAACTGCAGCGTGACGTGGATTTATTCAATCTTTGCTTACCACGTGCTCTTCTCACAGGATGTTTTTACTTTTGAAATCTGGAAAATATTATGTGCCTTTCACTTTCAAAGACACACTAGGTTTGAGGTCTTGGTGCAGTTGCATCAGACAGAGTCTAAATTCCTACCAAAATCTACCTCAGAGTAGTTTTCATTACTAATGAATCTTTAATGATATGAATGAATATTAAGATAACCGATGAAGTAGGGATCTTTAGGTTGTCATCAGCAGAATTAAACAGAATTCTGCTGTGCCATGTATGCAAATTCAACAGAATTTCTCCATTTTTCTGACACTTATCTATTAGTCAGGCAGTACAAAATCTAAAAAGAAATTAAGATAGTTCTTGTATATTAAAGGTCATAATTTTGTGACTAGTTATAACAAGGAATGTCTTTCTTTCTTAAGTTCTGAGAATTTATTTGTGATAACATGTCATGAGACAGTATTTTGGGATCAAAATTATGCAGCTCGAAAATTTGTGTTCAAAGGTGTAAGAATCACGAGTATTCGTGACTCATGTTGAAATTTGTCAAAACAAGCTACACTCTTAGATTTTTAATGGATTTTTTTCTCAGGACAACTGCAGGCATTTTGGTACCTCAGCAGAGTATAGCTTATGGAGCTGCTTAAAATTGGAATAATATGACTGATTTGACGTCAAAACAAAGCTTGAATCAACTGGTTAAAATACTCACATGAATAAACAAATGTAATTGGAACTGAAGCTGACAACAGAAATTAATACTTCAGGTGAGTAATAGCCTGCACAAGCTTGAGCAAGACTTAGTATTAGATCCATTTAAAACACCTTCCACAATGTAACAACCTGCCTGGAAACCAAAATCTATATGTATTTATATTTATAAAGCTAGACATGTTATTTAGGAGAATAGACCATTTTTAACGTCTGCAATGACTGGATTTTGCCACATTCTA
The DNA here is from genome assembly GCA_013396935.1 of Baryphthengus martii. Classification (NCBI taxonomy): domain Eukaryota; kingdom Metazoa; phylum Chordata; class Aves; order Coraciiformes; family Momotidae; genus Baryphthengus; species Baryphthengus martii. The sequence continues at coordinate 34,257 of VWZK01017661.1, read as the reverse complement.
GTTAGATCTGTAATTCTCCGTTGTTGCAGTTGTGCTTATTTTTACTCTACCTTGTCAGTAAACTCAGAATCCACCAATGAAGCGATAAAAAACCTGTACTCTATACCACTTTTTAACTCAAGAAGATGTACTACTTCAACGAGAGCCTGCATCTACTTTTAGGAAATAGTAAAAGGTAATATACTTATATAAATATATCAATAATAATCTAAGCATCTTTGTTAACATTTAGAAAAATTAAAATTATAAAAATTAAACTTAAAGTTATAAAGGTCAGTTTCCACAATCTCTTAAATTGACATGACTCTTGTATTCCTGTTATCTAGAGCAATTTTCGCTGAAGATTCATATATTTTAGTAATTGTCTTCTTCTTGAGGGCCTCTCTTTGGAAGGGGGGAGATCTGAGATTCAGTGTGAAAGGCAATAAAGTTTTTACAAGGAGCTTCCTAATTTTTCCTGTCTGAGAAATCATGGTCACAGCTGTAGGTAAGTGCATTCACTGTAGATAGATAGATAATGTATTCCTCCTGAACAGAAATGTTTTTGCTTTACACAGAAGTTATACTCCTTGTCTTCAGCAGATACATTACTCAGTGTTTCTTAAGTACTTTTAAGTTCCTTAAAAAAATACAAAAATATTATATGCAAAATCTTTTCCTAGAAAATGGAGCTCAGCCTTCCAAATGTGGGTTTGTTTTTTTTAAAAATGACTTCTCGTAAAAATGTCTAATGAGTTTTTCTTTTCATTTGTGTATTTTTTTTATTTCAATTACTTCAAAATTCTGAGAATTTCCTCAAATACTGGAACTTTATAGCAGCACAAGCTTGAAGGACTAGCAAAGTCTTACATCACAGCCCGCTTCTTTTATGCAACTTCACATTTTCTAAGGGTAGTACTTACATTTTAATTGAGCAACTGGTACAGTCCTGGCCAAATCAAAATCTGAATTTACGAAGTACACCTGGATAGTCCATAGTCCATTTCATGCTGAGTGTAAAAATCTAAATAGAAGAGAATTGAGTTGAAGACTGAGTCTTGTTTTATCAGCTTTACAAAGTGATGAAAAGATTAACTTATGTTAAGCTTGTCTCAGGAAACAGAAGTATAACTGATTAGAAAAGCAGGAAATGGGAAACTTTGGTAATTGCAGATTTTGTATTGGAAAAGAAAGGATCTTGTAAACTGAGGAGGTCCAGTTCCTGGATGCCGTGTGGCATCACAGCCTTTAAACCCACCACACAAGATCTGTATGATTCCGCATTTAAACCTTTAACCTCTGTGGCTTGCTGTTCTCAAAGTGCAGTTGCAAAAGAGGCAAAAAAAGGTATCTCTCTAGTTTGAAATATTATTCTTTATGTCATACTTCATATATACACAGTAGTTTACAGATGAGTGATGTTCCACAAAATCTAAAGAGGAATGAAGAAGATTAACATACATTAATTTTTTAGTAATATTATTAGAAATGAAACATTTTACACAGCTGTTTTCTTTAATTAAAGCTAAGACAAAGTACTCAGGAAGTCTCCAAAATGAAGACAAATTCCCTTAAGTAAAAATTATTCTTCACTGATCTGTTTATATATACAAATTACAATTTTATTACTCTGAATTTCATGCTCATTTCTCTCCATCTGGCACTGAAAGAAAAACAGAAGTTAAAAAATGAATGTCCAACATCACATAATGACTAAGTAGTGATGATATAATATGTTAACGTCTAAAGACATTTATTTGCTGTACAACAGACACAGTTACTACATGTCAGGTATTCTTGGTCAGTGAGTCCCCATAACAGGGTTCCTGGTCATATCCACTAAAAAAAGCAGCCTGTGACCAGAGCATTACCAGGTCTGCCTCTAAAAGCTGCAACAGAAGTCCCCTCTAGACACCTGAGCAACACACCTGCAAGTCACAAATCAGAAAACTGTAGGCACTGTGAAAGTCGACTCTACTGAAAGAATTAGGGAGCAGGCACACACTTAAAGCATCATATTTTTACAGAAGATATACCCTACAAGAAGAGAAATACGCAAACCACCTTCACCCTACCCTCCTGGGCACTAGAGGCATCAGCAGGTATTGCAACCGAACATCCATTGTGCAGCCCCCTCCCTTCCAGCCTCTCCTTATACCTCCTTTATCTCTAACTTCTGTTTCTGCCTACCCCCCATCCTACCCAGCACTGGAAGGCTTAAAAATCCACACATCACCTGTGGACAACCTGTAGATAAGAGACCCACAACAACAGCAGCAGATCGCAGTCACTCCATCACAAAGGCAGTTCTGTGGGCACTGCCTCTCACTCTCTGCTCTGTAGCTTGGACCTTCTTACTCAGTTATCCCACTTACTCTCTATCCTTTGAACCCCAAAGCAAAGGAAGGGAAGTCTCACAAAGACAGACAAGCTGCATCTAACTAATTGTTGGCTAAATGCCAATTACAGTTTGACAACAAAATCAGCACAGTGGAATTTTCCAACTGAATATATAACTGTAGGATGCTGTTTAAAAGAAAAGAAAAGGAAAAAAAAAAGAAAAGAAAGATGAAGAGCAAAAAAGATTGTGCAGCAAGCACAATGGAGATCTACAGCTTGGATTTTAATCATGACTAGAACATACATCTTTGGTGACCCTGGATGAGTCACTTCATTTCCTGGTGCATTAATTTCTCAAACTCTAATACATAGATAATATGGAATGAATGCTGCTGTTTGAAAGCATGTCACGATAATCTCTGTAATGAGGTATTTTAATGGAAATTGCTATAAAACTGTGAAGAATAAGACGTATATATAGGACTAGCACAATATGTTAATACCCTTTTTAATGATTCATTACTATTTAAGATTTAACAGATAGGCCTGTAGCAATAGTGTAGAAATAGTGGCAAATATACTTGCAGGCTGCTGCTACTGCCAGAAAAAAAGGCCTTACCTGTAGCAGAGCAGTGAAGCAGGAGACAACAGAGAAGGAGATCGCTCCAGGTACACATTTCTTTACCTACAAACATGATCAACAGGAAAATTACCAGGGGAAAAAGATTCTTTAGTTTCAGGGGATTTTCAGTGAAGATAGTCACAGAATGGTAGGGGTTGGAAAGGACCTCTGGGGATCACCTAGTCTAACCCCTCTGCTAAAACAGTTTCACCCAGAGCAGATTGCACAGGATTGCAGGCAGGTGGGGTTTCAATATTTCCAGAGAAGGAGACTCCACAATATCTCTGGGCAGCCGGTTCCAGGGCTCTGTCACCCTCAATGGAAAAAAGTTTTTCTTCATGTTTAAACGGAACCTCCTGTATCCCAGTTTGTGCCTGTTGCCCCTTGTCCTGTCGCTGGGCACCACTGAAAAGAGCCCGGCCTCATCCTCTTGATACCTGCTCTTTAGAGATTGATAAGCATTGACAAGACCCTCTCTGNCCTCATCCTCTTGATACCTGCTCTTTAGAGCTTTAAACAGGCTCTAGGCTAAACAGACCCAGGCTAAACAGACCCATCTCTCTCAGCTTTTCCTCATCAGACAGAAGCTCCAGTCCCTTCATCATCTTCATAACCTCTGCTGGACTTTCTCCAGTAGTTCCTTGTCTCTTTTGAACCAAGGAGCCCATCACTGGGCAAAAGAAGCAAATGTGCTGCGAAGAGGGAGGTTTTCACGATTTCATGCTGGGTGTGAGCATCTCTGTAGATTAGCTCTGACCTTATAGAAGCCAAGTTAACCAACTCAGAGCAATAGTTCAGTAACAAGTGATATAACACTCTATTTCTCCATAGATCAAGGTCCCCTGGCTGCCAGTGCACCACCATCAAGGAAAATACCTCTTTTTCTGTTCACCATTCAATGTCTCTTTAAGTGGGCTGGCTGAGCGGTACAGCAGGATAAAGGCACAAGAATTCAATTTGCTTTTTCCTATTCTGCATCTAATCTAATTGAACCAATAAAGCCTCCCAAATTGGATTAATCTATAGGCATGCCTGATTCAGTAACGTAATGGATAGGATTCTCCAGTATGTATTCATTAACCTCAGAGAAGAAGTTAACGCCAGATAGTCCTTCAAAGAGAAAGAAAAAAAAATAAATAAGGGAATTAAACACAATCACATTTTGGGGATATATTGGTAAAGAAGATTCAGAGAGGGGAAAAAAAAAAATCTAAAAAGCTTTCTTAAACATAGAAAAATAAAGAAAATATAATCTACTTACTCAACTTCCAGATAATTTTTTTATTGTTAAACGTACTGGCCTCCAAGACACTGTGTATGTAAATTACAGTTCTGTGACAAAATGCTTTGACCCAAAGAAATCAGTATTTGCAAGAGGATATATATTCAGAAGTCTTTAGCTGAAGGACTGTGTTTCCACTTTTCCTGAACTGGAAAAGTATTTACATTTTTGGAACTATATCATTAACTGGATATTCATCCTAACACCACCTAAATGTGTCAGGAAACTAAAGACTGCTGGTGATAAAAACCAGAGCTGTAGCATGAAGGCTAAATCATACTAAACGCTGAGATTCAGGAAGGGTATTTTCACAGCTTTTTTTTTTTTAGGGAGATTTTTCATGAGTAAAGGATGCTATCCAAACACAGAAAACCTGTGCTTAGTGATAGAGTAAGCTAATGGTGAGGGGCACTAATGGTATAAAAATCTGACAGGCAGCGGAAGGAACCCCACTGCTGAACAAATTTTGAACACCAACTCTCAAGTGAAAGGTGTGTTGGTAGGAGATAAGAAGGTTTGTGGTGGTTTTTCAGTTGATTTTGTAATTAATGTTCCTTTGACACGTTCATCACTGGAGAGTCTGTCTGTGACAACTTGCTGAGCTTCAGTGAAGTTCACACATCTGTGTGCAAGGAGGAAACCCTCCAAGCAGCCATTTGAAATACTTTGTCTGTTTGAATAGAACAAAAGCAGAAAATATGATCAAAAAAGTGACACAAAGATAATTATGGTCACGAAAAAAAGCCAAATTGATCTATTTGATAGAGATAAATCCTGAAAAAAATACAACAACAAAAAAAATCCAGTTATTTTTTTTATATTTTTATTTACAGGATTGCTTAACTATTTATCACTATGCCTTTTTCTTCCATCTATACCTTTCCTGTTCACTGATGCTGACTGTAAATGTCTGATTAGGGCAATGAGGCATGAAAAATGTTCCTAAAAATCTTTTATAAATCCTTCTACTTTTATAATAGGAAGATAGTACTGGATTTCTGTCGAAATTTTGTTGATAATTAGTCTATGCATTTTCATCTGGCAACAACATGGAAGACAGTGTTTGACAGACATGAAAGAAGCTAATTCATAAAGCAAGCAGTAAATTATATTTGAGTCTCTAAGAATTTAATGTACTCATACCGTGTAGTTGACTATGCTTATTTCTTTCAGTTTAATTCTTGTATTCCTGTTGAAGTCTCTGATATTATTTGCAGAAACCTGAAAGTTTCATTATAATGAAAGAAAAATGAAAGCAGAAATGCTTCAAGTTTCTCACACAAATCCATTATTGGGATGGGAAACGGACCTTTCCGTTTCAGACCACAGCCATTCTCATACACCTATTATTTTTCCTGAATTATCCTTTTCCTGGTTTAACTCTGCTTTTCATGTCCATCATGTTGCTAAAAAAAAAACAAGCCTGTTGAAAATTTCCTGCAGAGGTGGTTCACTAAAGGTTGAAGCTATCCTTAATTACAGGATGTTGTCAGCTCAGACGTGTCTCCAAGAAAGTTTTATATTGCGAAGAAACTTATGACTTTTAAAATGACCTTCAAAATCCAGGGAGAAAGCTAAAGAGAGCAAACAATGCATCTTTCATATATGGCATCTTTAACCTTTTTTGTTGGTGCATCCAGGCCCTGACACAGCCTTATCCTTCTAGCCAAGAACGTTATCTCATGCATCTTCTTTTTCTTAAGCTTTTTTTGTTCCCCTTTAGTGGGAAAAAGCTTGGTAAACAACAAAGTGACAGTTAATCAGTTCCTGATAATGCACATCTCTTTCCTACAAGATCAGCTCAAGCAGCCAATGCTATCTAAAACCTCCCTCCTACACACAAAAGCCCCAGAGAAAACCAACACAGCCATTTAGTAGCCAGCCCAGCCTCAACCCATGACATGTGTACTGTCTTCTTTCTGTTTAAAAAACAGAAGTGTGTCGGGGGGTGTGTGTGTGTGTTACCTGGTAACAGAGCAGGAAGCTGCAGGTGGTGCTGGGCTGGCTGTCCCAGCCGCTCCAGCCTCTTCCCTGCCCCGCTGCTGAGACAAGCTGGATACAACCGGGCAATGAGGTAGAGACGAAGGTGGAAGCCAGGTGCTCACCACACAGGCATTGACCTGGAGAAGTTGCAAGCAGAAGAGATGGGATCCTAAAGCAGAGAAGACCCATAGGCACAGTGTCAGGCTGCTTTACAGGCTCATCAGAGGCTGCTCGCCCAGGTGATGTGGAGAGGCTTCACAGTAGAACTGGGGGACAAACCTGCTCCTGGGAGGATGCACGGTCTGGGGATGTCTTGGTTTCACTAGGATAGAATCCTAGGCCAGCCATGGTCTGCAGGCTATTAGCAGGTTGGAGTCAGCCAGGAGCTTAAGCTGGTGAGGGAAAAACCAGGGCACCTGACTTGAGTTGGCTCCAGGTGTATCCCATTGGCATTAGTATTGATAACTGTTTTTCTGTTTCATTAAATCTGTTCTCATTTCAACCCAGGAGTCTCATTTATTTTTCCTAATCCCCCTTCTCTGCTGTGGAAGGGCCATTGGGTGACAGAATAACTGGTATATTTTAGCTCCAGATTTGGGCTAAATGCAGATGGGGGAAAAATTATTTCAAATTCTTTTATTTAGTCTGTCACACCTACCAGGTTTGAGAACTGACTTTTTAAAGAGTTGGCTTGTTCTGGGTCATTACTTTTATTCTGAAAGGCAGTCAAGCATACCTAGGGCATACCTTGGTATGGTGGCTTCAGGGAAAGCAGCAGTAGTTCCTGCTCCAAGGACTTGCTTACTTGGTGGTCCTTTACACAGAAGGGGTTGTACTGAGATTTCCTTGCACAAATGCCTGGGCACTTATTTTCTTTTCCTCTTTTTGATCTTTGCTGGTTTTAAATGTTGTAATCCACCAACCCAACCACTCAAACTGCCCCTCAAAAGAAGCACACTTCAGAAAGAAACAAGCAACCTCTTCCCCTACAAGTACACTGCCTAAAGATACTCAAAAGAGAAAACAAACAAATAAATAAAGCATTTGCCAGCAAACTTTTAGACAAATAACGAACAAACTCTCCCCATCTTAGGTTGGGGTGGGGATTAAGAAGGACACAGAAACTATATAAGAACAACTACCTCCTTTCAAATCTTTACACATATAATGAAGTGGAAGAATGAACAAAATCAGAAGAAAGAATTAAAATTCTGTTCTATTGTAATGAATTAAGATATGTTGTGTTTGGTAAACCTGGATACGTAGCATTAACATTTTTTGTTTGATTATTTTTCAAAGCATAGAATGAAAGATACACTGTGTTGTTACAGCTGTGTTTTGTCCTTGGATTCCTGGGATTTAGAGCTTTGTGTGCTGTTGTTTTGTTATTTCTGTTGTAGATGATGGTAAAAGATATTTCCTGGACATTGTTTCAGTCTCAATGCACTTTTATTTTTTCACAACCGAATCAGCTGCATATTCTGCTAAAGCCTGAGATGAATGTATATGTGTCCCTCTTTCATTTAAGTAGAAATTCTATTGTTTAAAAAATATATATATACAAAATAATATGCAGAATGTGGGAGCTGACTTAATTCATCAAATGGTGAATAAATTCTTCTGAGAACAAAGTTACAGATTTCCTGTCATTCTGCTATTAGCCATTCTGTGTGTAGGATGGGTAGCATCAGAAGCATCTTAAATAGATCTCAGTTTGCTTTTCTGAAAAGATTTTGACAGTGTTAATTACTTCTGCTAAGAGAAATTTCTGACACTCACACGACCTTCTGCTGCATTTGCAAAAGGCTGTCATGTTTGGCGTGCTGATATATCCAAGGAAAGCCCCAGGAAATGAAAAGAAGCTAAATGAAACAAAACAAAACTTACCATTAATATCATTAGCTACCAAGTAAGGCATTTCCAATGACTTCACCAAAACATTGATTTTACTTCTTCTCGAGGGCAACTTCTGTATGAAGAAATTAATTCTTTTTGAATGTAGCAATATCACTCACTGACTGCAAGAGAGACCAGAAGCACAAAACTCTACTCACTGTCCCATGTAGCCGCCAGTTTGGTGTCACAGGTGAGTGAGTTACTTGTTATTTGTCTGGAAGAGAAGCTGGTGGTGGCTTCCGCACCATTTCACTCTCTGTTGGTCAGCATCAGATTACCCATAATTTTAAAATAAACCATGCCAGTCCTTCTGAAATCAGAAGAAAAGAGAAAAATTCTCACTAAAGGCAAAACCAACTTCTAACAGAGCACAGGAACATGGCAGAATGTGGACTTTTTAAGCAGAAGAAACATAAAACTAGCAAAGGAGATCATATATTCTCTTTGTTTTCCATGGAAAAGATGAAGGGCTTTGCTGTGCATTTAACTTGTACTTTTAGACTGCTGTGGTTAGAGTAATGCCATCATCCTTGGACAGATGCATTTCTAGCAAGACAAAATTCTGCTTATTCATCACTTATGAATTCATTCACATATGAGGAGGTGAATATAAACATGGAAGTCAACTTTATGTAGTGTGTTCGCAAGAAAGTCTCTAATATTGTTACACTGGTATAAAAAAATCCCAAACAACAAAAAAAAACAAACAAAAACTCCAACACCTCAAAGTACTGAACTATGCTGGTTCACAAAGATCCAACATTAAAGTGGTTGGCACAAAATCTGTTGACTGATATAAGTAAGTACTTCGATTGCAATTCAAAGAGAAAGGTTGCAGCAATGGAAAACACCTTAACTAGGTCATTGCTAAACAGAGAAAAAAGGAAAAGGAAATACAGATCAAACAAATGAGATTCGAACAAACCGTGATGGAATAGATAGCTGCTGTTTCCAGAAGTGTTTATAGCTGTGGTCTTTTGAACTTATTTACTACAATATCAGGCTATTTTAACCTGTTATTCTATTTCTTTTTCTCTCTTTCTTTCCCTTTTTTTTTTTTTTTAATGTTCAGTTTCAGTTAGATTTCAGACCCTTGGTTCAGCACTTGCCACCTACCTCTGTTTCCAGTTGGCCATTTTACTTCTAACTGAAAATAATTATGCCAGCATGTGGGAGAGAAAGCACAGAATATTTTAAAGAGTCATATGAAAAAGTGCGTAAGCTGTTAAGCATCCTTCTTCTGATACATTATGGCAAATAGATTCCCAGCACAGGATAAAGAGATTTATTACCATTAAGGGATGTTTCAGTTCAGAGGGAGAATAAAATAATCCACCCTGAAGAGCCACATTCTGGGCGATTACATTTTGACCTCAATTCCTGCTGTATTCCCTAGTGAATTTGTCCGTACACTAATGTTTCCTCTGCTGGGACCTAGTCCAACATCACCTAAAGTTAGATTTTCCTATCGATTTTTTATGGTGTTTGGCTTCTTAAAATAAGTTGCTGTTACATCCATAACGATTTTCTTTCCACGCTCATTGTTCTGTCACGAAATGTTTTTAAAAGCATACTGGATAAACCCCACAACATTGAACCACCATGTTTAACCACACAGAAACTCTGAATATTACCAATGGAAGGATATAAATCTTTACAATCCATTGCTGTGCTACAATGTTTTTTCATTTCTATTCCTACAGGATCAAACTTTCTGTTCACTAAGAAAGTCAGCTTTAAAAACAATATTCAAAGCCATTTTTGTGACTCTAGCCTCAGACAAATTGTCATTTTAAACTCTATAAAAATAGTTGCTTTATTGAAATAGGGGAGGGTTGCCCTGTTGCTGAATAATAAATGCAATAAATGGAAACAATGCAATGGCAAATTACTGTCAACAAAGTGAGACGAGAGAGCTCTTATCCTATAAACATTAAATGTAAAATATAGTAAGGAAGGAATTTTGGAAACTCTCATTAGTTTTATGCTAAATATCATCACTCACTTGGAAGTAATTTTTGTTATTTTGGCCATTGTTTGGTTGCTGACTTTGCATCCCCCCCAAGCACAGGGTGCACAGTGGGGAGGGAAGGTGAGCCCTGAGCTGCAGAGGCAGCCGCAGTGCCCTGAGACCTCAGAGCCCTCTCCACTGGATACTCCAGCTTCTGGTGACCTCCTGCTGAATGGCTCCGCTCATTCTGAAGTATTAACATACATTCTTGTAGGGATGCTTTGCAAACCTTTAATTATTGCAGAGTAATTTCAGACAACACAAGATTTTTCACTGAAGTGTAGCATTTTTATTAGGTCAGAAACCAGCAGGCAGGTGAGTTTAACATTCCTTTTTTAAGCTTATTTTTAATGCTGGAAAGTGTACGTCTTACAGACGTGAAGCAACCACTCCAAAGGGTCTGAGGAACAGTTTCCTGAGCTGTGGATTAATGAGCAGTTGATGTCTTCATTTACACAAACAGATTAAAAATCACACCAAAAAAAAAAGAAGATAAATTGTGAATTCCAGTGATACTGCTTCTGTCCTTGTGTTAGCCCTTGAAACTTCAGGGTTATTTGCCATTTATGAAAAACTTTCAAACCGCAGAAAATCTAATCAGAAAAGCACTAAAGCTTGTGCATAGTGTCAGGATTCACCAAAGTCTAGGTTCAAGAAGGTTCGGAAATTCAGATAAAGTAGCTTTAAATGGAAAAAAAAAAAAAATGAAGTTTTTATTCAGGTTCTATTAGACAACTGTGCAAGACACTTCTCTGGAAAAAAAAAAATCTCCCGCTGGGTAAGAAAAACTCCAGTTGAGGAGGAGTCACACTCCAACAGCCGTGGTGATGGGAATACGATGCTCTGCGAATCCCCAATTAGCGTCCTAGAAGGGGAACCAAGAGGGAAGACCCTTTTCCCTTTCCTGATTTGGTGAAATTCCCTGAAATTTGGTGAAAATAAAGCAGAAGCACTTTGAGCTTTTCTACACCACTCAAAATTTGGATTTCTGTGATGACTACCGGTACTCTGATGCCAGTCTGTTGGTTGCCACTGACTCAGTTGGGAGCGCATCTTCCTCAACTCACCTAGATGTTGACAAGTGTATTCTCTTCAAAGAGCTTTTGAAAAGGTTTGTTAGTTGTTGGGGTTTTTTTCATTGTTTTATTTTATTTTCTCCCTATTGTTCAGGCTTTGGTTTATCAGTTTAATGATTGGCACTAAACCACACTGACTGGTCTCTGAAGTCAGTGGCAGTCTCTGATGCAGACCTAACAGAGAACATGAAACTGAGAAAAAATTATCTTCTTGTTAAACTCAGTTAGCAGACTTCATCCTAATGTGCTAGCAAGTTTTTAATAACACATATTTATTATTCCTGGACCCCAGTTTGTGTAAGATAGCAGGGCACAGGCAGTGAGGACATCTCTCTCCTGTCCTGATTTGTCTCCGTGAAGCTCTGCACCACTACTTAGGCTTGTTGACAGAGTGAGAATAGAAGCTATTTGGTTTTAAAAGACATTCCTTGCTGCTGCTGATCTCATATATATTTCAACTCCAAGTCAGTCTTCTGAAAATATTCTCAATTAGGAGGCATTTCTAAACCTGCCTTTTTACAGAAAGATAGGCAACACCAGTGAAAAACCGCAGGTCATGTATATTTCTTACTCTAGTGAACAAAATCTTGTATTACCTACACAAAGCCCTGGGAATTGCCAGCCTGTACTCTGATAGCTTCAAATTCTTCAAATATTCAGCTCGCTAGCAGTGTTAGTTGTGTCATGCTACCCTACACTTCACATTGTTTTTAGAAGCACTTTTTCCACGGAAAAAGAAGGAATATATAATCTAAGATTTAACTGCCAGCAAGAAACAAAAGCTCTTACAGAAAGTACGTACAGATAAGTATTGCTTGTGGGTTCAGATCTGCTCCTCGTTGGCCAGAACATGCTGTGGCTTATCAGTAAGAAATTTATTTATTTCACACACACATAAAAATATTTTTCCCTCAAGCTTCTTATGAGTCTTTGCCCTTTTAGATTAATTTTTTTTCCGTCCTTACTTCTTTTTCTACTGTCCTTGGCAAACATTAGGTCAAAGACAATGCTAAATTTCTATTTTTAAGCAGTAAGTTAGTTAGAAACTATTTTACAGAAACCAGTCATCTAATATGTATGATTTGGGGTTGTTAAACTTCAGGCTTTGCAAGAAAGAGTATCAGGTTCGATATTATCAGTCAGAAATCCCCTTTCAACCCAAACGATTTTATGATTTCTGTGATTGTTGATAACAATGGCTGATAATTTAAATGGCATAATTGTTCATACTGAGAACTAGAAACACCAATTCAAGATTCATGTATTTGATTGAATCACTGGCCAGAAGAATTTACATTTTAAGGCTCTACATAATTCATTATTTGATTTAAAAAGGTAGATAATGGTGTATGAGTAATAACAAAGGAAAAGAGACAGAATAAAAGCAGAAAAACATTCACATTGAAGTTACTCAGAATTTATTAGAATTCTCTGAAAAAAATATAAATATCTTTAAAATATATTAAAAAATATAAAAATGCACTATTAATCAAAAATCTATTTACAAGTCTCTTACGATTTCTTTATAAAGTAGATTATTTTTATCTTCAGCTGAAGTGGAATGTAAAAAATTTTTGGAACAAAAGATGAATTTGTTTCCAATCAGCTCCATCATGTATTTATTAAAAACCCATTTAACTCCAACTGTCTCTTTTTTTGAATAAAATTAGAGAATCATATGCAGAAATCATATGCGGTACTGATTTCTATTAAAATTACATTTCTCCTCGGCAAAGACTTGCACACATTTCAAAGACCAGGGTCTAAAAATGTAAAACTTCACAATTCTGTTGGCAAGTGGTCAAGAAGCTGGAATGATGACATAACATCCAGATGGATGAATGGTTCAGAACTGGTCCATGTGTTTATGAGGAATGAGCACATTGGTGAACCTGAACACGTTCCAACGCAGACTGATACTCTCCATTCTGGAAGTAGAAAAGTGGCTACTGTGACAATCTAATCCTCCAGCAAAAAATGGGACTAACTTTCACACTACATACATTTGGTTTTTTTTCTTTAAATGGTTGTGGTGGCTGACATAGAGTTGGTAGGGAGGACATACAGCAAATACTAATTTGTACAATCCCTACTGCTAATCTTCATCACCTAGAACAGCTATAAAAATAAAACATGCCCAAGATTAGCTGGCACTGAGGCCAGAGGCCACAGGCTGCCCCTTATCCACAGGCCCAAGCCCTTCTCGGTTACGCAACAGAAAGACCAATCACCTCTTGGAAATGCCAAGAACTGCTGAATGAGGTCAGATAATCACCAAAAAATGAGGAGGTGGTGATGAATGAAAAACACACATTTCTGTCGTGTGGCCCAGGAACCAAAAGAGGAGCTAAAAAAGAACTGAGGTGTTGTGAAATTATATTTACCATAACTCTCTTTCTTCTGAAGAAATGGTAGTGTGACTGCTATCACAGTGGTGGAGCCGTAAATGGTGACTCTAGGAGGCCATCTAGGGGAAAGAGTTGAAGGGATCACATTTTTTCTTATGACCAGAAGAAACCTCAAGTGAACTGTTGGGTGGCCCTAGAGGACAGCAATCTTCAAGTGTCTGTTAATCAATTTTATTTTTTTATCCCTAGAAGACAGTAAAATACTTCTCTGAAGGACAATTAGATATGAGAAGCTGTCACAGTAGCTTCTATTTTTCTGTGAAGGGAAATCCTTACACAAAGCTGGGAAAAACCTCTATATAGAAAATTCCCCTCCTCAGTCAGGCCTGTACTGGTCCATCACTTCCCTGAAGTCAGAAGCCTGTAATTGCTGTGGTTTGCAAGTCTGATATGGAGAGGAACCAGTGAAAAACTCCACCAGGGGCTGTGTAGTTGAGTGGAGAATCCACAGTCCTATATTACTGGAAAGGCAAAAAAACCATAGTGCCTTTCTCATAAAGCGGATCTTTTTTTCTGAGAATTTTCAGGTAGGCTTGAAAATCTATTATTCAAAGGTTTGAAAATTTCCAGCAAGCCCTGACTTAGTGTTGCTGTTTGCATGAACACACATGCAAGCAAATCAAAATGATTTAAGTTTAATCCACATTTTTTTAAGCACTCAAGTAAAAACTCCTTCTTTGAAAGTTTTGAACATGCGATAGATGATGCAACCAGTCTTGAAAAGTCTAGAAGCCTCATTTGCAGTGGATTTTGTGTACATACCTCTTCTGAATGTAAAATGACTTCTTCCTTGATTACAAACCTATCACAAAAGATAAAGTAACCAAGTAAGAGCATATTATATCTGCAGTTAGTGTAAATGGTAATTGTGTTCTCCCGGATAAGGAGACTCCAAACTTGCACGGCCATGCAAGAGAATCTTATTAGAGAAACTAGACACATGTTGAATATTACCTTTCACATTCTCTAGTCTAGTCAGGGAATTTATCTCCATTTTAATTGCACTTTCCTCTGTAGGCTAAGAAATTATTTTGCAGCTCTTAAAATTTAAGGTATTTTAGAACTAATTTTCTTTGAAAATCCAAACATGATAAATACATCTTTGAAAACATACATCTCCACAATGCTGAAATTAAGTTTAACTGTGAATGAGGTCTCAACTTTTTAATTTTCTTTCAGGAAAGCTATTAAGACTAAAGGTTATTGTGAGGCTAATTGTGTGAGTCTAAATGCCAGTGAACAGAAATTACAGGGCTATTTATGTTTTATAACCCACCTGCTTATTAGCACACAGGAGACAGGATGCAGCTGCAGTACATACCCAATTTTTAAGGGAAAAGGTGACGAAGAGAGTGCTGTCCTTTAAATAAATAAATAAATCCTTCTTTCCTTAATTACAGAATCATACACTGATTTGGGTTGGAAGTGACCTTTAAAGGTCATCTAGTCCAACTCCCTGCAGAAAGCAGGGACATCTTCAACTAGATCAGGTTGCGAGCCCTGTCCAACCTGACCTGGAATGTTTCCAAGGGTGGGGCATCTCCCACCTCTCTGGGTAACCTGGGCCAGCGTTTCACTACCGTTACAGGAAATAATTTCTTCCTTATATCTAATCTAAATCCACCCTCTTTTAGTTTAAAACCATTCCCTCTTGTCTTAAAGGAGAAAAGTTTTAAGTATTCTGTGAAGACTTTACGCAAAAAGTGCATACAGAGCTTTGATGTTCCTGCCCTTAGAGGCTAAACATTGTTTTGATTTTCTTGAGCAAAACCACACAGAAGTATTTACTTATGCCACTACTACAGTTGCTTCCCACAATTGTGAAATGTTGCAAAATATTTAGAAATAGATCTATTTATACTTAGATAGATCTATGCTGATTTGGGGACAAACACACCCTTGCACTAAGGCTCACTGTAACAACAAATATATTAGCAGTTTATCTGCATTTTTCAATACAAATAATTTCTTCATAAATTTGCACAGCTCAGTATAACCGAAATGTTTCATAGAAAACAAAGATTAAATTTTTCTTTGTTCTTCTTACATTGTACTTGGATTTAATGAAATCATTCAACTTTGCAGCCCTATCTCACCTCGCTAAAGCCACCTGTATTTCTACACTTTGAAAGAGCTCTCGCCGTCCTTGCTGAGTGGTTGCTTCCATTGGAATTAATTTGGTTCCAAGTGCTCTCGTTTTTTGTGCCTCTGAAAGAGAAAGCGAAGTGGCAAACAATCTGCATTTTGACTTACAACCTGATTTATGAGAGAAAACATTGAGGTCGAGTGGGCTGAAATGTGAGTCTCTGAAGAGACTTGGAGCTCGCTAGTCTGATGGGAAGAGAAACCTCCCCCCTCACCAAGCCCAGAGAGAAGATGCTGACTTGCAGAGCTGTCTGCTGTCAAGTGTTCTCCTGCCCTGCAGCTTAGAGTTCTGCAGTACTGTGGGATGAGCACAATACCAGTTAAGAACCACTTTGCGAGTTACAATAATTATACCACGTATCAAGTAGGAAAGAATCAGGCTCTCGTTGTCTATGGTTGCTTTTTGTTTGGTCGGGAGGATGGGACCGGTCTTCTTTCAGTGGTGCCCAGTGACAGGACATAAGGTAATGGACACAAACTTGAACATAGGAAGTTCCACCTACACACGAGGAGGAGTTTCTTTACTTTAAGGGTGATGGAACACTGAGCAAGCTGCCCAGAGAGGTGATAAAGTCTCCCCGTCTCTGGAGACATTCAACACCCACCTGGATGTGTTCCTGTGTGACTTTCTCCAGTCCATCCTGCCTTGGCAGGGGTGGGGTTGGACTAGATGATCTCCAGAGATCCCTTCCAGCCCCTATCATTCTGTGATTCTGTAGTGGAGGAGCAGAAGGTTAGCTAATAATTACATCTCTAGAAATGATTTAATCCAGCTATTACAAACATCACACTTACAATAACACATAATAATAGCAATTAATAATTATAAGCTATTACTATAATAGCTTATAATAATCAGCTAAATAGCATCGTCACATTATTTATAAGCATCGCAAAGCAAACAAAAAAAACCCTTCCCCTCTGTCAGTGGAAAATACTTTCATCACCTGGTTAGGAAGAAAAGACTAATTACAGGTAGATATGGCCTTGCTACAGCTCTTTTAGAGATGTTCCAAGTTTGGCTTTCTGTTTGCTCACTTTTATCTGTCCCTGACATAAACCGAAAACTTTAAGTGTTGGAGGAAATCTAAATACCCTGCTAGATATTTCAGAAGCATGTTCAGCAAAACTGTCATGTGTTCAGGCATCAAAGTATTTTTTCTCTCAAACTCATTTAGCACAGAATATTGAAAAACTTATGACAAGTAGCAGTTCAAAGAAAACACAGGCCTGGATAACAGACTCCTTTTTTCCTCAAGGAAAAGATTTGACACATTTCTAAATTGGAAACAAGCAGATTGTATCTCAAATACTTTCTACCTTGTTGTAACGTAACTAACCAAAACTGATGCACATACCTCATATCCTGAATAAACTGCTATGTTAACATAACTGTCACCTGCAATTTCAGGAGTTGAGAGCTCTTTTTCAATTGTTAGCACCTTCCAAAAAAATGCAGTAGTTTGAACTGGAAACTCCTTCATAATTAAAACATACACTTTGCTGTTCTATACCTCTTGGGCAAAAGACACCACGGCTACCAACACTGTCAGCTGAACCGAAGCACACCCCGCGCACATTGGCGACCTTACAAACTACTATCCACCAACAAGAAAGGCTGATGTCAATTAAAAAAACCCTTTATTAAGACCAACCCAAAACGGCAATTCTAATACTTTACAGTAACAATTTCAATCTATAAATTAAGAAAAGTACCGATTTTTCACACCCTTTTCCTCTGTACATTCCTTATTCTCTGTACATACTTTACATAGTAGCATCATTATCATTTCCCATTGGGATTATAGGACAAATAGTTTGAACCACATTTAGTGGTTTCTTTGGTTCAATTTCTTCGGTTCAAAGTGACAAACTTCTTCCTCTAAGGCTTCATAAACTTCTCCCATAGCATATGTGCTGCAGCCACAGATCCATGAATTAGAAGTATTTCCTTGAAATTTCAGTCTCCCATTGAATAAGCTGTCCAATTTCAACATGGGAAGTCATCTCATGGTTATTAAGCATCAAGAAGCTGCACTATATTCTCTAAGCATTTTAAATAGTAGGCATGTAGCTCATTTTCTTCTGGCTGTGGAGTAGCTAAAAGAAAGAAAAAAAAAGATTCAAATTTCTAGTTGATTTTTAATACATAATTATTTTTTCAAAGACTGCATCAAATGCCGTGCTAGAATTTATGCTATTTTATGATCTCAACCTCTATATTATGAGTAGCAAATCAAGTACTAGTACTTTATGTTGTAAAGTCCATTTTTTAGTTGTGTTGTTTAAAAGGCTAGATTTTCATGGCTTTCCAAGCCCCCACTTAGTTGTGACAAAGTGAGAACTGCCTTTTGATTATGCTGTGTTACAATGAGGTCATGCCTTGTTCTTTCCAAACCTCTCCTTGGGTAGGACAAAGTGGGAAATGTAAAATAACAGCCATGTTGAAAAATTCCCCTGCTTCCAATGGTGGAACAATAGAATCTACCATTTTAACTCAATTATCACCGCAAAGTAATCAAAGCTTTACTAGAGTAGGCTAGTTAAGAACCTTAATGTAGGGAGGTATAGATGACAACTTCATGTGACTGTAAACTGTAACAGTTAACAGTTGCATAAAATTTTGCAACTCAATATGTTGACATTTAAATGTTTATGGAATTAAAAATCAGTATTTCAGCCTAGGACTTTATGTTCTAAAGCAGTACATAAACAAATGAGGGTGTTAGGAGATGCTGGTCTGTAAAAGCTGTGTATTTCTATCTTATTGATTCAATGTAATATTTTGAAAAGCCTCTGATCAGTGGTAGTTATGCCATAAAGAACAATGTAAACATCTATTTATTAACACACTATCAGTATATGAAATGTTGCATTCTGTCATGTTTAACGACTGACTTAGCAAAGGATGAGTTTAAAACAACAGAATGTTGAAAACATCAATAGATTTGGGTGCCAGTATAGGAAGAATTATAAGATGTTCTAGTAAAAATACATCTCCTCCTTATTAGGATACTGACAGTGTATGTTCAATGTAAACAGAGAGTTTGTGGAAATTCTGTTGTGCAAAATATTATGGGAACCTGGTATTATATGCCCCCTGATTGATAAACCTATTTCAGTACATCTATAGAGCAATTAAAATCAGTAGGAAAACTCCTTGGCTTAAAATGAGATATTTGCATGTTTTTGCAATATCAGAGTCTCGACGTGCCTACCAACCAATAAACCCATTATCAGCTACTGAAGCTCCAGCTACAGAGCTGGGTTTCAACATCTTTCAGCATGAATGCTCTTAAGCTGAAGATAGCAACCTATCGTATAAAAGCTATTTGAATTCTCTATGTGACTGAACACAGCGAGGTTGAGCATTGTTAAACAAAGTCAATGCTAAATGAACAATTTTTTTTATCGCTAAATTTAAGAATTAACACAGAAAAGTACTGTGCAAAGAGAGCATTTTGCTACCGGCACAATCAGATCTGTTCTTACAAACTAGCCCTAGCAATGATTTAAAGTCTTATTTATAATTTTTTAACCAAAAGGCTTTTTTCTACATCATTATTTATAAGTTGCATAACCATAAACCGTATTACTCACCATGGTTTTAGAGACAAAAGTATCCCTTCAAAACCTTGTAGCAGAACAAAAACTTATCGTGATTATAAAGTGAACTGTATTAATGATCTACATGATGGTAAAATACAGAATTGGCATTAGTTGGAAGTAAGACTTACTTTTCTTCACCAAAGAATAAGCCTCATCTATTCTTCTTTTTATTGACGGATTCTTCAAAGTCACTTTTGCCTGTAGCACACACAAACGAAATACAATGAGTTGATTTTCTTCCCCATGTTTTCACACTTTAACAGGAAAGTTTAGAAAAGAACGATAATTCAGTAGAACATGAGATGTAGGAATTTTAGAATTAGTATATGGCCATCATCATACAGATTGCACTGATAAAAGCAGTCACAGATCACAGAGGACAAGCTGCTTCCTTACCACGTTGTTTAACTTCCTAGCCTCAGCAGCTATGCAATTAGCATAATAAAATGGAACTGCTACTGTAAACTTTATGGTTATTTACTTAAAGGTTACTGCATTGTTTACAGCACAATAAAAGTAACATCAAAATTTTTTGGGGAATTTCTCAAATACTAACCTTCTGATAGTTGTGAAGCAAAGCCCAAAGTGAAGCCGCTCCTATTCTCTGAACAGCACGACTGTCACTTTCCAAACAGGCAGACAGTACTGCAATTGCTTTATCTAATGAAAAAAAAATATTTTAAAAAGCATTTAGAAAATATCATCAAAAGCACAAAAATATATTTACACGTTTCAGTGTTTTAATGCTCGAAGGACACTTATTTCTGTGACAAGTATTGGTACGGTAGAGAAATTATGGAAAATTTAACATCAGATTAATTCAACATGCTCACGAAATCAACAGGCTACATTGAAAGAAGTCATAAAAAGAACATAGCAAAACAAAAACAAGCAATGCTAAAAAATTAAACCATCAGTAATAAAACATGCAGATTATGTACAGCCATCAGCTATGCATGGGGACTGAGTGAGCTGTGAAACTGTTTTATAACTCCCAGTAGCCACAATTAAAGCCACATCAGGATGGAAATTAAGATGTTTCCACTTTCCTTAGTGCTTATTATGTAGATGATTTGTAACCAGTGAGAAATATTCGCCTCCTCACTGTAGGTGCCTTAATTTCCTAGTCTTCCTCCGCAGCCAGACTCTTCAACTTTGCTTGTTCAATTCATAATAAAAAAATCACAGATTATGTAACTGAATAATGTATGCTTAATTAAGACAGCAAATCAGCATCTTGGGAAAAAATCGAAAGCACAAACACTATGGAAAATCTACTGAGAACTTATAACAAAGACAGGAGCATTCTCTCTACAATTAAATGGGGGAAAGAAACATGTGTTTTATAAACAACTGAGAAAAAAGTCCTGTGTGTGTTGTTGTCATAATATATATGACAACATCATCATTTTACCATAAACATTTTCTGCACGTGACAGAACACAAAATAGTTTGTCTCAACATCCATGACTTGCAGGAGTTAATAAGGTTTTGTCCAACTGCAAGACAGGAACTTTAGTTATTTTAAACTGACTGACACAAAGAAATAACAATATTGAGTTCTTGGTCAGTAACTCAAATTGCAATGAAAACATGGTATTCTGGAAGTAAAATAATTTGTATAATCTCCTTTAGATACTTACCATTAGCTAATATCTTAGGTTTATTAGTTGGACTAAAACATGTGTTATGTAGAATAAGAAGTGCTAGATGTTGGCTGCTCTTGTGTTTGTATTGACACATTTCCACGATCTGGTCTAAAAATCCATTTATTTTCATGATCATCTGCTGTCCATCTTCTCCAAAAGATATGTTCAGTAGCAGCTTTAGCCAAAGAGTAGACACATTACCAGGATTTTTATGACTTCCTTTTGGTAATGGAAGAGATAAAAAGTTCTGCAGGAAGTTACTCTGTCAGATGGAAGAAAAAGGATGTTAGAATTTATAATATTCCATTCCAGTTCACTGCTATTTCAGTTTGCAGTCTGCGTACTTGACCAGAAACTAGTACTAATGTTTCATTTACGTACTTCAGGGAACCCATTATTAGTCAAGGATATTTGACAGAATTATATATGAACCCCAAATCTTAGTTAAAAAGTTAATACATTTTCTTCTGCAATAATTTATGCAGTGTAGATACATAAAAGTTGACCCAGCACGATATATTTCTTTAAATTGAGTAAGGACCATTCAATACACAAATTTAAACGCGGAAAGTCGGTACATACATTTATATAATACAGACTCTACCTAACAGGCAGTTACAGACAAGTAGGACATCTTCTCTAAAAATGTAATTTTTATAAAGATCATGCTTCACACACTACACCTAATGATTTATACAATGTTTAGTTTCTTGTTTACTCACATGCAGTTTGTTCTACTGTACACTCACTGTCCTGATCCATTCGTGATGGGTATCAATACATACGGTATTAAAAATTTTACACCCCACTGAAACTGAGAGGTTGTAAAATGTTCTAGCAAAAAAATTTGTAGTTTCATGTGCTGTGTCTGTCCAGACTATGAATTTGAGCAAATTACATGCTGTGCTTAAGGAAACTGAGAAGACACAATGGTTTTGATTCCCGCAGAAACATCTATATATGATCACAGGATACTCCATATTGAAATATGAACGTTTATCAAAAAGGAAAATGCATCCATCACATTACTAAAATCAGGAATTTTATTTATTTACCTTCTGAATAATGCCTTTACAGTCATGAGACAGAGCAACGTTAGAAAGAAGACAAAAGACCACCTGCTGAATTGGGCTGTTATCGTTTGACACTTGGGAAGCCAGTTTCAAGATGTTATGCATTAATGAATTGCCAGCTGCACTTCGTGCAGACGGAAGTGATGACTGTCCACCACTGGCCCAACAAAGTGAAGAACAGCCTTAAAGAAAGAAAACATTTATCACAGGAGAAATGCACATATACATTAAAAAAAATAGATAAAAAAAAAAAAAAATCTACAAAACAGTCTAACAGCTCAACGACTGAGATGGGAATGTTGAAAGGACTAGTTTTGCTTTTTTCCTTTGAATCATAGTGAAGTCAATGGGTTATGCTTTGAATAGAAACGTGCCTGAATGTTGTAGTCTAACGGAATAGGCATCTACTGTTCTGTTATTTGAAAATCTAAGAGGCAGTTCTGCTGTTAAACAGAAGCCATTGCTCTGTACCAGAAACTCTCCTTAACAAACAGAACACCGTATCTAAGGCATTACACAATGATTTGGCATCAGAATCCGAAGGGACTCTCTGAAACAGTTTCAGAAGAAGAGTTCTCTCTATATGTCTGAAAGGTTTAATAGGTTTCTCAAAATATTTTTTCTGAGAAATGAAAGCACTGTCTCCATCTTCACCACACAAAATCTTATGCTACAGAGCTACAAGCTCAAATTACTACAGCAGCGGGGAACAACCGAGTTACCAGCACGATGTTTGTGCAGAAATATGCATATACACCTTTTTATTTAGTGCAACAACAATTAACTTCTTATATGGTAAAGGTAAATAAAACCGAGACAGTTTTTAGCCATTAACAGTCTTCTACATGCCTTTCTTTGACTACACTGTTAACCAGTTCAGAGTAGGTAAGTTCCGGTCACCTCACAAGCCAACTATTCTAAACAGAAAGAAAAATCAGGATTAATCTAAAATGACTTGCCCTTATTAGTAAGGAAAATCAAAATGTAGCCTACAAGAAAGATCATCAAAACTCCAACTTGATTTCCAGTACGTTACAAGACGTTACATTTTAATTTTATAACCTGTGATTGACTGATAGATTTTTGACCTTTCTTAAGTTCGTATGAAAAAAAGATGTCGTTATGACAAAAAAAGCATCGCAAGCTCATTTAAGGTCTGGAGACACTAACGTAAAAATAGGATAAAAAATGCTCAGAGACTATACAGTTCATGTATTTTAACCATGCTAACTATTTTATGGTATCTTAACAAGGGAAAATCAACAGATACTTATAGGTCTCTTCAAGACACTAGCAAATCATTACCTGAGTCAATAACCAGGATATGGAATGAGACAAATTCGTACTAGAAAAAAAGAACAGGCTTCTAGTTGTGGGAATAAATACTCATCAATGGAAATACAAGGTTTCCTCAAACAAAGAAGAGAATTCTTATGAAAAATATACAAATACAAGCTACTGAGCCCAACACATAAATAAATGGAAGAAATTTAAAATAGAATTAGATTATTGAATATATCAAAACCAGCATGTTCTAAATAAGAGCTGAAGTGCAAGCTGGATGAAGTACTGATACACTGTGAGAGAATTCCTGGAGCGGTATTTCTACGGTATGATATTCAATTTGACAGGACTTGCAGTGTAACCTTCGAACATAGTGGTTTGAATTAAATTCTATTTAATCCTTTAGTACAATTGTACTCTTGCTAAATCCAACAGAAAGAAACAGGATCTGAACAGAAGTCTTGAATGCATAACATTCAAAACTCCTGATGATGGACCAGTGCTTTTATGCTTTACTCTTACAGTAGTAATAAACTTTCCTCTCCCTTTATTATGCTTTCCTGTCTTAATTATTCTGGTTACATATTTTGATGTATTACCCAGTGAGTCTCATACCTGCAGGATAGTTTACAGTGTAGACACAAAGCAAATGCAGAGCTATTTGCATTGAGGAGTCATCTGTTAAAAACCACGGCCACAATGAATGCAGAACAGGAACAAGATGAGCTTTCAGTGCTGCCATCTACAAGAACATAAGAAAGAATTTAAACTACTGCACTATTAAATACTTTGAAAATGAAGTATAAGTAGAGCAAGAAACGCATATTTTTATTGCATTCTGTCCCATTAGTTTGCTTTAAAAGACTGTATGGAGAGAACTCGCACCCTTACTTCAACATTAATGAAACTCTATTCCAGCCAAAGCCAGCACACATTTTAATTACTAAGAGACATACAAACAAAAGTAAATCTTTCTTCATTCCAACTGTGATTGGAATACATGCTAACACATGCCCTCACTAGGGGTAGTTCTGGAAGATCTGGAAATCTTTGAAATCACCAAAGCATTTGCTAAAAGTAGCACAAGTTGTATAACAATGGCAAGTCAAATTAAACTGTGAAAGAGAAAATAGAAATAAGTATGTGGAAGATGTCAGTAATGAGAAAGAGGAAGAGGAGTGATCAGAAAGAAAGAATATGGGAAAGAATGAAATAAAGTCATGTAGCATTTTCCCCTTGGAAAAACAGGTAGGTAGAAAAACTGATGTAAAAAAGAAATTGAAAACCACAGAGAAAAATACAAAGAATGTGCAAGGAGAAGAAATTCAAAACAAGATGCTGAGCAAGAAAAATTATGAAGAAAAAAGTCAAGATGAAAACAATCCTGCTTTGAAGGATTAGTGTAATTTAACTCAAAGAAAAGTAATTGGCAAATTTAGAGGTTTTTTGGGGTGGTTTGAGGGGTTTTTTTTGTCTTTCAGAAAGGGAAAGGAATAAAGGAAAGAGAAATAAGGAGAGAAAACTACTTTCCAAGATGTGAAGCGTATCTCTTAGGCACCTTTCGTGTGGTCCCACACTTTTCTCCACATCCATTTTTCACATTATATGCTTTGAAAGTTGGAATTACTGATTTAAGCAAAGCAGACATAGGTATAAAGCATTATATGAAACCTCTGGGAGATGATGTTTCAATATGAACATTGAATTCCTAACGCATGTAAGAAATGTTCTGAGGGAGGTGGGAATAATAATGAAATTTGAAGTATTTCTTGCCATTAATATTAAGCTTAAATTTAGCCAGCTTGAAAATAATTTCCAAGTAGGAAAAAAAAATAAATAATGACCTTGATTCAACTAACTGAATATGCTCATGTTATTGCAGCATAAAAATACTTACTTTGCATTCTTCATTTTGAAAGAGGCAGTTTCTGAGGAGCTGCATAGAACACCTTAACTGCTTCATAAGGTTCTCCTCCTATGCAGAGAAAAATATTTGAAGATGATCAACATAAGACCAGGATGAATTTTGTAGAAGAAGGAAAGAGATTTCAAAAGGAGAGGTGCAAATCGAAGGCATCAATATTTGTGTCACATCTCTGCAACAGAGTTTCCTTCTGATCTCAGGTAGGATTCACCTCAGCTAAACATACATACTAAAGACAGTTACAACAAGTTACTTGGAGTCATCCCCATCTCTCTTTATAATCCACGGATACTATTTCTAGGGTCACTGATCCGGCCAAATGCAGAGATCTGTAATGTAGAGCTTCATTTCTCTCACAAGTAATGAAGAATGGAGGGCAACACTTTCTGGATATTTGTTCCATCCTAAAGCAGACATCTACACCAGGTCAAATGAATCATTCCCTAGAAGCACCTATTTTTCTTCCTTGGACACAAACAAGGATAAACTAGCTCTGTCTTGTGGATCTCTACATTTGGTCAGACCAATCCATCCTTGTATTCCCAGTGTCTTAGTTCCCTATCCTTAATAACGGAAATAGTTTTCAACCTGGTAAGAATATTACAAAGATAAATATAGACCTTTGGACAGTGAGGAACTATACTGAGATTCAAGTATACAAGTAAACAAAAAATCTATCTTCATGATGGTGCTATGACACTAAAAGACTAACGATGGCTGACCAAACTCTACAAGGCTGACAGGCTAAACCACTTCTGAAAGATGATCAAATTCCAATAATTCCAATTGTTCATCACAGGAGACTATTACTGCTTTATCAAGCATAAAGGAAAAAAACAAAAAAAACAGTGAAGTAGGGTTAATTCTTAATCTCAGACAAGGTGAAGCAATGATGCTTGCTTATAAGTCATATCATGTATGGCTGATGACATTTAGAGATGAAGTAAAACTTTACGTCAAAAAAGTTAATGGAAATCAGGTGCAGTAGATGAAAAAGAAACACATAATTCATTACAAATGCATTTTATGATTGATTTGTTTCATTTTTAGCTAAATAAAATGCTAACTCTAAGTCAAGAACTTCCATATGTATTAATTTCTTACAAATAGTAATAAATCCTATAAAATGCCACAAGCTGTAACTTATACTTAATGCGTAAATTTCTAGGAAGTTGAAAAAATTATCAACTGTGTTGATGGCACTGCATTTACTTATTTAATTTAGAATATCTTGATTTTTACTAAGATCCTATTTTGAGGGCTTTTTGTGAAAGCTTGGCTATTTGAAAACACTTTTCATACCCTCAGTTACTGTGAAAGAAAAGGAATATCAGGTAATACACTTCAGCTGCCCTGAGAATGAAGCTGGTCAAGCACATTTTTCCTAAGAGTTAAAAGATGAGAAGGAGAAAAAGAAAAAAAGCTCTGAGAAGTTCACTTTGAGAGCTGTGCCTCGCAGTGGGCTGAGGGGCAGTTTTATGACTGAGAAGCTAAATCAGACTATGAAAGCAGCGTTTTGGTTTCCCTCACGTGAAACTGCCTGTCGTTACGCACCATGTACAACGAACAGCACGCTTAACTTGTGATACAGCAACCTACAGTCCCAGCTCAGCATGGAAATCTGCCACAAAGTCTTTTGCAAAGCTTTTTCAAAGAATTCTTAATTAAACATTGACCACAGTCTTTCTGATCTCCATCAGAGGCTCCTTTCCTTCAAATTCTTTCAACTTTTAGATTCCTTCTGCCCCTCTACTCTGCTCTTGTGAGACCCCACCTGGAGCACTGCATCCAGCTCTGGAGTCCCCAACACATGAAGGACATGGATCTGTTGGAGTGGGTCCAGAGGAGGCCACAAAGATGATCAGAGGGCTGGTGCACCTCTCCTATGAGGACAGTCATCCAGTACCTTAAGGGGGCTACGGGAAAGCTGGAGAGGGACAGTGATAGGATGAGGGGTAATGGTTTTAAAATGGAGCAGGATAGATTAGACATTAGAAAGAAGTTCTTCACTATGAGGGTGGTGAGACACTGGAACAGGTTGTCCAGAGAAGTTGTGGACACCTTATCCCTGGAGATGTTTAAGACCAGGCTGGATGAGGCTCTGAGCAACTTGGTCTAGTGGGAGGTGTCCCTGACCATTGCAGGGGGGTTGGAACTAGATGATCTTTAAGGTCCCTTCCAACTCAAGCCATTCTGTGATTCTATGATTTTGCAGAGAAGCAAACGTCCCCAGCTGTCCACTTCCCAACCCAAGAAGTAGAAAGAACCCACTGATTTCAACCTTATGGGACATAGCCAGGGCAGGACAGCTTTCAGCATCCACCACTTGAAGAAGGGATAATAAATGTGTCTAGGATGTCTCAAGAAAAAAAAAATATTGCAGCCTTTAAATGTCAGGGTCAAACTCAAAAATCTTCTATGAGCTCATTGTTATAAAACACAGCTCCACACTCTCACAAATCAAGGCTAATGCCTGTTTGTGCCAATGCCTCAGAGAAAAATACTATTGAGTTCAAACAATGCAGAAATATCCCGCAGGAAGATGTTTTCTGCAATTTCAGCTTTATGTGGGAGTGGACAAGATATCAAACTTGACAGCAGAGGTTATTGTCTGTATTTTCATCTAAAAGAATTGTTAAAGTGGTAGAAAACAAGCAGACTGCAACAAAAAAACCCTTAAAAAACCATTGTATGATGGTGAGAAATTATGTGTAGATGTGGTAAGGAAGAGTTGGGTGATGTGAGAGCCTAGAACTACTGGAAAGGAAGCTAAGAAAGAAAGGCTAAACAAAGAAATTGTGAATGGAGAGAAGAAACTGGGAGTACAGGTGGTGGAAGGGCTGCAAGTATGAGGCAAAAAACCCAAATAAACCAAAACTTTGACAAGAAGTTAAAGCCAGGGACCATTGAGTCTGATGACAAGAAATCAAGATGTCCAGAAGGAGTATGGAGGAAGACAGAAAAAGAATTAGAACTGGAAATCAGATCATATGAGAAGGTAGAGAATAAAAACCTATGACTTACATGCACAAGCAGACTGGTATGGGGTTTGAGGTGGGAAGGAGATTGACTGGTACAGGTACAAACAAAATGGCTAGTGCTGGTTGAAAAACACGGAAAAAGAAAACCAGAGAAATGGAAAAAATATTATGGTGGAAACAAGATTGGAAAAATAGCTGGATTGCATAGGACCATAGATCGTGTAGGACCATAAAGTCAAGGCTGAAAGTCCAACTATGTTTGAAAATAACACAGAACTCACACATATTGCTGTAGGCTAAATAAATATCAAAAATTGTGAGCACTAACAGGTGACAAACAGACGAACGTATCGGTATGTGTGAATATCTGAAGCCTGCTTGATGCTGGCTTCAACCAGAATGGGCTAGTTGCTAAAAGAAGATTCCTAAAAAGAAACAGTCTCGGAAACAAAGAAATGAGCCAAAAAGAAGAATGTGAAGACCTGGGATGGATCTTAATGATGAGGGGATGATTGATCTTCAGAATGACTAAGGCCACAGCTGGAGTACTGTGTCCAGTTCTGGGCTCCCAAATTCAAGAGAGATGGGAATGTCCAGCAGATGCTATAAAGATGATGAGAGGACTGGAGGATCTCTCTTACAAAGAAAGGCTGAGAGACTTGGGCCTGTTTAGTCTAGGGAAGAGAAGATTGAGGGGGGTTCTTATAAAAGCTTATCAATGGGCAGGTGTCAAGAGGATGAGGCTGGGCTCTTTTCAGTGGTGCCCAGTGACAGGACAAGTGGCAACAGGCACAAATTGGGATACAGGAGGTTCCACCTAACTATGAAGAAAAACTTTTTTCCTTTGAGGGTGACAGAGCCCTGGAACCGGGTGCCCAGAGAGGGTGTGGAGTTTCCTTCTCTGGAAATATTCAAACCCCACCTGCATGTGATCCTGTGCAACCTGCTCTAGGTTAACCTGCCTTAACTGAAGGGTTGGACTAGATGATCAACTGAGGTCCCTTCCAACCCCTACCATGCTGGGATTCTTTGATTCTGTGCTCTTGGCTGAAGGAACAATCCTGCAAGTGGGAAAATATCCTGGAGACCATCGAGATGCATGGAGACAAACACCAGCACACACCATGGGGTTTTGGCCAGTAACATCCAAGACTGGTAACTGAGCAGTTGCAAAGCATGAACCGATGTGATTTTCTGCCTGACTTCCCTGAACCAGCAGCCACTTCCATGTCGGAAAAGGAAGTTGACACCTAGTGAACATAACTCTGGGTGGGGGAGTAACTGTTCAAGATAATCAAGTTGCTCTAAAATCATTGAATTGTAGAGAATCCCCAGTATTCAGATCCACCACAGGTTGTCATTGACTCTGCCTCACCCAGGACAGATACCAACAGTATGTGCCTCAAGAAAAAAAATGACACAATAAAAGATCTGGGAAGTGCCTTATCATATCAGTCTTTTGGATTTTGTTTTGGTTTTGGTTTGTTTGTTTTTTCGAGTTTTTTTTTGTTTGTGGGTTTTTCGGTTTTTTTACAGTTACCTTTTTTCTCTGTGTTTTCCCAGGCTTTAGGGAATCCAAATTCAGCTGTGCATGAATGTGTTTCATGTTTGCTAAACGGCTCTCTATCAGGTCAACTGGAAGACAAAAAGAAGTATTAACATTTAGAAGCTCATTCACAATCAAAAACATTTTATGAAAGTATCTTTCTGGCAATGATCTTCATTAGTTACAATCCTGATCTGAGATTTAATGATTCAGATGTCCAAATTCTGTGAGTTCATAGTATATTGTTATCCTCTTGATAACAGGAAGGAACTAACAGTCTCCAAGACGGAGTGTGTCTAGTTGAAAAGCAAGAATATATTTGAGTCCTCTTGCAACACGGTCCTGGGAGAGGAATGTCCAAAGGAAGGACCGGTAAGATGGAGAGGGGAAGATAATTTGGGACGAAAAGCACAGCAACTCATAATTCTTCAGGGTATCTTCAACAATGCTGTCTAGAAGACTGAAACTTCAAGTGGTTAGGGCACTCATTTATCTTAGCCAACTCTACCCCAACAGCAGCAGTGGAAAATGTTGAGATAGGGTCTTTTCTTGGGATCTATATTCTTTGTTACAAGATCATGGAGTGACTACATCAGTGGACGAGGGAAGGCCTACTGATGTCACCTACCTGGACTTCTGTAAGGCCTTTTACATGGTCCCCCATAACATTCTCCTGTCTAAATTGGAGTGGTATGGATTTGATGGGTGAACTGTACAGTGGATGAGGAATTGGTTGCATTCAGAGGGTAGTGGTCAATGTCTCAATGTCTGAATGGATATTAGTGACAAGTGGTGTCTCTCAGGGGTCCATACTGGGACCAGTGCTGTTTAAGATCTTCATCAAAGGACCGAATAAACCAAGAGAGATGCAAATAATGAGAAGGCATTCAAGACAAAGTGCACTTGGGCAGATCAGCAGGTATTAAATGCATGATACATGAGGAATGTAAATTACTCTGTCTCCCCTGTGTTCTAGTGGGCACAGAAAGCCTTTGATTAGAGGATTTTTCCTTTTGTTTGACTACTGTAAAGTGAAAACCTTAGGTGTGAAAGGTGTTGCATTGCAAGGGGAGCAGGTCCTACTTAAACTGTAAAATGGGAAGAGAGAAATAAAGAGTCAGGGAAGAACAAAGCTGAGAAAAAAGAAGTCTCTTCTTGTCTAGGTACAGCCAGAATTGAGAACACCGAGTGTACTTTCACCTACAAACCTGTATTGGCACAGTGAGAAAAGAGAAATGAAAGATCCTGCCAGTGTAAAATCTCCAGTTTGGAATGGATGAATACGCCACTGGCAGTAAAAACTCACGCGTCTCTTCTCCCTCTGACACAAAGATGTGATTCCACCACCAATTTTTTGACTGGCTACAACATAACGTTTTAACTGCAGCTGAAAACTTTAGTTATTAGTAAGTTTTCTCTGTAACAATCTGCAAAAAATGCCACTGAAAACGAGGTCTTTTGTTTTGACTAAAAACATCATGATTTTTTTTAAAAATGTAAAATATCTCCAAGCATTTGATTCACAAATCATTTACCATCCATTTTGAATGCTCACCTTCCAAAGCACATTTCTGGGCACTTTTACTGACAGCTAACAGAGAGAGCAGTGCGTTTGTAGCAACTTCACTCAGCATGTCCTTTGAAGATTTTCTTTCACAGACCTACAAATAATGCAATTTCATTACTGAAATGAAAAAGTGACCATATTAAAAAAGTAGTATTCATATCTCTAAATATAGTGTCATAGAATATATTTTCATTTGGATGATTCATAACTATAATTCTATCCAGAGCTCTCCCCCTCTATATTCATGTTTGTAGATTGTCTCCATTGAAGTGTTTCATTATTTTTGCAAATTAAGATGTGGGGGAAAAAAAAAAAAAAAGAAATAAGAACGGATTTTTGCTCCTAAAGCCCACTCCTCTTACTCTTTGCATAACATTCTACCTTCTTAATGCTTGGATTCCAGGATCTTTCCTAATATTTGGGCTTGCTATTGCAGGCAATTCACTGACATGCCTTTAGTGCAGTCTCACTTTACTTCAACACAATGATGAAGAAGAGACATTAAATATCAGTGAAATTCTTTAGAATAAAAATATCATTGACACACAATTTCTTTTACTCTTCCAACCAGGGAAAAACAGTAGCTTGCCTTATTTTTGTGAAGCCTTTATGAGCATCACTGTATTTCTAAATAACATAACTACAATTTCTGTGCTTTCAAAGGAATATTTATTTGAAGTCATCTAACAAGATAGTTGAAAGATGAGGAGCTGTCTGTGCTTTATATATTATCCACTAGAGAATTTCATCCATCTAGCAATTTTCCTTAAAGTATCATTCCAATACAGACTTCCAAAATAACAGCAAATAGTATGCACTGTAATCAGAAAAATATAGTAAAATAAGAACTGTTGCTGGATCATAGCAGAAAGTAAAATTATTTTAAAGTTAGAAAAAAATGCAGCATTTTAAGAGAAACTTAGTACTTCAGACAGAATTCTCACGCGTATCTTGCCATAGGACCTCACAGTTTTTACACCTCTACATACATCACACAAATCACCTTTTATTTGCTTTAGTCCTCTCACTAATAATTGCCTAACAATTTTTTCTAATTTTAATATGCAATAAAATATCAATGTGTGCACTAGAATTATCATTTATTGAAGTGTTCAGCATAACCAGGACTGAAAAGGTTCTGAGATGAAGACTAGTAAGTTAATAATGTGACAAAAAAAAACCCCAGCAAACCCTTATTGATAAGGACAACTGACACCAAATTAAAGCACCTGCACAGACTGAGCTCTGCATTTATAGCTAACAAAAAAAAAAAATAGATCACATTTAGACCACAACTGGTTTTATTAGATCCTAAGTGAAATCTCAAAGCTATAAACAACACAAGGATGTTCCAAGCAAATTAACTATTTTTCTGTACTGATAGGTGATGGTTTCTTTTCAAATTAAAGAATTTACATGTTTTGAGTAGTTAGAAATATAAAAAGCTTAAAGTTTAAACTTGATGCTAATTTACACAAGCCAGGAAAAAACTAAAATGTTAAGTTCCTTAAATCCAAATAACCTAAAATCTAGATTTTGTCATTTATTCACTCCAAAGATTTTGCCCTATTAAGCTGCTGGTGGTTTTTGTTTTTCCTTAGTACTTAAGAATATTTTAGTAATATAAACACAGTTCCTCGAAAATCTCTTGGGTATTTTCCTTTAAGTATCATGTGGCTGATTATAACTGATTAAATAACTAAGTCAAGTTGTCCTATATTTGTATCTTTGTAAAAAGTTTTAATTGCATCCATTTTCTAAATTTTCTTACAAACTAGGAAAATTCCATTTTTTCTTGAAGCACGCTCCTTTATGCATTTTCTCTGTACTCTACAATCATGATTTACCGTTTACAATAAAAAAGAAAATTTATGTCAATCATAGGGAACATTTAAGTAATTAAGAATTAATTGATGATTAACTACTAGGTGAATGGAAAAATACAACTCTATGTAAATTTATAATGCCTTCTGCCAGCAGATGCTATCGTTTTCAAGAATCAGTGTTAAAGTACTAAAATAAGAGTGGACACTTTTAATTCTTTTGGGAAATTACGATGTATAATAAATTTAAGATGTCCCATAAATTCAAGCAGATCTAGCTATGTCAGTCTGCACCTACTATTAATTGAAGGGGAGATCACAGCTTTTCTAAAACATTGCGAATGTTGTAACTAGAGAAAAAAGGCAAGGCCTAAATTTAAGACTTTAGGTATGGATTATGGTTGCCTTATTACTTTTACTTGTGATCTTGAAAACATGTATACAAGGGTTAAAGCTTATGTACACAAAAGCACCATAACCTTTCAAAGTCAGCACATGCATTTACTAATAATGAATACTAATTTAAGACCTGTCTGCTAATATTTACACCTGCAGGCTGGGTCTTAAGTTAGCATTTGCCACAGAGTATCACCTAGTCTGTAGATTTTATGTAATTAGGATGATTAATGGAGATGACTGTTTTAAAATTCTCTTCTCACAGCCTTTTCTATGTTAGTCAATTATTTGCTTGAGTGTTTCTCTTGGAGTAAGATCATATTTAAATGTTTTGGGCTGTTTTTGTTTTTTTTTTAATACCTTACTTTGCATCCTATGGACTGCTCTTTCCACAGCTTCCCAATAACCACCATGGGGAGAAAAAAAAAAAAAAAAAAAA
>VWZK01017660.1:0-12412 GCA_013396935.1 Baryphthengus martii | reverse complement strand
AAGTTTATCTATGATGTCCTTTACCTGGGCACCAGGCAGGCATCAGACCTCCCTATGAAGTGGGTTCGGTCTGTATATCAGGCCCTCTGCTCCCCTCAGCAGGGAGTCACCTACTACAATGACGTGTTGATTTTTGTTTTTAGGGTCAGTTTTGATGGCCAGCCTGGGGCGAATTGGCCTTGGTGGCACTTCTGGTGCTCTCGTCCTTGGTCACAACCGGCTCCTCCTGCAGAGCCCCATACCTGTTCTGCAAGGACACTGTAGGCAGTGCACTTATTAAGGGAACACACTTGATTTGTTTTGCCGGGCAGAGACCTGTTCGCATTGATCCTGCTCCTGCACGTTGTTACAGGAAGGATGGGGGCCTTGCTGATGAGAGGATACAGAATCCTCTGCTCCTCTAAGAGTTACCTCCCATTCCATTTTCATAGAGATCCAGCTGAGGTGTCTTCTGTCACATGTGGATGGAAACACAGCAGAGAGACAAGCATGCTGCTCTAACAACACATGAATTTTGGGTACCACAGTATTTTTGTAAGAAAAAAAACCCCACATTCTTCACCATTTTTATTAGATATTTTATTTCTACTTTATTTTCATGTCTTACTGTCATTAGCATGAGAGAGAAAGCATAGTATGTTTGGATACTGGATTTTAGGAACTGATGGTTTTTGCACTGTTATCCTCCTTGATAATTTCACACACACACTTTCACATAGATTCTCAAAGTCACATTCACTCAGTCGCGGCTTAATTCTCACTGGGGAAATTGCAGTTGGTCCTGGAAAGTTGTGGAGAGAGTATTGATTTTGTGCTTTTCTGGTGCTCGCTGTTACTGATCTTGGGTGTCAGTGTCCAAGTCCCCAAGCATCCCTAGACTTTTTTATGTGCACTTCCAAGGAACTTCCCCCATTTCCAGGGACTTTTCCAATTTTATAAACCTGCCTTTCTCCATCTAAATATGGTGTATATAGAAACACATGTGATCTACCTTTTAAATGAGGGGTTTACCTCGTGTTATGACATATGTCTCTTTATTTATTGGAGGATTTAGAGTATGTTACTCCTTTTTAATCCTGGTATTATTACATTTTATAACAAGCCCATATAGGCTGGAACTAACAAATAGCAGACATGTGCTTGAGAATTCAGAAGCTTAGTTTTGGATATTCACCCCCTCACCCCTCTCCTGCCTCATGATGTTACTAATCTAAGATATTTCTTGTCCACCACCACTTACTTGTATCAACATTTAAAAGGTCTAAAGAACACAAACTGTTCTGTGGTCTGCTTTCTATTTTTCTTGTCACTGAAGAATCTTGCCCTTACTTTTTTAGCCATCTATCTTCTAACATGCTATTAATTTTTCACTTTTAATCATGGCAGGATTGAAGTCCTACCATATATTTTAAAGCTACTCTGCTGTGTTGCTTGATGCAAGCAAGGATGACCTGATGTGGCCTCATGTGTCATTGTCTCATTGCAAAAAGCAGTTGTACTTTTAGATGATGCTGAAAATAATCAGCAATTTCAAAGTTTTGAATTTTTAAATGCTGGTTATAGCACTGAGGTACCACATCCAGTATAAAAAATAATTCTTATATTTAGAAAACATAAACAAAATTCAGACAGACAGAAACAGCAAAGTATTCTGTTTCCTCTTCACAAACAAAGAGAAAAATGATTCAAACCCAGGGTCTCTCTTCATTCTTTCTGCTTTGGCAGAATAGTGGAACTTCAAGAGGGAGTTTTACCTGACTAAGTAGTGTATATTAATATCTAAAAATAGTAATGCAGCAAGGGAGCAATAAAATCGGTAGCTTAGAAATATAGATCTAAGAGCAGTCTTATTTGCCAATTTGTGACAAGAATTTTTCATTCGAGTGATACTTAACTTCAGAGGAAATGGTCCAATACATCTTTGAAATTTTCAAGCGTAAGCCTTGTTCACCCTCGCTGATGAGGTTAATTGTTTTCTTTCCAAAAATGCAGGTCAAAGTAGCTGGTATCCTGGGCAGAAGCGAGTAATAGAAATATGAGATATGAGAGTGTGAGAAATTAAAATTCAGATGCTGGTGAATAAACTCATTCCAGAAAAGTAATGAGTGAATATAGAGTAATTTTTATTGTCATAACAACAGCTAAAAACGCTAAAAGAAGCATTGATTTTGATGAGGAAAAGGCAACACTTTTTTTCGCCCACTACAGGTTGATTTTTTGGGGGGATTTAGTAATGACAGAGGCAATAAACTGATGTTGGAAGCAAGGATTAAAAGGCTGTTGTCTCCATTTGTTATTCCAAATCAGCCAGCACGCAAAATCAGAAATTCAGCCCCCCTTTTTTTTTTTTCCAAAAGGTATTAGAGACCTTGAAAGTTGTTTTCCTGCTCACAGACAGATCTAAGTAATCCATCAGTCATCATGGCTACTGAAGCAAGACAGGAGAATTGCCCTGTCTTTTGAAATTCTGTTCTGTAATGTGCTTTGCAAGAAACAACACACTGCAAGGTTAAATCTGCAATCCTCATATTAGCCAAATACTTGTGAAAGACACTTTTTAATATGTTTCCTGTGTTCTATTATGAAATGTAACAAAAGTGGCAAGGAACAAGCTCATCTCTTACTAAAATAAATATTTGAGATCACAATCCGTAGCAGGAGTTAACCGTCTTTGAAAATAACATACCTCTCACTAATGAGTTCAAAGCAGTTCTGCTGCTAAGAGATATGTAAGGGAAATGGGTAAATGACAGCTCTTTATGACAGTTTGTATTGGGTTTGTGTGACAAGATTTTGGTAGTGGGGCAGGCTACAGGGGTGGCTTCTGTGAGAGGCTGCTAGAAGCTTCCCCTGTATCCGATAAAACCAATACCAGTCAGCTTCAAGACAAACCCAGCACTGGCGAAGGCCAAGCCCATCAGTGATGGTGGTAGTACCTCTGTGATAACCTGGGATGGGGAGAAAGTTGCTGTGTGACAACAACTTTAGCCAGAGAGAGGAGTGAGAATATGTGAGAGAAACAACTTCAGAATGACACCAAGGTCAATGAAGAAGAAGGGGGAAGAGGTGCTCCAGATGTTGGAGCTCCAGGTGCCTGGTAAGGCAGACTGTCCATCTGCAGCCCATGGAGGTCCAAAGTGGAGCAAATCTCCAGCTGCTGCCCGTGGTGGATGCCATGCCAGACCAGGTGGATGCCTGACGAAGATGTTGACACCATGAGAAGTCTGTCCTGAGCAGGCCTCTGGCAGGACCTGTGAACATGTGGAGAGAGAGAAGCCCATGCTGGGGCAGGTTTGCTGGCAGGACTTGTGACCATGTGGTGGTCCCACACTGGAGCAGTCTGTTTGTGAAGGACTACAGCCATGGAAGGCACCCATGCTGAAGCAGTTCATTAAGAAATGTAGCCTGTGGGAAGGAACTGTGTTGGAGAAGTTTGTGGAGGACTGTCTGCTGTGGAGGGGGACCCTGTGTTGGAACAGGGGAAGAGTGTGAGGAGTCCTCCCACTAAGAGGGAGGGAGTGACAGAGACAATGTGTAGTGAAATGACCGCAAACACCATTCCCCATCCTAGTGCACTGCTTAGAGTGGAATAGGTAGAGAAGTCAGGAATGAAGTTGAGCCTGGGAAGAAGGGATGGATGTGGGAAAGGTGTTTTAAGATTTGTTTTTTGTGGTGGGTTGACCTTGGCTGAGCACCAGGTACCCACCAAGTTGCTCTATCACTCCACCCTACTTCCCTCAGAATGACAAGGGGGGAAAGAATAAGATGGGAAGAGCCTGTGGAGTATGATAAAGGCAGTTTAATAGGTAAAAAAAGGAAAAAGCAAGCCATGTGCAAAGCACAAAGCGAAGCAAAACAAGATTTTATTCCCTACTTCCCATCAGCAGGCGATGTCTGGCCTTTCCCGGGAAGCAGGGCTCTGGTACGCGTAGCGGTTACTCAGAGGACAAGGGTCTTCACAAACGGATTACCCCAAGCCCCTCCTCCTTTCTCTCCCTTTTATACTTGACCTGACGTCACACAATGTGGAATATCTCTTTGGTCAGTTTGAGTCAGCTGTCCTGACTGTGTCCCCTCCCAAGATCTTGCCCACCCCAGGAAGATGTTGGATAGCCAGCCTTGGTGCTGTGCGAGTGCTGCTCAGGAGCAGCCACAACACGGGCATCTTATCTGCCTCCCGATACAAAGCACAGCACAATAAGAGCTGCTCTGGGGAACATTAACTCCATCTCACCCAAACCCAATACTTGTTATCCTACTCTGATTCGGTTGGTAATACATTAAAATTATTTCTCCAAGTCAAGTCTGTTTTGTCCATGACAGTAACTGGTGAGTGATCTCTCCCTGTCCTTATCTCCACACACAGGCCTTTAACTGTGTATTCTGTTTCCTGTTCTGATGATGAGGAGAGTGATACAGTGACTTTATTGGACACCTTGCATCCAGGCAAGATCAGTTCACCCCACAGTAAGTACCTGACACTCAAGGACTTGTCTCAAGGCTTAGGGAATTTGAGAGCAGTTCTTTCTTGTGCTGCAGTGCAGCTGAAGAAGCAGGGAACAGTACATTTTGACCTGTTGGTTGCATCATGCTGTTCATCTAGAACAAAAAATAAACATTCTTTTGGATTATTTTTTTTACTAGCAAGCCCGAGACACTTCCAGGACTTCCATCTTTCCTAGCTGCTCAAATTCCTTTGCAATAAGCAGACACTTTTTAATTGTAGTGCCTTTTCTAAACACACAGAAGTCAAGATACATATCTGGTCAAAGGTATGTTCAGGAACATTCAGTATCTGTTGTTTCAATCTGTGTTTGTAATTACTGTGGAGCTTATGTGCAGCAGAACAAATGACAACAGAGAGCTAGTGTCTCTACCACAGACATTCATCTGTGAGCCAAATGCTTGACACACACTGATGTCATTATGTAAAGTGCACTTGCGCCTTAGCAGCTCCCATATGCTTGAAATGTCTATGGCAAGAAGGTCCTTTGGAAGAAGCACAGTGGTTTAGTTTGGTATCACTTTTACAGTGTGCAAGGCCAGAACCAGGCTAAGTGAAGGCCACTGTAATTTGATGTGTAGAGATTTCCAGTCTCTGGTGGAGTAGGTGGAATCCTCCTGACCTTCAGGGCTTGCAGCAAAAAGGCCAGGAGTGTTTAATTTGATCTCATCTCCTCCTTTGGTGGCTAGCATGTGGCTTAGCATGATACTCCACTGGCTAGGTGTCAAATACTAGCATCCACAGTCACTGGCAGAACACTGCTGACAACCTGAAGTTGCACGGCTGTGACCAAGTTGCATGCTTTCACTCTGAGATGATATGTCAAACAATATTGCTAAATCTCTCCTGAAGATAAAAGATCAGTTTTCAGAGCATCTTTCAGAATGAATATTTAAAATAAAGAGTAGAAAACCACCAGTGTATTACCTGTCTCCCACATGTCTAACAGGGAATAGGCAGAGTTATTTTAGTTCATTCAAAAATCCAAGACTTTCTGCAACAGAGTAACATTTAGAAAGCCATTGCATAAAGTGAGGTAGGTGCCTTTTGGTCTGTTTTCTAGTGTGTTGCAGCTGAAGTAAGAAGGTCTTTGGGCGTGGTACAAACTCACCAGTTCTTTGATTGTCACTTACAACTTTAGATTAATTGTGCTTTGTGTGCTATAGATCTGAAGATTGCTGTATTTGATTTGTCATGGTGAGGGATGATATATCTCATAATTAGTATCCTTGACCACCCTGATTCTGATAACCCTCGCTCTACAAGATCTACAGACATTATTAATGAGACATTGTCCAGGTATTTTCATATAAAGCATGAATCCCACCTTGATATGTGTATCTGAGAAAATTATCTTGTACACAGAGGACACATGTAAAAGCCAATTAAGTTATTTTGTTAACAGAAGAAACTATATGAAATTGTAAACAGTACTAAGGGTGCAGAAAACAAATGAATAAAACAGGAAGTTGCACCATGTTGTTATCTACATTTTGTAATTGTTATGCTCTCTCATAGATTGTGGAGGAGGTCAGACACATGAAGCTTAATGTCATCCTGCAGTGGTTAATTATGCTCAGGTCTAATCTCAGTCAAGAACCGGTAATGAGCCACTTGCATTTTCCCATTCAAATATTTCTGTTGAGCATTTTGTCAGTGTGCAAATGATGTTAAATATTATGCTCATCAGATGAAGACACTTCACTCTGTAAAAGCAGCACCCTTAGTCACCCAGGTGGGAAAAAGAAGTTTTACATGACGTCAAGGAGTGAAAAAGTTGCATAAACAGACACAGTGGAGGTCTTGTGGTCCAACCACAGAACATTTCCATGCCCAAAGAAACTAATAGAGCTGTCTATGAGCAGGAATATCTCTTCCATCAGAAGATTTTTGGCAGTGTATGCAGCCTGAAACATAAGGAATCTAAATATGACCATGATGCAAACACATTCAGTATCCACTCTAACAACCCCTTACCCAAACTCTTCGTTTATTAAAAACATTTGTAATGATGCTGTGTTAGAAGTTATGATGTTGCTTTGTCTTTCACTTCAAGGCGGCTTGTTTTAAGAGTGATATTAAGTGAGATATATAACAAGTGAAGCATTTCTTATGTGGGGGAGTGGTGTGATAAATCTGTAGGCTGAAAAAAATGAGCCATTTTAATAAACATGTATAAGCCTTGGAAAATGTAGTATGTAACAGAGCAGGCAGGTATGAGACCTGCTGTCGTTAGGATCAGGGAAAGATGTACCTTGCAGAGACTCAGTTGGCTACCCTGGCGTACAAGGAGGTGTGAAAGAGCATATGTGAATCCTCAGGAAATTAAATTAATTACTGTTATTGCCTAGGGTTTCTCTTATATGTTGTGTTGCACTGGGTGGTAGGAAAGAGCAGAGAAGGCTTTAATTAGTCAGTAGGGGAGAATCCTAGTCAGCCCCTACCTCCCACTGGTATTGAGGACCAGACAAATGTCACATGTCTCACAAGGTCATAAGCTTTAGATCCACAAACACCTACTATGCCTCACAGAAATTATGATTAATGCATGCTTAGAGAAATTGTGTTTCTAATGACATTACATATACTAATATGTATCTGAGGATTTGAAAATTTTCTGCTTTATCAGTGGAGACTGAAGTGGGACAACTAAGGCACTTTGGTCAGAGCAAGGAAGCATTGTAATCAGCTTACAAGTTCCAACGAACTCTCTTTTGGCTATTATTGCATAACTGGTTCTAATGTCTACTTCACAGAAACCTGATTTGGGGATATTTTATCATGCTGCTCTATTTCAGTCTGCAAAGTCACAGGGGTACTTTAAATTGAACTTTGAGTACACTATTAAATATTTTAAGACATCAACAACTTTCTAATACCTAGTGGAGTATAATTACAATTTTTATATTTTTTGAATGAAAATGACAAAACAATCAATTGTATGTAGTGTTAGAGGCATGCTTGAGTAGTTATTCAGATAAAAAGAATGGTAAGAAGCCCAGCGCTCGTGCAGAGAAGACTTTCAGTTGCAGCATCAGCTGCAGAAATGTAGTAACAATGACATCTAATGCAAACTGGAAAGGTTAGATCTTTCTGGTATCAATTTGAGGAAGATGTGGCATCTAACTAAAGAATATGCAAATCAAATACTTTAGGCAAATGGGCAGAACTGCTGATTAAACAGAAGGCTTCTGTAATCACAGAATCACAGAATGTTAGGGGTTTGAAGGGACCTCAAAAGACCATCAGGTCCAACCCCACAGCCAGATCAGGATCATCTAGAGTAGGTCACACAGGAACACATCCAGGTAGGTTTTGAATGTCTTCAGAGAAGGAAACTCCACAACCCCTCTGGGCAGCCCGTTCCAGTGCTCTGTCACCCTCACTGTGAAAAAGTGTTTCCTTGTGTTTACCTGGAACCTCCTGTGCTCCAGTTTGCACCCATTGCCTCTTGTCCTGTCATTTGACGTTACTGAGAAGAGCCTGGCTCCGTTGTCCTGACACTTACCCTTTCCATATTTATAAACATTCCTGAGGTCACCCCTCAGTCTCCTCTTCTCCAAGCTAAAGAGTCTCAGCTCTCTCAGCCTTTCCTCATAAGGGAGATGTTCCGCTCCCTTCATCATCTTTGTGGCTCTGCACTGGACTCTTTCAAGCAGTTCTCTGTCCTTCTTGAACTGAGAGGCCCAGAGCTGGACACAATATTCCAGATGCAGCCTCACCAGGGCAGAGTAGAGAGGGCAAAGAACGTCTCTTGACCAACTAACCAGACCCCTTCTAATATACAGCAGGATGCCGTTGGCCTTCTTGGCCACAAGGGCACATTGCTGGCTCATGGTCATCCTGCTGTTCACTGGGACCCCTAGGTCCCTTTCCCCTGCGCTGCTCTCCAACAGGTCAGTCCCCAACCTATACTGGTATATGGGGTTTTTCTTTCCCAGACGCAAGACTCTACACTTGCCCTTGTTGAACTTCATTACATTTCTCCCTCCCCAGCTCTCCAGCCTGTTGAGGTCTCGCTGAATGGCAGCACAGCCTTCTGGTCTGTCAGCCACTCCTCCCAGCTATGTGTCATCAGCACACTTGCTGACAGTGCACTCTGTTCCCTCATCCAGGTCACTGGGGAATATATTGAACAGCACCAGCCCGAGTACTGACTCTTGAGGGACACCGCTAGATACAAGCGTCCAACTAGACTAAGTCCCATTGACCACAACTTCTATCCTTCAATCAGTTCACAATCCACCTCGCTACCTGATCATCCAGACCACAGTGGTTACTATTTCAATTTGAAGTCATGAACAGAAGTTAAAAGAAAAAAATTTTTAGACAAATCTTAGTGGAAGAGGAGATGAAATTCAAGTTGCGTCTTTGTAAAGTGAAGGACAACGAGATGCACGTATCTCCTGTGGATCTCCAGGGTTGCTCAAGAGTATGTTTTTGCAAAATTAGGGATAATTAAAAATGACATAGAACACGTCTTGACAGCAGCAGGAGATTCTGTACTAGATATATAAGCAGCGACAGCTTAAAAATGACACAGACAGGCTGAAGATGAGTTGGTAAAGTTTTCGGCAAGCACATTCTGCTAGCCAGTATTTGAGAGGTGATCAAACTGCAAAGCATTAGCTTTCATGGGTGGGACGGGTATCTCAACTGAGTCTGACGGACTGTCACAAAGCTTGAATAACTTACACCAGGGAAAGACGTGTCCTGCAAAGAGCATTTCAACAGTCAGATTACACCGAAATGTTAAAAATTTACCTACCTGGAGTAGTTATAGCACTTTCTGATCTTTAAGATGATTGCACTGCTATATGGATTGCTTCTAACTCTTTTCACTGAGAAAAGAACACATGTTCTGGTAGGATTCAGATACTGTACTCTCACAGCAGGGATGAGTCAAATTTTATAGTCAAGGACTCTGGCAC
Organism: Baryphthengus martii; assembly: GCA_013396935.1. Lineage (NCBI taxonomy): Eukaryota > Metazoa > Chordata > Aves > Coraciiformes > Momotidae > Baryphthengus > Baryphthengus martii. The sequence goes on along the minus strand of VWZK01017660.1, from coordinate 2,977 downwards.
CTGTGAAAGATAATTGTTCACATTTTTACTTTTTTACTTCGTGATCATCAAAGCTAAAAGGAGGGTGATATTGCAACTAAATATATGTTTACATATAGGGAATTAGAGATCATTATGACTGCAGATTTTTGCAGACTGATAAAGCAGGCCAATTTTAAACTTGAAAGAGTTTATTAAATCCATTAGCAACTCATTTTGTTCTAATGATTTGTACTTACACAACGTTAATCGTCTTCACTACCTATATAAAATTATTTGTCCTTAACACTGATATCCTGTGTGGTATGGGGTACCATGAAATTGATGCCATGAAGCCAGGGCTGATGGCTGAACTCTTGGTGGCCTTGGTTATGGAGGTGGAGGCAATCAGGCCTGAAATCTCTTTGACAAGAGAAGTCTGATTATATGTGGGCCTGTCCTCTTGTTTCTCTTTCCTCTCCCTGATGTTTATATGCTTTTCACTCACCTCCTGAAAGAGAGATCTCATCTGCTTCTCTTACTGCTTACACTGATTCTGTCTTCGCTAGTCATCCTTTATTTGCATGCAGCAGGATGTCCTGCCTACTGCAGCCTTTTGTATTTTTCTTGTCCTTTGGCAACTTTTTCTTGGTTGGATGCTTCCTGTGTGCAGCTATGTGTATATTTGTTTCCCTAGTTGTGGTGACATTGCTCAGATGTATATGTTAAATGCTTATGCATTGTGTATGGCTATGCTATCAAAATGGCACAAAATGCTTGCATGCTGCTATTGTTTACACTTTTCAGTATGCTTATATTGCATTTAAGGCAAGCTACTGTTAGTTATACCCTAAGTAGTGTACTCTCAGTTTCTGGTGTCACAAATCTCTGCTTTGCCTACAACAAGCTTAATCTTTCTCTAAGACAGGAGTAATGCAACGTGCCCATCCATTTTTGGCATAAAGAGAGCTACTTTGACTTCTTGCTCATGCCAGTGTCTATGGGAGGTAGAAAGGCTTAAAAGATGATGTTCTTGAAACAGAACAGGAATAGTTCTTGCCTGCCTTGAGAACAGATGCTGATTTTGTTTATGTTGAAAAGGAGTGTTTTTGAAGCAAGGTGGGAAGTGGGGCTGAAAATAGGGCATTGTTCTCATATGTTCAGTCCAGTGCAAAACTTAAGGGAGACGGATATCTGAAAGAGGACATGAAAGCTGTACACACATGCTGAAGAGTGCCAGGCGTGTCATCTAAATTCAGATTAACAATCCTCCAAAGAGTTAAGAAAATTAAGAGAAAAGAAAAGGATATGTGGATTAAATTTTGTAATTTTAAAAAAAGTATTTGGATTTATTGCAACATAGTCATCCTTAGATATTGTTTTAGTATCTTATTTTATATGCACGAAAGGCCAACTGAGATCACACTGTTATGTAAATGCATCAATTGTGTGCTTAATTTAGGCAAGATGTGAATGCATGGTTTATTTGTTTGTATATATTTAAGCTAAAGTTATGGTACTGAATACTGGTACCATTCAGTACCATTCCTATACTGCAGACTATTTTGATCAGATTTGTATATAGCTATGAAACATGTGTTACTTACTTTCAGAAAGCTCCAAAGGAGAGCTCAGTAGTTGTACATCTAGAGACTTCCAGTCATGGAGACTTTGATTCAAAGTTCAAATGACTTGCAATGACTTAGGATTTAATTTCAGCTACTTTGAAAAAATGAACATTACCCTTCTGATGCCAGTTGAAAGAATTTTAAATTATAAACCCACATGAGTATCTAATTGGGCATAAATGCGCTGGATTAGGAATACCTGAAACTAAACCTCACCTTAAATGAAATATATAACTTTAATCTTTTTACATCTTAAAACAATAGAGAAAAAACACATGGGCACTTTCCAGAGAGGTGTGACTGAAGGCAGTATCATGGCACGATGCAGAGAAATAACCAGTTCTGAAGGATGGCAGTAAAAAAAATATATTTTGTTTTCTCAAAGACTAAACAAAGGTACTCAATAGAACTGACTCGAGATACAGACAGAATACAGGAGCTGCTAGTATTATTCATCTCACAGGTATTGTAAGAGAAAGATATGAGTGTTATATATATCCTGTGGAAACTCCCTAGAGAAAACAGTAATGAAAGGAAACAAAATCCCCTCTGCTATGTCAGGAACCAAAATTAAAACAGATGCCAAAGCATGTCATTACGGGAGACATTTTCCAAGACAGCAGTAGTTCAGTGCCCAAGTTACACTGAAAGTCTTCCTTTCAAAGCCTCTTGCAGCTGTTGCAATAACTTTCATCCTCTTCTCACTCAAAGGGTAAAAAAAGGTCTGTAGGACAAGTCCCTTAGTAATTGCACAGATAAACAGATGGGAATAAACAAGAACAATTCTAAACCATAGTTTTTAAAAAGCTGAGTTTTTGTGTTGTGAACTAATATTCAATTTACTCGGTGCGGGGAGAATCATGCTATTTAAGGGAAAGCTACAGGGACAACAAAATCAAAAAATATCACAATATTGTATGATTTACAAAATATGCACCATCAGTAGTGAAACATATAATCATAGAACCATAGAATTGTCAGGGTTGGAAGGGACCAGGAAGATCATCCAGTTCCAACCCCTCTGCCATGGGCAGGGACACCTCCTGCTAGATCAGGCTGCCCAGAGCCCCATCCAGCCTGGCCTGAAACACTTCCAGGGATGAGACTTCCACCACCTCTCGGGGCAACCTGCTCCTGTGTCTCACCAGCCCCATGGTGAAGAACTTCTTCCTAACGTCCAATCTAAATCTGCCCTCCTCTAGTTTGAATCCACTCTCCCTAGTCCTATCACTACCCGACATCCTAAAAAGTCCCTCCCCAGCTTTCTCGCTGTCCCCCTTCAGATACTGGTAGTCTGCTATTAGGTCTCCCTGGAGCCTCCTCTTTTCTGGGCTAAATAACCCGAACTCTCTCAGCCTGTCTGGAGAGATGCTCCAGCCCTCTGATCATCC
>VWZK01017659.1:0-22018 GCA_013396935.1 Baryphthengus martii | reverse complement strand
CCCCCTTCTTTTCCCTCCCCCAAGGCATTTAGTGCTTTTAAGGCATAGTTATAAACAAGCTGCCGAAACGTCAGCACACGGAGATGCGGGAGGCTGGGGCGGGGGGCAGGGAAAGGATCTATTTCCCCGCGTCTGGAGCAGGCGATGTTCCAAAAGGTGCAAGTAGGAAGTGTGTCGCTTCTTCAAGAAAAATCCGGGGTCGTAAACTGCCCCTGGAATGGGAACTGTGAAGTCCTCCTGTCCCTCGCCCTGACAAGGCAGCGGGCTGACTCCCGTCTCACCTGGCCGCGCACCGCGGGCACTGTTCGTCCTCCGCCCCCCTTTGCCTTTACCCGAGACATCACAGGAACCACCTCCATCTCTCCCTCCCCACAGGCGGCTAAACCAGCGCCCTTGTTCCCGAAAACACCACAACCAATCCCAAGTTCCGATCGTCACCTCTGCGCTCTCCCCCGGCGGGGCCGAGCATCCCCGCGGAGGGAGGGGAGCGGGAGGGCAGCGAGGGCCGGTCGAGCAGCCTTCCCGGGACCCGCGCCTCCCGTCGCCCTAGGCCGGCATCGGAGGCAGGTAACGCTGGAAAACGGGACGGAGATGCGGAGGTCGGAGCTCTGCTCTGCGGAATGGCAGAAAGGGGCAGGTTGTGTGTGTGTCGGGTGGTGCCCTCAGCTACTCGACTGCAACTGAAACAAGCCACCCTCGCTTAGTTACCCCTTTCTCGGGGAAAATATCGAACTAGAGAACAACTGAAGAAAGAAGGGAGCTACTCACTGGGAAATAAGACTGGACATGAACTGGCCTTTTCTTCAACTTTGGCTAGGTTCACAGGAAAGTTCTCTAAGATGCTCTGCAGTCACGGCTAACCCTAAGTACATCTATACTTCAACGGCTCCTTAAAGCTTCTCTTCCTTTCCCCCGACACGAAGAAAGGGCCCACTGAATTGATTTCTAAAATAGCCTTGATAGAACAGACAAACTCGGCCCCACGATGTTGAAATACTCATCTGAAGTGATTGCAGACTCGGTTTGACTTTCCTGTAATGAGTACTCCTTTCATCAGAAAGCACGGGCAGCTCTTTTCCACAATTTGGGCCTTTTCTAAATAGTTCCCTATCTGTCTTGCCTGTGTTTTAAATCCTGTCTATGTGAGAAAGGACCAAGGAATTCAACACTTCAAAGCTTACACTTTGGGTGAAAACCACCCGCTTTTTTTTTCAATATCCATAGGAATGCACGCGTACATGGCTCATGTAATTTTCTTTTTATTACCTAAGACTCTGTTTTAATACTTTGATTTAGAAACTACATTTTGTTTTCAAGTGGGTAGTGATAATATTTCAGGAGATTTAAATTTAAGGATGGTTTTATCTGCTTTACACACACATGCAGAGGCAGACTGGAGGTCTGATAACAGCCAAATTCTCTTTTAGGCCAGTTTCTAACGTGAGAGATTTCTAGTTTTGAATTCCTCTGCTTTCCCTTCTCTCTACACAAACAGCTGCCTATAATATTTCTTTCTCTGTAACTCTAGGATCAAAAGTCTGAGCTGTTTGATAAAGAACGAACACCAGTTCTTAATTTTACAACTTTAGAGAACAGGACTGTAGCTACCGAAGTATCAGTCAAATTGATTAAAGAAGATCCTTCACTTGATGGTATGTGCCCCTGAAATTACCTTGCTTTATGCCTCTCGGAGAGCTGGGGGGAAAGGGAGGGAAGTGAGGGATTACTCTCTTTCCACGATCTCTGGAGAAATGTGAATAGGTTGCAGAGGGGAAATGTCCTTTTCGTGTGTTCTCACTCCCTCCCTGCATGCCCTCACCCTCTTCACACTCCTGTGTTATGTGTGTTTGTCCGTCTGAAATAGATCTGTCTGTCGAAAATGGGCCTGGAACTCCCTCCTGTGTTGGGATTAGGTCTTGGGGGACCTGGGGTGGAGTTACTCTGCTTGCCTATTTTCATATTCATTAGAAATGGGAGGTTGCATAAGGAGCCCTGCTGAGCTTCAAGATATAAGAGCAACTTCGAGTTCCCCCTTTCAAGACAAGACAAATCAAAGGCTTGGAGGCAAAACAGCTCCCTGAGCTCTGACCGTCTTTCCCTCCCTCCTTCCTTCCCTCCCATCCACTCACCCACTCTCCCTCCCTCCCCTGCTCACAGTCCAGCCTCTCTCTCGGGAAGAGGCTCTCAAGCAGCATTAGATGATTATGGATTTTCTGAGCGAGAAGTTTGCCCTGAAGAGCCAGCCGAGCAAGAACAGTGACTTTTACATGGGAGCAGGAGGCACTTTGGAGCACGTTATGGAAACTTTGGACAATGAGTCCTTTTATAGCAAAACGTCAGGCAGCAAATGCGTGCAGGCCTTCAACCCTCTGCAAAGGGCTGAGCATCATGTGAGGCTGGAGAGGACATCACCCTGCCAGGACAACAACGGTAAGTTACCATCCTAGCGTTCTTTTNGCCGGCGGAGTCTGGCTCTGGTCCCGGACCCGGCCCCGGTCTCGTCTCCGGCCGCCCCCGGACACTCTTCGTGTCGCCGAGCCTCCTGCCACAGGCAGCGGCGTTTTTCACCCAGCAAACTGCTCGGGAAACGCAACCGCGAGTGTCGGTGAGGGCAGCACACCGGACACGTACGGCTCTTGCCCGGCGAGGAGTGGAAGGTCGCTTGGTGATGTTCAGTTCTTTCAAATAACAGTTTGCAAGGATAGTGGAGTTTTCAGGGTTTTGGNCAGGACTATAGCTACCGAAGTATCAGTCAAATTGATTAAAGAAGATCCTTCACTTGATGGTATGTGCCCCTGAAATTACCTTGCTTTATGCCTCTCGGAGAGCTGGGGGGAAAGGGAGGGAAGTGAGGGATTACTCTCTTTCCACGATCTCTGGAGAAATGTGAATAGGTTGCAGAGGGGAAATGTCCTTTTCGTGTGTTCTCACTCCCTCCCTGCATGCCCTCACCCTCTTCACACTCCTGTGTTATGTGTGTTTGTCCGTCTGAAATAGATCTGTCTGTCGAAAATGGGCCTGGAACTCCCTCCTGTGTTGGGATTAGGTCTTGGGGGACCTGGGGTGGAGTTACTCTGCTTGCCTATTTTCATATTCATTAGAAATGGGAGGTTGCATAAGGAGCCCTGCTGAGCTTCAAGATATAAGAGCAACTTCGAGTTCCCCCTTTCAAGACAAGACAAATCAAAGGCTTGGAGGCAAAACAGCTCCCTGAGCTCTGACCGTCTTTCCCTCCCTCCTTCCTTCCCTCCCATCCACTCACCCACTCTCCCTCCCTCCCCTGCTCACAGTCCAGCCTCTGTCTAGGGAAGAGGCTCTCAAGCAGCATTAGATGATTATGGATTTTCTGAGCGAGAAGTTTGCCCTGAAGAGCCAGCCGAGCAAGAACAGTGACTTTTACATGGGAGCAGGAGGCACTTTGGAGCACGTTATGGAAACTTTGGACAATGAGTCCTTTTATAGCAAAACGTCAGGCAGCAAATGCGTGCAGGCCTTCAACCCTCTGCAAAGGGCTGAGCATCATGTGAGGCTGGAGAGGACATCACCCTGCCAGGACAACAACGGTAAGTTACCATCCTAGCGTTCTTTTCCCTTCCTGGCGATGTTTAGGGGAAGCCAGCACTTCTCCTGTCTGGGGAAACCAAAGATAGCTGCACGGCTCCTTTGGGCGCTCGCGTGCAAGAGACTGTCAGGTAGTAGTAGATAATGATAAATAATGATAATGATAATGGTAACGATAGCGATGATAATAATAATGATGATAATAGTAATAATAACAATAATAACAATAATAATCGCCTACTTCGAAGTGCGCTTTTCGTTTTAGTGCTGCCACTCTGGCTTCTGCCCTCCCTGCCGGCCCCGGGACAGCTCTCTCGGCTTGCCCCCCGCNTTGTTTATTTTTTTTCTTTTCTATTTCCCCCCCGCTTTTCTTTTCTGTGTTACTGCGTAGTGGGTATAGTGATTCTTCACACTGACCGAAAATTACTTAGGTGAATTCAAACAGCAGTGTTAAATATCAATTTTCTTCTAGCTGATCGGCAAGGAGAATTTGAAACATTTTACCTTTGAAACATTTAAAATTTTCCTCGCTATTCCAACATAAAATAAAATCGCGTACAGAAAAAACAATTTGAAAAACATTTTTTTCCTATCAGCATCGGAAAACATGGTTAAGATCAGCTGCAATAATGAGTCAAAGAATATCTTACTTTTTTTTTTTTTTTTTTTTNAATTTCTTTTTTTTTTTTTTTTTTTTTTTTTTTTTTCCATACTCCCTATTGGCATCGAGGTATTTTTTTCAGAACACTGTTTTTGTATGAAAGTTTGTAAGAAATAATGACAGATTTCTTCAAGTTCAACTTAAATACAGAAAATTGATCTATACATTTAAGTTTTCCTTAATTAGCTCATTTAATGTATGCCTTGGGGGCTTTGGGGCATTTCCTATCTATGTACGTGTTGATGGTAAGTATCTAAAAATTGTGTTTGGTTAAAATCAGCTCGCATTGAAAGGCAAGAAATTACTGAGTATGTGAGAAAATCCCAAATTAAGCTTCTTATCGTGTGTTACATGCCATCTTTGTAGATTTTAATTTCAACAGTTTTAAACTTTTTTCTCCTGCTTCTGAGAGAAGATATAAAACTTTTCGAATTCTGTAACACATCGCACAATATTTTTCAGTGATATGAGGTATATAAAAATAGAAAAAAAACCCGATGTGTTTTAATTTCTTATTAAGAAGCTATAGAGGAATATTTCTTATCTTTACTACTCAGATTTTACCTAAAGACAAATAGTTCCTGCAATTCTTATACAAAGCATATAAAATGGTCTCTTTTAATAAGTTAACGTTTTGCAGAAACTCTCTGTATTTCGTAACCGTAACAAACTTAATTGGAAACAATTCCACTTTACAAATCCTGGGGAAGGTATATGGAATCTATTGAATTTGTAAAATGAAGTTAATTTTCGGTTTCATTTGCTTCTTGATTTGTCGGTTTGCAGCTATTCAGTTTACTTCACAGTTATTTTGTGTTTTCATATGAACAGCGTTTTTACATCTGGTTCCAAGTCTAAAGGCACATTTGTCAATAGCTTTATGCCACTTACCTTATAAGAAAATCTGTTTTAGGCTAAGATTTCTTATCTCTACAACTCTAGTTAAAGCTCATTTCATGGATTATTAACTACTTTAGTGGCACAGTAAAAATATTAAAGTCCTGTCATGCAGTTTCCTTACACTGAAAGATTTTAAATAATATTTTCAGATACAATTCTCAGTTAAAATTCAATGTGATTTAGTACTTTCACTCTGCCTGTGGTTAATTTTACGGATTCATTTTCCCCAGTCTCGTATAGAAATGTGCAGCCGCAGAGAATCTGATTATTTGTGAAACTGTTTCAGATGAACTCTTGAATTTAAAGCCCCTCCACTTTAACCAGTTATTTCCCTCCCCCACCTTGTGTACAGTGAACTATGGGATTACTAAAGTGGAAGGACAGCCTCTTCACACGGAGCTGAGCAGGCCGATGGACAATTGCAACAATCTCAGGATGTCTCCAGTGAAAGGGATGCAGGAGAAGGGGGAACTGGATGAACTTGGCGATAAGTGTGACAGCAATGTCTCCAGCAGTAAGAAGAGGAGACACAGAACAACTTTCACCAGTTTGCAGTTGGAGGAACTGGAGAAAGTATTCCAGAAAACTCACTACCCCGATGTCTATGTAAGAGAACAGCTCGCTCTCAGAACAGAGCTCACTGAGGCCAGAGTCCAGGTAGGAACCAAACTTAAGCATTTCCATGACAAGTTGTGCATTGTAGGAACTGCTAAACGACACTCTAGGGGATTGTACAAAAGCCCATAAAGCTAAAATAAATAGTTCGTTTTGCTTTATTTCTTTATGGATACGAGCCGTTGTTATGTTTCAGTACTATAATAACTTGTTATTTTTTTTAAATAGATCGTGTTGCTGTTCTAGAAATTTCTTTAAAGGATGAGAAAACATCAATAGCAAAGCAGTCTTGATAGCTGGTAGTTCTGTTTTGCTGTCAGAATTCCAGGTAGTCAATATATGAAGAGTACATGTAAAGATCTATTAAAGATATGTGTTGCATATGGTTCAGACGGATGATGATGCAAAACGCAGAGGATTCTGTGTGTTACAGCATAAGAAGTACAATCTAAAAAGTAAACATATTTCTTATTTCTATACAAAGAGTGTGCAATGAAACTGCATGTGCATAAATGTGTGTAAATATATAACTATCTTTCTGTGTGTTTGTGTCTGTGTAGAGCAAGGCTGTAATGCTTTAATCTCTGTTGTATGGAGCTTAAACCCCACAAAATTAGGAAGTACGTTTGTTGTTTTTTAAACTTACATAACTGATAGATGTTATTCTAATCTTTTGGAATGAAAAATACTGTTGACCGCTTAGTGTGGTATTTAAGTATCTTAACTGCTTACAAAGTTGATTCATTCAGTATGTGCTCGTACAGTAATCTCAACAATATTTCTGGCTTTGGATGTGTAATGGTGAGAAAAGAAGCTAAATATCATGGAAATGCAGCCCTTCCCCCACCTCCCCCACCCCCATTTAGAGATCTTCGATTAGAAAAGGGTGTGAGGTGCATTTTGCAAGTTTATCCTATTTTTAGAGATCTTCTCCATTCTGGTAATACTCAACATTTCCTTTTAGAGAATAGTAGTCTTGTAGATTCTTACAGACTGGGATTAATTTTATTTATTTATTTATTTATTTAAGTTTAGTAACTTGAATATGATAACAACTTCACAACTTGTAATTAAACACATACTCACATGTGTACATAAAGAAATAGACGTCAGTGCACATGCATACAACTGAAATTAAACCAGGATTGCTTTCAGAAATGAACCCAACTAATTGATTTTGTAAAGAAGTGTTCTTTTCATGTCTATTCAACCAGACACCATATTCACTGTTGTCATCAGAAAACAGTCCAAAATCACGTGCCAGTTACACCGATATGATATTGGTGATGCCGATGGAATTTGTCAGTTCAGTGGCTTTTAACTCTTCAGGCTCTGTGCAATCCTTCTTTGTCTAAATTTGGCACCATTTTCCACACATGACTTCCATTCATTAGAATTTATTCCTGACTTTAAAAAAAAAACCACTTTGCATAATATTAAAACACTATTCTTACAAGTGCATATTTCTGGAATTTTGAGAACTATTCCAAGAATAAATTAATAGTTAGAATAGGGAGGGGAGAATTGGTCTAAAATGTGTCATTTGACTATCACATTTTGCCCTGAGTTTTAGGAGCTTCATATGGTAAAAGTATTAAAAATAGGAGAGTAAATGTGTAAAAACACACGTCTGCACCAGACTTTCACAGAGTATCTATCTCTATTTTATTTGAACATGTTCTCCCCTTTCTTAAAAGATAACTGATCTTTGCATTTCTCATATTCTAAATATGAAAGGAAATGGTAAGCAATTTTATCCAGAGTACCAACAGTATTCCATCACAAGATTAAGCAATTTAAAAGGCCTTACATCATTAGAGGCAAGCATCTGGCAATTCAAGGATAACAAGCAGCAGATTTTTACATTGCTTTGTGGAGGCAAATGGTTACTTTATCTCTGCCAAGAGTCAGTTTCTAGTAAAGTGATGTAAACAGAAACATTTTGGGGGATTGTCAAAGGAAAAAAAAAAAGTGTGCTTTTTTTCTCGTTTGGTTACTATAAATTCAAGCAAATTGTTTGATTTAGTTTAGCAGAACGATCAGCTGGATACCTTACCCACATTCCCCTTCACCGCCATTTCATCAACATCCAGTTTAATATTTGTCCTGCATACATGCAGAGAGAGCCAACCTGATCCTAATTTATCTGAGTTGTTCTCTTTCCTGCTGCATGTCAGTGAAGTAATTGGCACCCATTTTAAGGAGATTGTCGAGGTCTTTTTTCAATGAAAGAGCCTCACGACTAAATTCACTTAGTGTGTTCTTGATGTCTCCTGTGGAGACAGGATAATTTTTGTTTTCCTTTTATTTTCTTTTTGCTGAGCCTCAGGCATTATAAACAATACAAATTTACCAACAAGGTCCCTAATAATACATATTCAGCAGTTACATGTATGGGCCTTGCTTTGATTGCAGAGTACATTTCAAAAGATTGCATATACTAAATTTGCCACAAGTCCTTAGGAATTAATATGGGTGAAACTATGCCCTGGTTGCATAAGAAGACACAAAAAAACAGTTGAGTTCTCTGAAAATCAAGACAAAAACTGAATTATAAATCAAACAATATTATTTTAAATATCTCACCACCAGATATCAGAAAATATTCCTCAAAATGGATTCACAGGCAATGTCTGTATATATTAAAAAAAAAATTGTTCACATGTATGTCTATCCAAGTGGATTCTCAATCCACTTAGCAGGAATACTAACCAACAACATTGTTTTCTAAAAAAATAATAATGTTTCTGTTAGTAATGTGACTTCTTTAAAAAGAGCTGGAACGTATTTGCTGATAGCTGAACAATAAAAGTTTAGTTGGACAATATTACTTCTATAAAAGAACAGTTACTTTGCTTAGCAATCCCTTTAATTCTTCAAGATAAATCTTAGCCAATCCAAACTAAGCTGTTTGAATTTTTTTTTCTTTTTCTGAAAACCACAGGACAATAACAAATATCAGTCACAGCAAGAAATATGCATGTAATAGACTTTGAGATAACATCCAACACTCAAACTATAGAACAGTTCAAAGGTTATTTGAGCATAAAGAAAATAGCTTTTTGCTGACAAGAAGGCATTATTTCAGGTTTAAATTGTTTTACAGTCTAAATCTAAAGTGTCATTCTTTAGTTCTCTATTTTATATTGTCATAAACAGGTATCACCAGCACAAATGTGAAAAAAGAGGTCATAATATTTTTTAAACTGTCTCTGATTTCATGATTTTTTATTATCTTCCTGCCCTGTTAGCTTTCCTTACCGAAACTTTTCCTGCAACATAGATTACTGTCCTGGTGTCAGCTTTTTCTGCCTTTCTCATTACTGCACTTGGTAAAGATTATGTATGCCTCTAGGAGGCAGATTGCAGACCTATCCAGTCAGTGGGCATGTGAAATTAAAAGTTTCTTTACAGTTTGACTTGACATTACCTGGTGATTTTCCTCTACTCTGACAGATAGATTTTTCCTTAGTCTTTTGTTTTTCTTTTTTAGACACTACAAAAAACCCCAAACCCCTCAAAATAGCCAGAAATAACTTAAGCAGGTCTGACATTGAGAACATTGAAATTTCAAGACGTTCATCCTTAGATGGAAAAATTTCCTTTCTCAGATAAACATACGTTTTCGAAGCTACTGTCCAAACTGCCTTTGCTTTTTCCTAAAACTGTTTGCACACTATGTATTTGAATTTACCTTAATGACTGTTTCCTCATATACTATAGGTTTGGTTCCAGAATAGAAGAGCAAAGTGGAGGAAAAGGGAACGCTATGGTCAGATCCAGCAAGCTAAGAGCCATTTTGCTGCCACCTATGATATATCTGTTCTTCCAAGGACTGACAGTTACCCTCAGGTATAGTAAAGACCAAGCAGTACTTTGGATCTGCATTTACCTTCTCTTCCATCCTTAGGCATACATGTGCACAGAAGGTGCATGAAGATTTCCTGTGTTTAGCTTTCTGTGTTTTTTAGATACATCAACTGGACCTGCCAGGGTGAATAACAGTTCTGACATCCAATGTGAATAATCACCTCTTAAAATAAAAGTATTTTTTCAACACCAATCTTAGGAGATTCAGACTTTTGAATAAGATATGTACTGAGAATGGCTGGCAACATGATTATGCAGATGTCTGTTCTGCACATAAAATTATGTTGGGATTTGAGTCATTTTTAGGTCCATATGCAAATTCTGGGTGAAGTCTGGATCCATTGAGACTGGCAGAAATGATATAATTTTGACTGCAACAAGGTCATGTTTTCCTTTCTGGGATATATATATTCCCAGGCACAACTGTGTTAACAATTCTCGTCTTGTATGCTTTGGTAAGAGGAGGCATAAACTATGTGATCTCTAGACAACTTCTTTCTTTATGGACCTCAATAGACCATTGAATACAACAAATCTACTAACATGAAGCCATATTATGGCCATATACAATCAGAACTGAATGTATATGGCTGGGAGATGAAGGCAGAGACAAGAAAGCTCTCTAGGACAGTAGTAGTTTGTTTAATTTATTTTTTCTTTTTCAATGCTCTATTAGTATGTAGTAAGGTATATTGTGCAATAAGATTATAATCTTCTGTCTGTGTTCTCCAGTCCTTTGGTTTACTGCCTTGCCTCACTCTCTGCTATTGTTTTTCTGCTTGCTTGTTTTAGAACACTGAATACTTTTATTCTGAAGCCATTGTTTTTCATGTCTCTAGCTTCCCATTGCTTTTACCACATAATAAAAAAAAAAAAAAAAAAAGACAAATCGCCATACAAAGTAAAAAATCTTGTTTGAGTCCCTGTAGTAGAACTCTTCCACTGCTAGTGTCCTGGTGTTCTACTTCATTAAGTAGCAGAACCTCTGCCAGCCTTAAGATTACGCATATATACATACAATCTATGTGGGCTTGCTTTGGTAATACTCGACACTGGCTGAATGTGATTAGTTTTGATATGATTAGTTTTGAACAGGAGGCCCTGGGCCAGTGTGTCATCTACCCAGCTTAAAGAGCTTTACCTCTAACAAGCTTGCTTATTGTTAGGTTTAGTGCCTGTGCCAGAGCTTATTTGTGTTCCAGCAATTGAGAACATGGGCACAGCCATTTCAAGATCTGGTGGCATTTATAAGTCTGTCTGCTTTATTTTATAATATAATAGCGCATTAGCCCAAATTGCATCAGAAACCACAGCATAATACACTCTATATTTAAGTAGAAAGACACAATACTTGAGACCTGCCTAGGTGGAGATCGCTGTGCAAAAAGATCTTAAGCACTCCCAGGCAGATTCACAAAGACGTAGATGTACAGTTTTACCTGGCAAAACTTTCTATTATTAATGTATAAGTTCATAAAAATGGACCACTGAAATGGAAATGTTGGTACCATAACCTTAAACAAAATATCTCTAAAATGTATAGAAATATAAAAAGTATATTCATTCACAAACATAAATGTGTAGTACTCATCTGCAACCGCAGACTAACAAGCTACAGGTAAACAGACAGGCACAAACACATATTTGAGCCTGGTCACCTGCACAAGAAAGTTGTGTTGTATTCTACTGTAGTTTGTGAACAGGAATGAGGAGTGAAATGAAGGTGTGAGTCCACTTTACATTGGCGATTTCAGTTGAGTACTTGCATGTATAGTTTGACTACACGATAAAAACAAGGTATCTTACTCCTCACTGAAGAATGTGTCTGCCTTTGCTGTGTATTAGAATATGAATAGGTAACCAGGCAATTATCACACAACAGTCGATGCAAGTTTACGTTCTTGTTAAGCTGGTGGTAATTTTAAATTCTTAAATCCTTACCTTCAGTAAAGTGATGTCTGTATCATATATATAATATTTCCAGTGAGAATCCTTGAGAAAATGAAAATCCATATTAAAAACATAATGACTACTAACTTCACTGCATTGAAATCTTTTGAACTAGACGTCCATTTATACGTGCCTCACTTATGTAAAATAGATACGCAGTACCTGACTTGCTATAAACTCATTCAACTATCTCAGTTCAGGCACAAAGATATATTTTAAATTGTCACCTGCATGTTTGCTTTTAGTGTTAGTGATTTCCCCAAACAATATAGCTATTTTTGTGTAGTTAACGCAGGAAAAGAAATTAAATATTTTTTCTTTCTCTTCTTTTTTTTTTTTCTATTTTTTTTTTTTTTGTCTCTTGTGTACAAGTACTCTTACTATGCGTGACAGTGACATCAGTAAATATTAGACAAGCTTTGCCATACTTTTGAATAAATAACTTGTTTTGGGGATTGTGGAACACATATCACTAGAGCTTATTTATGAAACCTCTATTAAAATGGGGGGAAAACAGACTCTGTTGCTGGCAAAAAGTTGTGAGATTGCTGTTGAAAAAGGATGAGATCAAGCTGAGATGTTTACTGCTGTGTGGCAGAGGGAACAGGAACAAATGTGAATTTCTGGTGTTCATTATATGAATTTGCAGTTTGAAGATTTCTGTTTTGAGCTGCACCATGGATATGCTCACAAAACAGAGAATCCACTTGCATTCATTCCAGCAGATACATCAATCTCTTTTGTAGTCAATAGAGGGTGAGGAGACCTCTGCTTTGTCTCTTCATCAATTATCTTCATCACATACAAATTAAGAACATGATACTGCTATGCATTTTGTGACTATATAAACCTAAAGTACTTGATTTGGTCACTTCAGTACAGTGTCTAGTGTTATTAAAGGTGTCTTGGGATGTCTGAGACACTGTTACAGTGCTGATCAACAGGACTTACAAGAAGGATGCACCCTCAAGGGACACAGCTGGTGGTCAGATAAATATTAGACATCTGTGTTTAGGAAAGAACCAAAGGGACTTTTATGTCAGAGATGAGTTGGTGAAAATCTGGTCAATTAGGTTTTCTCTTCCTAAAGTATAAGATATAAAATAGGTAAAATGATCTCTAGAAATGTGTGGTTTTTTTCTCTGATGCCTGGTTCAGCTGCAGACGTTTATAGTTATCTTATATATATATATACATATATATATAAATTACATGTTGGGAGAGGAACAATAAAAAGATTGATTAACCTTCCTCTTCGCTGACCTCATTGGTCGTGATTACTTTGACTTCCCTATGCCTAGTGAGAACACTAATGTTACGAAGGGTACTTGACTTTGTCACATTAAATGTGCAAGTATGAGAAGTAGTAAGGGACCAAAAAAAACTGAGACAAAATTTCATTTTTATTCCCTCCTTATTTATACATACGAAGGTGAAATTTGATCAAAAGTCTACACTATTATCACACAGACCTCCATATTTCTCAGAATGAATTAAATTCATAAATATTTTGTCTTTATAAATATGTGTATCAATATGCAAATAAACATTAAATTTTATCCTTGAAGAGTAGATATAAGGAGCAGCATTTTTCCTCACCTAGGATCTTTCCGTACTTTGCATCTTCTTGCTTGTTCTTTAAGTCTAGTTTATGTGTTGTCGTTGCTCTTCTGAGTTCTTTTGAAAAGGTTCACCCTGTCCTCTATCCTGTCCTACTATCACATGTGAAAGGTATTGTTTCCTTCTCTTATTAATTTGAAAATGTAGGCAAGAGTTGGATAGGACTGAATTTTCTATTTTTTCTTTTTTTTTTTTTCGTCAAAACACCCAGCCTAGTGCAGATGGAAATCCCAAACAGCATTTCCAAAGTATGACAACTGGAGTAATACAGAAAGTGTAGAAAGAAGAGGGAATGATGAACTCTCAAAAATAGAAGAAGGAAGAGGCTGAAGTTTACATTTCATTCACCAGACTGATAAATCAAATTAAATATGTTAAACAGTATGGCATCACATGATTTGTTTTGGCAATCAAAGAGTGTAGAAGTGGTATCAGTATACATGTGCTATGTACTAAGTCCTTGGATCATCATTACAGTTCTGTTCTAGCCTTAGTACATATGGATAATTCTCATTAGCAATAATCAAAGTTACATGGTCCAATTAAATCTTTCATATGGCATATATTAGACACCACATGTTATATGACTTAAAAATTCTTTTAACTGTAGTAGACATATAAATGACAGTTAATCACAATAGTTCTTTAAGGCTATGGGTACACTGATTAAGTAGGAGTAGATGTGGTAGACATATCTGAGCTAACTTCAAAGAAATTTTATCATATACTCATGCTGTCTAACTGTGACAACACAGAGCTCAGGCTGGGCCACCACCTAGATGGTATGTTGCTTGCTTCATATGTGCTGACTGTTGCACTGCTGTGGCTGATCTTCCAACAAGAGTAACACTTCTAATCTTTTTGGGTGGCGTCTGTTCCACATAAAGTGGTTTGTGCATTGCACTTTTATTTTTTCCTGGTTCTAAACCATCACTGTATGTGGTCCTCCTTGCCGTCCCAACATTCAGTTTGTTGCTTTCTTATTTTTTTTTTGGTGAAAAAAAATTCTTTAAGTGTGTGAGTGACTTTAGCTGTGGCTTAATTATCAGGAGAATCCTTTTTTTTTTTTTTTTTTTCCTGAGATAGAAGCTTCTTTTTAATAGTATTTTTCAAAGTATGGAATTTTGCCTTTGACTGTGTCATAGACATGAAATGTAGTTAATTCTTATTGTAACTGGCCCTGAGATTGCAGTAGGGAGAAGTTGCAGTTTATCTATAAAGCATCCCATACAAGAAAGCTTGATGACTTTTCAAATCTTGCATTATTTTGCACCTTAGCAAACTTGTTAAGCATGGAACCAAACAGATTTTTTTTTGTTCACCATATATAAGGCTTAAACGTGAACCGAATGAGTCTATCACATATTTTAGAGCTGTAGCATTAAACCTCTCACTGCCAAGGGGCAAATTACATTTTATGGACATAACTGAAAATGGTGTCCTGCAGCTCTCTCATATGTACTTGAACCCAGTACAGTACAGATCATCTTCATATGTTCTTTAGGTCCAGCAGCTCCTATAAAATGATCATGAATTACCCCAATGAGTATTCTATCTAGATATCAAAGAAAAAACAATGTGAGTGGTAAAGCCTTGGAAAAAGTTGCTCATAGAAGTTATTAAATATCTGTAGCTGGAACTACTCAAAACTTGGATAGATAAGGCTTGAGTAATCTGATATAAAATCAAAGTGAGCAAGAGTTCAGAATAAGAATTCCAGAGCTCCTTTTCAGTTTAAATTTTTCTGAGAATCTCTGAATCTGCGAATTCGGGAATTACAGGCAAATCTCTGCCCTTACTTTGGATGTTCTCAGAAGGTCCCCAAGAAAAAAATGCTGTGACAGGTGACAGAACAAGTTAATTGTGTTGATGGACTTGGAACAGCCTACAGAAATCATGAGCTGTAAACTAGCAGTTTTGAGTAGTTTAACAGTTATTGCATTTAATCTGCCTAAAGTAACTGCATAGGTTTCATGTTTTCTGGCAGTGCAAAGATTGTTGCTTCACACAAAGAGAGGACTGTCAAAAATTTAGCAAGGCAATCTCTTTGTCATTCACATGTTGTCTATAATTAGGAAAGTTCTTAACTGTTCAATTGCTGCCACAGTTGTCTCCCTTGCAAGGCCCAGGAACATCCAGAAAACAGAGCCTATGGGCTATTTCTAATTACTTACTAGAGTAATTCTAATAACATAGAACATATATTCTAAAAACATATAACATATATTATATAACATAATAATAATAATAATTTATTACTTCATATTTAGAGTTCTTAGAGATTAATATTTAATTTCTCATGTGAAGCTCTAAAACACATGTGCACTCAAACAGAATCTGTGCTTACATCTATGTCTGTTGGAAATGAACTCCAGTCTGAATAAGCAGGTGACTCAAATAGCATGAGTCAAGACATTTGGTGATGGGAGAACCAAAGCTGGGGAAATGATAGTAAAACTCTCAGAAATTTAGAGGTTTGAGTTTATGGGATTTCTCCAGGTGCGGTGTAAGAAGGCTAAAGCTCCAGGAATTGAAATTTTAACAGAAAAATAACAATGACACTAAGTGGGATGACCAATTACCTCAGTTAATTTTCCTCTGCAGTGTCAAGTAGAAGGTTATACACTTAGGAAATGATATCATAACCCTGTTAACAATCATAACTCTCCAGTTATGTTCTTGTCACAGCTATGAAATCCTACTTCTTTTTTTTTTCTATCGGGAAGGGTGTGTGTGCATGTGCGCGTATAAAACATACAGTAGGTAAATATATTGAAGGGCTCTGGTAATTTCATGGTAACCACAAGAGCAAAGCTCAAGTTGTTTGTGATGTTAACAGAAACCAGAGATGTGCTGTATGTATAGCCTCATTCACAGTCTCTGAATTGCCTTTTATATAGTTCATGGATCACACAAGAGTTTAAGAGGAAAAATATTTTCTTTAAATTCATGTACATAATGTCCCTTTTCCTTCCAACATACCAGAAGAAGGTCTGATAATTTTGACTTATTGTAAAACATTACTGTATTTTTTTTCTATATAGAAATATATTCTGCATCTAAATTTCACTACAAGATATTTATGTTGTAAATACTTGCTAAGAAATGAAAATCTAATAATATCAAGTGAGGTCATACAACCAACTAAAATGAATAGAAAATCAATATGACTGAAACATTCTTTTGAAAAGCGTAACTGTCTCATGAGAGAAGATGTAGAGCTTTTGTAGCATCTTGTGGCATTTCTGAAGTTAAGTTTACTAATTTGGATTCCTTCCTCTAAGGAAGAAACCTAGGGCACACTTTTGAGACTTTTAGGAATGAATAGCTTTTTCACATATGTCTTTAACAAGACATTGGTATGTTTTAGGATTTACAGCTAAATTTTGTTCTCATTTACACCTGTGAAATCTCACTGAAGTTAAATTGAAAGAGATTTGTCTAGGAAAAAATATCAGGAAAACTAGTGGCATTAAACTTAGATTACTAACAAAGAAACTACTGGAAATATAGAAGGAAAGTGATTTTGTGGTACCTCCAGACCACATAGATTATTGGGCACTTTCAAACTGAGACTCTGAACCTTCTGAAGTCTTCCAATCATAACTGTATTAAACGCAAAGTTGTGTGTGTTCCTATTTAAAAGATTTTTGGGGAAAATTCTTCCCATAATTATATCCGTGCAGTCTGGGTGACTGTAGCATTTAGCATAGCATTTCTTAAAAAGAAATCTTAGTAAGTCAGACAAATGAGACTTTGTTGTATGTGAGTTACCTTTGGAGATGATGAGCTCCTTCAGAACTAGCTTCTGTATTAGACACTGCATAGATGAACTAGTCAAAATAGATGAACTAGGTAAACTTGTCCTGTTGAGTAAGCTCTGAGGCTAACCATTTGGCCTGGAAATACCATCAAAAAGAATGAGGTTCTATGTGTATGTGTTTGAAATTACATATATATATATATGATTCTTTTTTAGCTGTGTCAGCTCCCTGTTACAATTCAGTAAGGGTTGTTCCAGCAAAGCAAACTTAAGTGGGGCAGCACAGAAATAGGAATGGGTGACTTGTTTTTTAAGAAGAAAGGGAAAGAAAACTCCCAACAGCTGCAAAATTTGTCACTGCTTCTGCAAGAAACTTACATGTAACCATGAAATGCAATAAAGTACAATTAGAGGTTTTTAGTGTTCCTGAACAATAACAACAACAAAATAATTCTTTTTGTATGGATGTCTGGGTTTCTGATTTTCCCAGTTCATGACTGGGAAAGAATATGTACAGCTTGGGCGTTCAAGCAAAGTGGAGATTTTTTCTGGTTTTTATAGCCTTTCAGCTGCTATCTTCTGCTCTCCTCTGTACTCTAGTCACATGCTATATGGCTCCAAACTCATTAAGACTGAGAAGGCAGTATGACTTATGAGTCTTTGTGGATGACTTTCCAGTTGCTGTACACATAACTACTATACTTTCTTTTTCAGTGCCCCTTGTCTCTTTCTTGTCATATTCTGTAAATCTGTACTAGGATCTGAGAAACATTCCACAAAGTACAACACTCAAGAATCCCTGAATCCTGAGCCATAAGACTGCCCGCTTTGGGAATGTTCTGTGTGGTTGAACGCCACAAACTTTTGTAAGCCATACAATGGTTCACATAGGTCCAGATGTTATGTCTTTTAATCCCCAGACTAACCACCTGTTCTCTGAACATCAAAAAAACTTTTGTCTGATTACAAGTCAAAATGGGTTCAGGTGGATTAATTAAAGAGTAATAAGGCTGCTAAGAATCATGTCAAGTTGCAAAGGGTCTTTCATGGGCTTATGTTTGAGAGACTTAAAAACTGCTGAATGGAGGAGAGAAAGATGGGAACTGGAAAGTTCCAAAACTCTCATTAGAGTCTCTTTCCTCCTGTAGATCTCAGGAGGACCACAAGAAGGAGAAAAAGTCCTTGATATCCTTCCCCAGGCATCTTATTCACCCCATTACCTCTCAGCAGACCACCTAAGATATGCAGGAGCAGATGCCTGAGGTGTGCCCAACTAGCTGTGCGTGTGTGTGTGGGAAGACTAGTTGCATTCATGTGAGTGGATGTGGAAGTGTATGTATGCCTGAATGCATGCATGGCTGTGTGAACAACGGGTTGGACAGACAAAGAGTTTTGGGAGACATGTTTCTAACAATGACTTTTCCCTAGACTATTGTAGGAAACCAAAACAGAGTATTTACTGATTTTTTTTTTTTTTCCTCACTATTGGAATTGCTAAGGAGCTCAGATTAGTTTGTCAGTTCCTGATGACCCCTGCTAATACAACTGTTCAAAATATTAATTTTAAAAATAAGAGTTTCTCTCACCCTTGCTATTTGCACTAGATCTCAGCTAGATGAGTTCAGTGAACCATAACTTATCTCTTTATCTTGGTGGTGGTTTACTGGCTGGGTGTTGTTGCAAAGCAATAGGACAATGGGGAAAAAACAACTCAGCATTAGAAACATGTTTTCATTCTCTGTGTCTGTATGTGTGTGTCTGTCATAATTCATTACTTCCCCTGACCTCTACTTTGGAAGGAAAAAAAAAATCACTCAGCTGGAGAGATAACCTACATATCTTAAAGCGAAAATTGGAACATGAAGACAAATTTAAGTTTGAAGTAGGAATTAACTTTTCCGTGCTAACGGAAGAGTAATTGCAATTACTCCAATGTATAGAAGAGAACAGTCCCAGTGCTTCAGAGCAATGACATACTGAACAGAAAATAAATTTTTACGATGAAGACAAATTTAACAAAGTAAAACAAAAGGCAAATTATATAGTTACTGGCTGAGAAGTTCTGTGCTGTGAATGAGGGCTACAAATGTCTTGTATCATAGTATTTGTAAATTTATATATTTTTTTAATATAAGCATTCAGGACAGAGGTAAAAGTGGAGAAGAAACATAAGGCTGTGTATTGTATAATGGTGAGTGCAAACGATAAATGACAAAGGAAGGTACAGTATGTCAGAAATTATACCCATATATTACCAATAGAGAGATATTGAGAGAGAGAGTTTAAAAAGACAGAAGGACTGCTTCTGAGCATGAAGTTTGATTAAAGCAAAGTGATTAGAAGAGAAATGAAAAAATGCAGTATGAGATAATTAACGGAGCTGACTTGTGCTAAGCCTTGAAAATCTTTCCATCTGCTCATCTAGTAACAAATAAATGAAAAATACCTATCCATAAATAGCATCTATACAAAGACGATAGGAGAAGGCCTGAGACTCAGAATGAAGCTTTAAGTGACTGCCAAGTATAGAAGGCATTACACATCAAAGCTTGAATACGTGGTTGTTCCAGATCTTCAGCAGACATTGCTGGCAACCACGAAGTTTGTCTCCTAGTCTGTCATGCAACGTTTTCCAGGGATGCACAGAGCATCCAGTTAAGGCTGAGAGATGAAACAGAAACGCCCTCAAGTATAATTTCATATAAAAACATTATGAAAAGAATTTTTTATCTTAAAATCATCTTTGAAACAACTTTAGGAAAAACTCTTGGATGTATTATCAACCATGCTTGTATTTTATGGATTTATTTGTTTTAAAGTAATTATCTAAGACTTTTCAGCGTTTAATTTTGCAAATTCTTGTTGGTCTTTGTTGCTCGAGAAATCCTGGTTTGTTTTGTTCACTCTTTTATACTGTTTTCTACCTTTACACTAAGGAAGAATTCTGATGAGAAGAAGCTTTTATGATGAAAACAGATATGATGTTGCACATTCTTTTTGACACTTTCTGTTTGAAGTCACTTGTATGCTTCCACTAATTTTACTGACTGGCTTGGCTGATGGCACCCTGAGGTTTAATGTTAAACACTCAGGATAGAGCCACAGACTAAGCAGATGACAGAGCAAGGAGTATGACTCAGCAACCCTTGCTCTTAAGTTAATGATCCAGTATTTTGACTTACAATGTCTTCGTGGTATATTCTAATATGATTGCAGAGATTAAGTACTAGTTGCTTGTTTTAATGGAGAATTAATAATGGATGTGTTAAGTAAAGCAAACTAAACATTTGCAGAAAACAAAAGATGAACTATCTAAATTTAATCTTATTCATTTTATATGTTCCAGATTCAGAACAATCTGTGGGCAGGGAATGCGGCTAGCGGTTCCGTGGTTACTTCCTGCATGCTGCCACGAGATACGTCCTCCTGTATGACACCTTATTCCCATTCACCCCGGACAGATTCTGGGTACACAGGCTTTTCAAACCACCAGAATCAGTTCAGCCATGTGCCCCTCAATAATTTTTTCACTGACTCTTTACTTTCTGGGGCAACCAATGGACATGCTTTTGAAACCAAGCCAGAGTTTGAAAGGAGGTCCTCCAGCATTGCGGTTCTACGGATGAAAGCCAAAGAGCATGCTGCCAATATTTCCTGGGCCATGTAATATAGCAGTACCTTTTCTTCATTTCCTCTTTTATTTTTTATTTTTTTTTTAATAGCAAACTGAAAACATTTTTATTTCCCATATTTAAAGGACACAACAATAAGCTGCTGTGTGTGGAATGCTAGAAATCACAATATACATGATATCTGCTTAAACAAATGCAATATAATATTTAACAATAAACCAAGAATAAACCAAATAGATTTACCATGCATCAAGCTCAACAAGCACACTTTGTTTTGGTTTTTACATAGAAATATTTTTTGTTGTACCAGCTGATGAAATATGATTATAGAACCTTCAAAAAAGAATAAACCTATTAAGCACATATGTCTACTTCATTGGTTTTCAGCAGTCCTACATACAAAACTAATGCTTTAAAATTGAATACTTCATAAGGGAACAACTTTGTCAAGGAAAATAAATTTATTATACTAAACCTATGAAGTAAATCTCTAAGCACACTACGAAGAGAAGGGAATATATGGCCGTTCATGTTGTAGATGGAATTTTTAGACCTAACTCTCAGCACTGTGCTTCTGCTCTGAGTCAGCTCTGTTATTTTACTAAATGCATGTTGAGCTCGTTGGAGTTATATCAGTTCACAACTAATGTAATGAGAATAGAAGATACTCCTTTTTTTGTGGACCTGAGTATATTTTTATTGAAGATAGTGAGATTTATTTTTGCCAAACATATCACTAAAAGCAGGATCACAGTGTTTAACAGTTTTCAAAGATGTGTGCAGATTATGTAAATCAACTAGTGTTTAAACAAAATCTTTAAGATTGCAGATATGATATCTTGAAATTGAGGTGACTAGAAGAGAGCATAGAATGGTACTGTGACGCTTTCAACAGAATCCAGGTTTATAAAAAACCCCACAATAGCAGCAAAGTCTTGCTTTCAATCCAGTCAGTCTTACTAACTCGTTTTTGTTGTGGTCAAATTGAAAAGAAAAAAGTCCAACAAGGCTTGCCAGTTTCAGTCTGTAACTGATCTCAAGATGTTCTAAGAGTACATTTCTTTTAGTTTTAGTTACAGTTTGTTGATACTTTGCTTATTTGTTGTTTTGTTGTATTTTTATTTTTTTTTCAGAGTATAATTCTGGTTTGCTCCCTTTAAAGTTGATAGGAAAAACCTTTTCAACTGCACTGGCAGCAGGATTTGGCTCTCAGCTCCCAGACTATCACAAAGGAATTAAAATGTCAGCAGACTTTCTGACATTTCTGGTGGAAAAAAAAATAGAGGAGAAGAAAAATACTTTACATCTGGAGAATTGCTATCTGCTTTGATTTACTTCTCCTCCCTTTCCCCTGTCACATTCCAAGCTCCTTCAGATGAGTGAAATGTCAGCCTCTTTGAAAGCAACAGTCAGTCTCTCAGGTTCATAAAGGCAAAGTAAATTAAT
>VWZK01017657.1:375034-387397 GCA_013396935.1 Baryphthengus martii | reverse complement strand
TTGGGGTTATTCAGTCTGGAGAAGAGAAACATATGAGGAGATCATATTGTGGCCTTCCAGTATCTGAAGGGGGTCTACAAGAAAGCTGGTGAGAGACTGTTTAGGACGTTGGGTAGTGATAGGACAAGGGGGAACAGATTCAAACTAGAGGAGGGTAGATTTAGATTGGACATTAGGAAGAAATTCTTCACTATGAGGGTAACACGACACTGGAACAGGTTGCCCAGAGAGGTGGTGGAAGCGCCATCCCTGGAAGTTTTTAAGGCCAGGTTGGATGGGGCCCTGAGCAACCTGGTCTAGTGGGAGGTGTCCCTGCCTGTGGCAGAGGGTTTGGAACTCTATGATCTTCAAGGTCCCTTCCAACTCTGACAATTCTATGATTCTAAGTTGTCTGAGCTTCTGTGACAATCTATGGAGACAATCTATGGACAAACTGCCAAACACATTTAGAGTGATTTACTGGATCAGATGAAGATAACTACTCTAGGGTGAGAGAAAAAACTCCCTGCACTCTGACTAGCTGAAGGAAAAAAAAAAAAAAGCCAGTGATACAGAATAGTAACAGATAGGGGATGACATGATCAAGTGTGCAAACTAGTTGCAGTTTTTTTGTTGTTGGTAACGAAGCCAAATCAGAGATCATAGTAAAAAAAACCCCAAGAGGTAATGATCTTTACTATGTACACAGAGCTGGATTTGCTCTTTTGTATGATGATCAGTCTGAAATGTCTCTCTCGCCTTACTGTTTAGATTTCAGGAAATAAAAAGATATAAATCATCAAAGTGGTAAGAATTATAATTTTCCCAAAGCAATTTAAAGAAAAGAGTGCATAAAATAACACAGATGATAGCGTGTTTGCTAATGCCTAAATCAGTAATGTAGTCATCAGAAGCAGCATCATGGCAAATGTTCTTGGTACGCATTTGTTAACAGGGGGAGGGAATATATAACAGTGCTGAGTTTCAAAATAGCAAACTGGTCATTAGACATTTTGTCTCTTATGTTTTGGACTATAGCAGAATGTTAGTGCTGTCAAACTACACTGTGACAATAAATTATTTGATAGTGGTATATAGTAGTCATAATTTCCACTCTAAGCATGCTTATCCTTTAGTACTGGTGCTTCCAAGCCATGAATTACAGTAGCACCAGACCAGTATCTGCTTGGTGTACTGCCAGCCTTCAGTCTAAAGCTCTTCAAGGGTTTAGAAGAAATTCTCCGTGACATTGTAACCCAGAAAGCCCCTCTGCTACAGTCATTCCTACTATTAGGCCTTTCACGCTCACAGCCATGCTGAAAAGAAATCCTCTGCTCTGCTAGGTGGGCCTCCAAAAAAAAAAAACAACCAAAAAAAAAAAACAACAAAAAAACAACACAACAGAGAAGACTTTGCCCATATTCTCAAAAGCCTGTCTCCTTCCCAATGCCCTGGCACCTGGGGACAGTGGCTGTTCCTTATGAGCAGAGGACATCCCGAGGAGCTCTGCTCGCATCCCTTCACACTGCACAGTGGCTACGTTAATTCTGGTGCTGTCTATTCCTGCTGAGACAGTCGTGCAGTGTGCAGGAGGGAATCGGTGCCCTGGGCCTGTGCCGCCTTTTGCTGAATGACTGATGGTGCTGTCCTACTGTCTTCACAGAATCTGTGAAGAAGCTTGGAAGAGGAGAATCCTTTAGAAACCAAATTGTTAGCTAAGCGGCATCAACCACGAAAATCATGTTTGCTGTTATATTTATGCAGATGTTCCTCCAGTGTGATTCACTCACTCCTCCAGTCCTTTCAAACAGCTTTTAAAAGGTAATATCAATCCTGGTTTGTGTCAGAAATAGTGTGGCCATCAGGAATAAGGAAGAAATGGTCCCCCTGTACTCAGCACTGGTGAGGCTGCACCTTGAAAACTGTGTTCAGGTTTGGGACCCTCACTACAAGACAGACATAGAGGTTCTGGAGCATGTCCAAAAAAAAAGGGTCAACAAAACTGGTGAGGAATCTAGCGAACAAGTCTTATGAGGAGCAGCTGAGGGAACCAGAGTATTTAGTCTGGAGAAAATGAGGCTCAGGAGAGATCTTACCACTCTCTAGAACTACCTGAAAGGAGGTTTTAGCAAGGTGTCAGTCTCTTCTCTCAATTATCAAGCGATAGAACAAAAGGGAAAGGCCTCAAGTTGCATCAGAGGAGGTTTAGGTTGGACATTAGGAAAAATTTCTCCACAGAAAGAGTTACCAAGCACTGGAACAGGCTGCCCAGGGAAATGGTGGTGTTATCATTCCTGAAGGTGTTTAAAAGATGTGGTGCTTAGGTACATGGTTTACTGGTGGACTCGGTAGTGTTAGGTTAACGGTAGTGTTAGGTTAAGGGTTGGACTTGATCTTCAAGGTCTTTTCCAGCCTAAGCAATTCTATGATCCTGTGCTTCTGCTTTTGTTTCTTCTCCCACTTTTCATTTCCAACTGCATATCGTTAGTCCCTGTTTTGTCTTAACGCTTTAGCACTGACCACAGGTATTAAACAGAGGGCCAATCTGGCCACCTAGATTATTTTTTAACCCAACCATTTTACTCATAGGAAGACTGTTCTTGAAAACAGGCATTTTTTTTATTGATGGAGCTGCAATACAAGTTCTGCACCAGTGACTGCACATGAAGAACCTTTTAAGGCTAGATTTTATTAGGTATTAAGACAGATAGCTCTCAAAATAGCTACCTAAATGACTTCATAAAATGTGCATATACAAGGCACAAGAGAGTATAACACATAGAGCAACTACTGCTGGGAAGAATAGGATAATTTTGGGACACAACAGATTACTGCAGGTTTCTTTCAAAACGGGGCTAGATTTTCCCCATACTACTGACAACTTATGTTACTGAAGGAGCATAAAGTAGCTTTAGGGATGTTTATAGTAGAAGGTGTTCCCTTGAGGTGGGGTAAAAAGTTGCTATGCTGATCCTCAGAAGCACCATTTTAGCACACCTGGGGCTAGTCCAGGGACAAGGGACTAGAAATAAAGCCTGATGCCTTTTGTGCTGTGCTCATATCTCACAATCCAAACGGATTTTATTTGAAGCACAGGTCACTGTGCTCACTACTGCCACCGCCTTTGCTTCCAGATAATGCACAATAGCTGCTTACCTGAGTATGTATTACTTTTATTTTTTTTTTATTTATAGAAACGAAGTATTATTTAGCTTGTCAATAACCTTCTTTGTGAATTTAATCCCAACTTTCAGAGATAAGCAATCTGGACAGGCAAAAAATTTGAATTGTAAAGGTCTCGTTGAGCTGCAGTTTAGTATGTCTTACTTGATAAAGCTGAAATGTGTAGTTTTGGTGTGGCCCAAGCTGAGTTCAAAAAATGCCTCAAGTCATATACTTCCAAATTTTACTTTATTTTTTTCTTCCCTAGGTGTTGCTACAACATGCCTGCTCCTCTGCAATCCAATCAAGAGAGTAATTTCTGGGAAACACCCTGTGTGAAGATAAAGGACATCTATACATAACTGAAAAAACCCCAAAACAATAAAACACAGCATCCAGAAGGCAGAACAGCAGTACAAGGGGGGGAGGGGGGGGGAAATTAATGTAGCTTAATACTACTGAGTATTGACACTAGTATTTCTCTATTACTTAGAAAAATCAGAGATTTACTTTCTGGAAATGCTCATCACTCTCTTAGCCTCAGCTATAATGTGTTTTCAATGAAAAAGACAATTTTTCTCATGAATATTATGTTCTGACTTAGGATACAGGATTTCAGAGGTAGAAGACCCATCGCTCTTGGCAAGGGTATCATGTGTCACAAGAAAGGAAAAAACCTCTTTATGGCATATTGTTCCAGGAACAAAGAATGGAAAATACAAAGAATTTTAGCACCCCCAAGGGGTTAACCTGGAAGAACTGGATTTACTGAGCAGAAGGAGTCATTGTGATTTTGATAGCCTTTGGGCTGAGCACCTAGCATCATGCAATCTTGTATCCGCAAAAGAGATTTTTGTGGATACAAGATAAATTTCATCCTGCCTGCATGCAACCCCACTGCTCTGTAGTGCCTGCCACCATGCTAGCATGCTTCCTCCATGCAGTACAAGCAGTTCCTTCCCTGTCTGATACTGTGGTATTTGCTGTGATCCTGTTACCACCTGACCTGGCAATTATGAAGGTCTCATCACCATGCTCTCCTGATAAGCCAGGAAATAATATTTTCCATTTCTAATGGAGTCTTTTAGGCCCAGAGAGACCAGGATGCAGAAAGAGGAAAGCAATTATAATCTGCTAACAGAAGAAAATGACCATGTTGGAGGTAGAGTTTGCACAAAAGGGTGAAGTACATGCACAAGGTGCTTTGTCCAGCAATGAAACTAAAACTCTGCACAACCTCTTGTCTTCTGTCTCCAACAAAGAGCTTTCTTCTCGATGCACTCAGTCCACAAACGGGAAGACTTCATTCAGAAATACCAGGTCTTTAAAAAGATTAAAGTGTAGATCCTGAAGAACGATCCTCTCCAGGCTTAACAAATCCCAGGTTCCGCTTGGAGGCTTGGTGGTCACCCAGTGATGTCACCCACCACATAATAAAAGGGACAGAAGCCTGCAGTCCAGGGACAACAGTAGAGTGTCAGGGCAGGGCTTCATTTATCTGTTTGCTATGTTGGACCTCACCAAAGTACAGCAAGAGCCAGCCCACGTCTCCATTAAGAATAGGCTTGTCCAGATGTCTGTCAAGATTCCTTGGTTTTTGACACTACTGATTTAGGGATGGGAACACATTGACCTGCATTTCAGTTTTGCTATACATACCACAAAAATAACACCCATTTCCTTCCTTGCAAAACAAAGGGGATAAATTAACTAGTTTCTCCACAACTCTGAAGCACTGGCACAAGTGTAAAAAGGGTTTATATTTTTGGGATTAATTTTTCTTTCCAAATTGGGGGAGGGAATCTGTATTAGAGTGATTTTTACCATGCTTAAGAAATTTCAGTTTATCGGTTGTCTACTTCTGTCCTACTTTGCTAATCCCCTGGCACATACTGAGAGTAGCAATGTAACAGGAAAGTAAAGAGCAGCGGCTATGGCACATGAAGGAAAAATTATGGTTTGTATATAAATGCTGTTACCACTTCCAAACTTTTCACAGCTGCCTATGTGAAGTTCTCTATGCGCATCAAAAGTCTTTCATAGATGAGTGCAGGTGGAATCTGACAGCAGAACCCACAGAAACTATAGTTCACCTGGGATTTTAGGGATCCAGACCAAAGAGCTAGCAATAGCAAATTAAAACAAGAAAACAGATGGATGAAAATGTACAAGTGCAGTGTTTACTATTATTCACTTTTAAGGGCAGATTATTCCCTATCTTCCACCACGAGAATAAAATACCGTACTTTCTAATACACAAAAGACAATGCCAGAACTGCTTGAAGAACTGCCTGCAGCAAATGCTCAGTAACAAGATGCACATTTGTACCAAACCAGAAAACACTCTTTTGAAAACTCAGTGGCCTGTGTAGCATCAAGGCAAACACACACAAGCAAGAATAGGCTGCTCAGCTGTTTTTATTAATATTAGGTTCCTAGTTCTCCTTTTAATCAGTTGTCTTTCCTTGATGTTTCTATGTTATGGCATGGAGTTTTTATTCGATACTTATGCAGAGTATAATTCTAGTTAAACACGATACCAAACTGGTTTTAAATTTGTAACAGAAGAGTAGTGAATTATGTGTTGTCAGAATACACATGGGCTTGTATAGCCTGTGTATTTCTGTCCCATAAAGATTACTTTAATTTGCAGGACAGGGCTAACTTCATTGCTTGCTAGTGCCTAATACACCAATGTTCTCCCCACTATCTCAGATCTTTAGATAAAATCACAGTATAAAAATAAACATAACTCAAAGAATGAGATTTTTTTAATATTGTTGTTATTTTTGGTTTTGTTTGTTTTTTTTAGAAAAACCTCCACATTTTTGTTTTATGACAATTTTCATAATTACCTCTTGACGTTTACTCTTCCTTGCAATAGCCTACACAACAACTCACACCATGGAAAACCAATTTCCAGCCTTTAGTTTGTAAGCAGTTGGAAAGAGAATTAAGCTCTAAATAAACTGAATGTCTGGACAAGTTAAACATCTGAACTTGCTCCAGGGTCATGTAGGGTACTTTACTGTGATAATACACAGAAAACATTACCAGTGTTACATTTTACTTCAGAAAATACAGAATATTTCTTTATTTTTTTTATGAAATAAAATTAAACAGTTTTCCAGAATTTTAACTGGAAACTGGTAAATCACACTTATTGTTCTAGAAATATCTTTTTTTTTTTTTCCTTTTTTCAACTTGTATTCCAATGTATAGCTTTGAAGTTTTTTTTACTCAAACTACGACATACATAATCCATTTTAAAGAACTCAGTCTTCTGTTTACAACTTGGTTGTCAAGTAATGATAATTTGTTTCCTTTTTGAAAAAAGTGCTCTAACTACGTTTGGTTAATGAAGCTCTCAAAACTTTTATTTTGAAAATGTGAAATCTCCTCACATTTCACAAAAAGAAAAACCAAGCAGCAGTCCTACCCCTCTGAGGTTTCTCAGTGATCTGCACAACACGTTTCTTCCCACACATGGCAAATGGGGGAGTTCATGCTGCAGAAACAGGTTTTACATTCCCAGGTGTCTGCTCTCCTTATACGATGCCTGCTGCTTCGTGAATAAAAATACTCTCACTCACCATCTGATATCAGCACTCTCTGGAAACATTTTAATAGCTGATCTCCTGAAACATTTTGTCTTTGTCCTGCCCCCTACACTCTTAAGCTACTCTTCTTGCTTAAATGATGAAATAAGCCTTTCATAGCACATTCGTCATCACCACATTATGAAAGGCAGCAAAGAAATAGTCTCAAGATGCATTTGTTGAGTTAATTTTAACACTTCACAGTTCTAAAAATGTTAAGATTAGAGGGGTTCCTCCCTCACCTTCTGTCTATGTCTAAAATAAGTGGTGAAGATCAATTAATTCTATGATTCTATGAATTTAAAAGGCAACCAATTTTTGTTCTACAATACTTGCATGCTTTTAAAAATTACATATAGATCCGTGTGTACATTACTACAACAATGAGTAGTATATTTTATGTTTTTTTAAATCAACTGTAGGATGACCAGCCAAGGTCTTTTTTGGGATCCAAATAAAATTCTCTGTTTAGTTGTAGCTGAAGTAGAGTATTTCTGCTATTTTCTTTTCACTGTTCGAGGCCAGAGGCTGATTCATTTTGAACGAGCTTAAAGAATGGAAACGGCAAATCTGAAGTTCAGCCTTTCATAAGACTTACAATTTTGATCAGCTGATAGAAAAGCCTGGAGTAGTGGGGGTGTTTTAGCAGCTCCCATACAAGGGGCATTGTGAATGCTGAAGTCAGTCTATTAATTATACAGTGAAGAATGAAGGTAGGAAATAGTGGTCATGTGGAAGGAGACAACAATGACCCTTTGACCAATATTTGCAAAACAGAAATTAAAAAACTTCCTAAGTTTGCTCATGAAGGTAACGAATAAACGTCGTAATCTTTACACAACAGAAAAAGAAGCATCCTCACAGTGGAAGGCATATTATAGAAGAAAATATTTAGTAGGTGGCATTTTAAATACAAAAAAATTATATGCTTAGAAAAATTAGCATGTAGTTACATATCTCTAATCAGAAATACAACAATCAGAGTTGAGACTATAAGAGTCAAAACAGGAATGGAATATCCACATGGTATGAGGAGCAAAGAAGTTCCTATGGAGTAAAGGAACTACTACCAAAAACTCAAATCACTAATATTTCTTGAACTCCAGTGTGAAAAATGCAGCATTGGAGTACGTGAATGACTCACATCAGCTTGTGAAAAACCCTGCAGGGAATGCGAGACGGAAAAGATGGTGGGAAGACACGTGGAACATTTTGTTAAAGTGAATTGAGGAGAATCCATATTCTGGGACGATTCTGAAGTGCCCTGCAATGGCCTGGCTTCCAAGAAAACATTCAGCATCAGCATGACCTGTCGACTGAAGGAAGAGCATATGGATGTTTTCAAACAGATTCTGCAGCAAAGGGAATTGACTTGTAAATCCGCTGATCTCCTATCAATACTATGCAGTTTCTTTAACTTTTCTATCATCCTGCAAAAAGCCATCTTTTAAATAAAAGTTTGGATTGAATTTCATTGAAATGTTATTGGTGGGAAAGGAAAGAACCGACACAAACACACCAAAAACCAGGTCAAAGACATCAGTTTGGCTCTAGGGAAGTGCTTAAATAGGATCTAGAAGAGACTTAAAAGGAAAAGAAAATTTGAACAAGAAAATTCGAACAAGAAAATTCTTGTTTCACTTTGTTCTTTCTATACTATTGGAAACAGGTCAAAAGTGCTAATAATACATTCAGCTATAAATAATCTTACAAAACTTTTCAGTCATCGCATTTATTTGCCAGCATATTTGACAGTGATAGAAGGAGGAAGGATGATGAAAAATGCTTCACAACTTTGCCTTGAAGTGCTCTAGCTCAGAAGGACCTTACGACTGTCTGCATCCAGAAGATCCTCTAGAATAACCGGACATGAAGCATTAGACACCTTGACCAGTAAAACCCGTAAAGTGGGAAAGTGCCCAACAGTCTCATTCATCTCTGCTGACCATCTCAGAAGTTCAGTCCCAATGTAAGGTAGTATTTTATTCTGCTTCCTAGTCAAATTGAGAAAAGCGTCTCTGCATGGCTCTTCAGCCACCACTTTGTCTTTTATACCATATGGAACTTGGCTGGCCCTGGACAAAACCACGCAATTGAGAAGGTCAGCCTATCTCCCTGCAGACGATGCTTATTACCACATTAAAAATTATTTTATTCTCTTGAGCCAGTGACAAGAAATCAGAAAACCGCTAGCTCAAACAAGTAGGTTCACACAGCTATGTTCATGTTTTATGTTTAAAATAATTTAAGTTTATGAATCATCAACATTGTCTACGTTACTCACTTTCCTGAAAAGGAGTCTATAATGACAGGGCTGAAAAGTGTGGCTACTTTCCACTTACAAAGTAAAACTGTTCTTGCAATCATTAACAACTGTTGCTGCAGTCCTAGGGGCTAGAATAAGAGAAACAAGTATAATTCTTCACAGCAACTGAAGCTTTAATAAAAAACAAATGGCTAACTCAACTGAATTTTCAAAGCTCAAAATCCTGAAGTCAAATCCCTAACCCCATTTTTGCTATATAGTATCTTCAATGTGGACAACGTGGCCCATAAACAGAATGTAGGGGTTTTTTTTTGGTTCAGATTTAAAATTTAGCAGGATAATTTATTCATTGGCCAATGAAAAGAGTGATTAAACCTATATTCTGAGCTTTGAAATGGACAGATGCATAAAAAGGAGACATCTCTAACCAGGGATTAAATTTTTACTATTGTCATATTTACTTTCTTAGTTCTTTTCTTCTTTAGATTAACAAGCCCATTGCTTAAATTTTTTCACCATGAATCAAGTTCTCCATGTCTATGACATTTTTTGAAGAGTGATGCTTAAAACCGAATGCAATGCCCCAATCAAAGCCTGACTTTAACCCATGCCTTACTTCTTCTGTTTAGGTGATACCCTTATTCATGTGTCTGTGTTTCTCAGTTGCATGACGAATGTTGTCTCGATTCACTGCAGCCTTACATGCATTTCTGCAGACATATTACTCAGTCGGCTTCCATCATCTTGGATTTGTGCAGATGTTTCAGGCCTGTATCTTGCACTTCTCTCCATTGAGCCGAATCCCATGGTTTAGGCTGTTCCACTAACTTTGCATTTGGTTTATAATCTGGATTGGAGTCCAAATTGCAATGTAACTTGCTATACTTGCAATTCCTGCCAGTTTCATCTCCCAGCAGGAATTACACAGTAAGTACACTCTATTTCATTTACTTAGATGCACAGGCCCATTGACTCCTCAGAGATTTGCCTCAGGCTCTCTGCAGATACTAGCAAGCCTGCTGCAGTGCACACTGATCACGTTTTCAGAGATAACTCCCATAACCAGCTAACTTCTAGAACTAGAACTTCTAAGATGAGAGGGAAAGGAGGAAAAGAGAAGTCAAACCCAGCTACAGTACCAACACAGATTAACCAGATTATTTTAACCACAAACACAGAACACAATGGTACAGTGATTTTAGTAATGTAAGAATGATAATTCCCCCCTCGCCCCAACATATCCCCATCAAAACCAAGAGATAAAATTATAGTATGTGCAGGGAAATTAATATAGAAGCAATAGTATCAGAGACTCACATCTGCTTTATTGAAAAGGATGAGTCACAATCATGGAGGAAAATATGTGTGTAAATAGAGGTACCATGAGAACATGGCAGAGAAGACTAAGGATAAAATTACTACATGGGGAGGCTAGGCAAGCTTTCATTCTGTTTCATGTTCTTTCCTTAGATCCTGAACAGTAATAACTTCTATGAGATTTAAACTGTCCAAAAATTGTAACAGCAAAGTGTTCATTAAAACACAAAGTAATATTTCCCTCTAAATCTGATACACTTCAGATTGCTTTTATAGCAGGTTATCTCAAACATGGTAGACCACTCCATTTCGCATTGTATAAATGATAGCAAGAATGTGGAAAAGGGACAAAGATCTCCATATAATAATATACAGCAATTCCAGGTGGTCAGAAGTTAATCTCAAAGCAACTCCAAGGTTTGGTGGACTACTAAGCTAAGGCACATGATGTGCCTTATGCTCACTGGTGCCACAGAGGGTTTTAAGTCACAATGCAGTTCTTTATGATGCCTCATCATACCCACAGCTCTAAGATACCAAGATTCCTCCTACATCCCATGGGAAGTCCTCTGCACCCATGAAAGGGATTTACACAATCCAGCATGCCAAGCAAGGAGCCACGCACAGCTAGCGGCCAGCTAAGCCTTGTCCTTCAGAGATAGTTATGTAGGTAACTCCAGGACAGGAGATACCAGCCGTCGTTTGAGATTCTTGGTTGTAAACCCTCTCCTATAGTTTGTTGCCTAAGCTATTTTATTTCCTTCTCATGATCCTCTCTCCTCTGCTGTTTTGCATCTTGTGTCATGTCCAATGTCTTTGCTCCTCCTCAAACAACCACCTAGGGATTGCTCTATGAAATGCAGCTAGGAAAAGTGAGATCAATCTGAAAATGCTCTCCTCAAACTGGAGAAAGGACTCTACATTCCACCTCTCCTCCAGCAGTCATTCTCCCATCTCTGCAGAAGTCTTTGCTTTTTAGGATTTATTGCACAGAAAGATAAATGAGTCAGTATTAGCCTCTCCATTACTGAGTTCCACTATTTACCCAAAACAGAACAGCCCCATGAGGAAAGACTAGAGGAGTACTAGTACCCCTAAATAGCCATGTGTAACTGAGACACTCTTTTGGGACACTTTTCCAGACTTTATCCTCCTATAATCAGAGGGAGTCTTTAAAGTCACTGTAAAGGAGGGATGACACAAGCAGCAAGCCTAGAGCATATGTCACTGTTCCAGCCAATCTTCATTACAGTAACATTTACCCTGTTGTAAACAGGCAACTAGAGTTTAGCCTTGCTGACATCAAGTGCCCTGCATACCCAGGAGGCTGCTGCTGAAGGATGAGAGCCAGGGCTGGTCTCAGCCCAGGTTGCACCCACAGCCTTGTGTGCTTTAGGATAGCTGCTGTTCAGCTGTTGCATTACACCAGCAGCACAATGGTCTGGATAGTATCTCCACATCAGTGTAAATATAAGGTATATATATACATGGGAGACATGAGCGTGTCTATGTATATAGCTCTCTAATAATCTTTCCAAAAGTATGTGGCAGCTCAGGGGACAGCCTAGACCTCCCCTGCAAGTGTCTTGGGCACCTCTGCTGTGTGGTGCTGGACTCTGTGTGCTGAGCTGGGACATGTTCTCCACTGACACAGCGGGGAGCTACTGGTAACCGTGGTCCTCAAGCTTAGTGAGAGGGTCACAGTGCTAAGTAGTTTGGAATAGCTGTGAAAAACACATCATCACCCGTGAAACCGAAGCAAATCTGGATTTTGAGAGCCTCATTCCAACCAGAGATTTCTGAAAATGCAGTAACAAAGATCACTTCTACTTTCTCTTGTAATTTCTGGCATATTTTTTAACTACATCCTCCCTATATAGAAACCTGCCTCCACATTAATAAAAAATAGCCATCCTAGAATAACACACACTGGTGTTATTTTACTTCCGAAATAATTCCTTTTTGTGATCTAACTCCATCAATTGCAAAGGAAAAAAAAAAAAAAACAAACACCCCCCAAACAATCGATTCTCGTCCATC
>VWZK01017657.1:266544-374313 GCA_013396935.1 Baryphthengus martii | reverse complement strand
GCAGCTCCGCCTGCTGCCTAATCCCGGCCCCTCTCCGCCCGCCGCCACAGCTGAGCCCACCGGGGACCCGTCGGAGACCTACTGCGCCGAGCGGTGGCACTCGCTGTGCAGCTTCTTCGTAGGCTTCTGGGAGGGCTGAGGCGCAGCCGGCCTTGCTAGGAGGGAGGGCGGCCGCCTCTCCCCTGGTGAGGGCTTAGCTCTGCCGCTTCGTCCTCCCAGCCTTGCCTGCCCTCACCCGCCTGCCACCAGCGCCCCTCGACTTTGTCAACTTTCCTCTTTTCCTCTCCAATAAAATAGTAACTATTTTATGACAAGACGTTCACGTAACTTTTCTCGCCGAAGCCCGGTAGTCTCTGCAGCACCGCTACACTGATGAGCAACGTGTGTGGCATCTGTCAGCTAACTGAGATGAAAGCATCTAGGGACAGTTCATGCGTTTGAGTGCATTAACATTTCTCAAAGGACATAACCGTGAACCACAGCTATTCACTCCCCAAATCAATTTCTATAAGCCTAAACGTTAAAGTTACCCTGAAATTGCCCTACTAGAAAACCAGATTTTTATACCAAAATAAGGAACAACTGAGATGCCACTAAATAATAAGTCCTAGAAGAATCTCTTGCTTACAGAAATTTTGTAAGCTAAACAAGCCAGTGCAGTCCTCTTTTCACAGAGCAGATGATCGCTCACTTGACTTCAAACAGGAACATGAACAGAGTAGGTTAAGAAACCACCCGTGAAAAGATAGAGGAACTCAGAAGCAGCTAGGTAGAGACTGGATTTGGGAGATTAACTGTGTTTCACCTACTTAGTGAGTTAAAGCCCAAAGCAACGATCATGTTTAGAGGAGCATAGTCTTGAAGCAGGCAAATTCTTTTACCAAGGGGGAAGAGAGTTTTGAGATGTTAAATACTTCACCCAATTACTGAGGCACAGTTCTGTGGTACATGTTGGTAAGGAAAGCTCAGGTTTCCCTCAATCACGATTTCACTCCTTTAGACACATCCTATTCAGATTCTGAGTAAAAGGGATTACAATTTCTATAGCCCATACCTGACTGCATGTCAGTAACTTCTCTGTCATCCTGCCCAGTACAGCTGTGCAGAAAGCAGGGCTGCACTTGAGGTAAATGCAGTAAATGTGGGAAGGACCTAGACTCTTCACTCCAAAAAAGAAGCTCCTGGGGAGCTACTTGTACAGAGACTGGAACAATTCCAATCTGCAGAGAGGTGTTTCATTAAGGCTTACATTAATTTAATTGTTCCAC
Source organism: Baryphthengus martii (assembly GCA_013396935.1). Classification (NCBI taxonomy): domain Eukaryota; kingdom Metazoa; phylum Chordata; class Aves; order Coraciiformes; family Momotidae; genus Baryphthengus; species Baryphthengus martii. The sequence goes on along the minus strand of VWZK01017657.1, from coordinate 373,045 downwards.
AGATATATCTTGAAATTACCCTCGCAGTCACTCAGAGGGCTGCTTTTCGTGCATTATTCTTGAACCAGGAAACTGGTGCATCAGCAGACAAAGCACAGAGGAGTGGTATCTCAGCAGCAGCAGAGCACCCATCACAGTCTCCTCACATGAAGCAGGACAAATCCCTGACAGTTGCAGTAAAACAAACTCATAAACCGTGGATAAAGCAGACAGGGCAATGTCAAAAATAAAATCCAGTCCCCGTCAAACAAGAGGGTTTAAAGAAGCAGCTACATCAGGAAGCACAAGGTATATTTTCTTTTTAACCCGAGAAATCATCTGAGAAAGCAGCACCAACTCTCCACCTCAAGAAAATACACTCCTCTCGAAACTCAAGCATTACAGATGAACATGTATTTGGCCATGTCATATATATTCTAATAGCAGCATCATTTACATTGCTGAATTGCAGAATTTCACCTTTTCGTATGAGGGAAATGGTAACAATGTGCTGCAGAGGTTTGAATTTTACAGCTAAGCTGTTGGCAAGCTTCTCAGGATACAATGGTATTCAACCTCACAGGTTAAGTACAACAGCCTACAGACATGTTTGTTGCAACTGAGCTAAATCTGAATTTTAACTATTTTAAATTGAACTTAAACAAGAGAGCAAGCTTCTACCTTACAGCCCTTGCAACTTGGACCCTCAAAATCTGGCAAGTAGCGTTCACTTTCCTTAATGTAGGTTCATAACATAATTGTTCAATCACGGAATTTGAGTCTGAGGAGATACTGCCCAGGGACAAATTCAGTGTTAGTTTTAAAACTATTTTTTAACAGCTGAGCTAGAAAGTGTTCCGGAAGGTTATGCAATGAGAGCTGCTTATTGCTAATCCTAAATGTGGCCCCTTCAGACACCCATTAAATGCACCCAAACTACAACATAATGTGCTTGAAGAAAGCCATGTGAAAGGGGAAAAGTTAACAAAACCATCACTTATGTAGCTCTGCCAGCACGTATGTACCTTCACAATCTGTCCTTTAGCTCTTTTTTTTGCACCATTAATCCCCATGTTTAGTAGAGGAGGAGTATTTGACTTGAACCCCTGGCTTGCAGTCCCCAGATCTGGTTTGTATATCGAATGCCACGGATACATGGGATGGTCACTGTGCAGGCGAGGGGTGGTAGGAAGGCAGCCAGGAGCGTGCCCCACTCTGCAAAACAACCCAACTCAGCTGCCCTAGCCATATTTAAGTGCCTGTTGTCCCACACAGCCCCAGGTGTCTGCTCACAACTGGGAGCACTTGCAAACTCTTTCTGTATTGTTTTAAGGATGACTGTGAGGAGGCCACCAGGAGGCAATAAGAATCTGCCCAGTGGCTCTCAAGAGGGTCTGGACTGTTGCACGCAGCTCTTAGTGCCAAGGCATGTTCTTTTACAGTGGGTAGCTTGGATAACCCTCAGCAGCACTACACAAAAGCTTCATCATCGATGTATGTAACCGGCACAACTGTTTTTTCTCAGTCACAGCTCACATTCCTGCATGAGTGTCATACAAAGAGCCATACAGCAGGCTGCTGGCCATAGCATTGCACGATATCTTGCAGTAATACACAGCTTTGCCTTATTTCCATAGCACTGGCACAGCAGCTTTGTTCAGTGCTGTTAGAGCTTGCATTTCACACCATCAGATGCAAAGGTGGAACACCATGGCAACTGATTTGATTACTCACATCACCCTGTTTAAAAACCCAACTAGAATCTGAACAAACTCATTGTTTTACCAAAGAGGGATAAGAAAGAAGAAGATCCCTGCTCAGTGGTCGACTACATTATTCCCCTGACGCACTGAAAGAGCTTAAAGCCTTTGCTATAACACCACCAAGAAACAACAACCTAGCAGACTGCGTTCACTGCAGCTACTGTGGTTAATAACACTGAATGGCAACAAAGACTCAGGCTTTGGTTTGGGAGGCATAGATCCCAAAGGCTGGAAAATCACAGTCCAAGCTCCAGATTTGTTTTTAAGGGGTAAGACTGTGGCTTTTTGCTTCCTATCTCAACATTTTCATCCTCTCCCATGGTTAGATAGCAGCTGACACCACCAACTAAACCAACCAAATACAGAGAAGCTTTGTGGCCAAGGTCCTCCCGTCCAACACAATCTGTCCCTTTCCAGCCCTATGACAGCTCCACCACTACACATATTTGTCATCCCTTCAGATTCAGTTCAGCCACCCAAGTCTGCCCATACCCCCGTGCTGTAGCCAGCCTCACCTCTGCTCTCCCACTGCAGCTGTGGTGATCCTCCATCACTTCTCTGATTCTTTGCTTGACTGGCTCCTGTCATCTCATCCTCCCTTCTCAGCTCCTCCTGGTCACCAAATGTCCTCAGCAAGCAGAGCCAGAGCCAACCTGCCAGGAGCAAACCTCATCTGCCTGCCCCACAGGCCTAATAAGCTCTCCCATCCCAGAGGCAGGTGGTCCTGGGTGTAATTAGCAAGAAGGCAGCTTCCTCACCTGCAGCTGCAGGTTGGATTATTATCACAATGCTGCAGCCAAATGCACCGGAGTACTAGGTCAGTCTTTTAAGGAAAAGCATGAGCTACCTTAAAAAAAAAAAAAGGAATCCATTTACTTTTTATCTTTTGAATTTTGTGAACTCTAACTCTTTGGAAATTTTGAGGGATAAAAAAAAGATGTAATCAGCTTTGTGTCATATTGCACACGATCTGCATTGTTTTCTTTCCTTTGGCTACTTAGTAGAGATGGTGGCCAGTTTGAATTCACAGTTCATCACGTATTCACAGAAATGGGTATTTCAATGTCTGAAGGTTCCAACAGAATTTCAAGAGCTGGTGATACTATTTCTTCATTTTCATTTGGAGAGAAATCAGTGATGCTTAATCTGGGTATGTTTTTAGTGTAGCTGGCTTTAATTACTCTTTTGATACATAGAAACCCCTTGATTGTATTAAATAGAAAACTAATAATCTCTCAGCACTTTCTGATTTGGAAAGGACAGTTACAAGACGGTACTGTAATTTGCAAGGTTAAGGCAGGCAGTAATCTGTCTTGCTGTTTGCAACAATCCTTCCCTATAAAGTGACATCACAAAGTTACTAAATGAAATGAATACTTCTTCACTACCTGAGCAGAACTGAACTAAGAACAGGAATCTCCAAAGGTTCAGCAGAGGAGTGATACTCACAGTGACGGCATCTTTAGATTGACACGGCTGTGTCTTATGTGAAAACATTTCTATTTCTGTAAATCAGCTTAACACCTGTGAGTTAGGATGGACTGAGGTGGGAGAGAAGTTTAGTATCCACAAAAGCGTACTATGCTCAGCCCTGTCTGAACAATGGGACTAACTCTTGTCCTCTGAAGGACCAACCATCCGTTTATTCTTGATTTGTAAATTGAAACTAAAATAAGCGAATGCATGCCAATACACTGCTACTTAGAGTATACCTATTGTAAATGAAGGTGCCATGGTGTTACTGACTTGTCACAAACATATATTAAATACTTAGAGTTTTGGCTTAGCAGACACTAGCTGTTGTACATCTTCAGTAGATTAGTTACTGAGCAGAGCATGTAACCACATTTGCACACACTCGCATTACTAACACTGTGCAAATCACTCTCTCCTCTTTTCATTTGCTACATACTCAGGACCTGTAGAAACAGCTCCCAGTTTTGCTCCTGCTCCTGGTCCCCTCTTCCCATTTCAAGATATGCAGAGTGAGACACAGTATTGAAAGGCAGCAAGGTTGTGCTATGTCAGTGCAGGCAAGTAAAGGATGACGCTCCCATAAGTGGCTAAGCCACAGAGAGTTTCACCCAGAAACATTAGTGACCATAAAACCTAAAACAAAGTGGAGGACTGCTGGAGGAGGCTGCCAGGAGACATGGCCTGGGGACCAGCAGCACATGTATTCCTGCCACAGCTGCCAGCTACAAGGTGGCTGCTCCCAGGATGGCTCTGAGGTTGCAGACCCCAAACTTTGTGCAGTTCAGTCTTTTGTCCCAGCAACCTACAGGGATTACTTTTCCCCAGGTTCTGCACTAAGCACTTCCACGTGGAAATGCCCAAAATTAGGAAAAAAGCAGGAGCATGGAATAGGGAGAGATACACTTAAGCAAGATGTCACTGTTTACACGTGCAGTAGTGCAAACGTGTACTTGGTGCTATATGTTTTGATGTATTTGGTCCCAGCTGGCCCCCAGACTGCCCCCAGCACCCCAGTGCCCTGTGAAGAGGAGGGTGCTGTGAGGTTCCCAGATCCAGGCTTCGGCACCTGCATGTCCCCCCCATCTCTCTGTGGGAGCCCTTAGTGCTGCCTTCGAGCACCAGCACTTGAGGCTGTACACAACTAATGAGATCACATACAAAAATCTTGCTTATCCCAAAAGCTGGTTAAACTGAGGCCTCAGCTAGCCTGAAGAGGTCCTTTAATTATTACAGATATTTCTGAGAAATTGGTTTTTGGAAGGGGATGTGGCTGGTATGGCTCTGATATATTCTGGGCTCTCCCATGTGTCGCAAGCCCTGTCTGAATCTCACGGTAAGGCCAAGCAACACAAAGGGTGAGGGAATGGCAGGCATTGTCATCTTGCCAACCTCCTTCCTTTGTAATAATTTGGGTTTTTAAGAATTCCAAGCTCAGCTCATGAATGTGGTTACATGAAAGAGGCTTTTAACTGTACAGCATTTCAGAGTTTAGATTAACTCTCCCAGCCATCACACTCCTTCTTTACATGGAACGGATCTGTTAAGTACAAGCACGTATGAAATACCTACAGCTTTAGAAATACTTCAGCGTTTCAGGGCTTAACCTCGGTCAGTATGTGCCATGCTTTGTGAAGTGTGTACAGTTTATGCTGGCCTTTCACAAGGCAAATATTTTGCCCAGTTTATTTCAAGTGCTCAGCAGGTTAATGATCTATGTTTCTCTGAGGGGGGAGAGGGCGTGAGAGGGGGGCAAGGCCCAGTCTGAGCTCAGTCCACGTTCCCACTGCCTGAATAGCAGCCTGGCCTGACTGCAGGGCTCTGATTTTCTTATTGGCTCCAGCCTTCCCATGGGAGAGATCCCCCTGAGCCCCGAGCAGCCCTGGCCTCCCTCAGCCTTCCGCACAGCCCCAGTCAGTAGGGTCCAGTGCTGAGGATCGGCCTGTGGGGTCTCAGTGCACTGGGAAAGAAACAGACACTTCACTGACAGCGAAAAAATATTAATTATGAGACTGAGCTCTGAGCAATCTGGTCTAGCGGGAGGTGTCCCTGCTCATGGTGGGGGGGTTGGAACTAGATGATCTTTAAGGTCCCTTCCAACTCAAGCCATTCTATGATTCCATGATAAAAAATGTCATATATATACATTATACTTTTCGTATATCTATTTCAGAGCTCTGTCCTTGCTGCTGGCCCATGCACCCTGGACAGGTACTTGCCTTTAACAGCAGCTCACTGTTGGCGTGTGCCCTGGGCAGAGGGCTCTGCTCTGAGACACCCAGCACCATCGCTGTGCTAGCACCTGTGTGGTGCAAGTCAGTCACCCATTTTACACTCACTGTTAAGCTGTTGAATCAGCTGGAGAAGTTTATGTTCATCCCACAGAATAATTGCTCCTTGTAAAATAAGGCTTTTTAGGAATAAGTTGTAATGAATTTCAGACTCTTAACATGACATTATTTTCTATTTAAACTGTCATAAAATGAAGAAATGTTTGATGAAAGTGTCATAGTGAACACAGAATTAAATAATGTCTTGTTACACATTCACAAAGCACTGAAGGTAAAATATCTGTTTAACAAAGGAAATACATAGAACAAAACCTGGAACAATAAAAGATCTAAATCCTAAAATGTAAAATTGTACATCATATCTACTTCAGCACACATTGTTAATGTAATAAAAAAATATTTTAAAGCATTTTATTCTACATATTATATCTGGAATCCCTATTTAGTCTGACTACTGGATTCAGCAGATTTTCTTGCATGAGTAAGTAAGGTTTTAGGTCCCTAAATGTCTACAGAGTTTGAATTGTCTGTTGAAAAAGAGCAAAAAATCCTATGGTAATTTTTTTTTTTTTAAACTCTACTTGTAACTAGAAAATACATGAGATGTACCATCCTCAGAGTTAGTTCAGCAAAAGGCAGGGGAAGAAAACCTAGTGGCTGACTTTTTAAAGCTTTGCTTCTCTTCAGTTAAAAAAAGTACTGTGCACTTCCCAAACTCACCATCCTTAGCAGCAACATGTTTTGCACCAACAGGAATAAATATAGCCTCAATCCTATGTGTTTGCTACTTCTTTTAGATTTTTCTTTTTTCTTTTTATTTTTTAATTTTAAGAGCAAAACCTTTCAAAATTATGAATAAATTTATCACTAGTATTCTTTTGATGGGAAAAGAGTAACAAGACAGCCACACAAGAGAGTATTATTTTGTGTTAGTTGAGACAAGATGTTGAGGATTCAGAGCTGATCTTTTGTCTTTGAGCAAAGACAAATGGTATAAAATTTATATGCATGCTTCTGTCCTGACAGCAAAGGGCTTCTGCACGACTCTTGCTGAGAGCTAATGGCTCTTGGGGATGCTGCTCTCTAAAGTCCCTCGGCATGAAATGGTCTCTTGCGATTCACCTCCCGTTAATAGCAGCTCCAAGACTACAGTCTCTTTTTGTTTTTGATGGTCTTTTTTTTTTTTTTTTAAAGTTCTTTTATCCCTAGCTGAAGCTGCCTGTGTTCTCATTGGAGCTGAGAGGGTGTAGCGTGAAGGTTTTCTCCCCTCAGCTCTATTCTCTTGCAGCCCTCAGCAGACGTTGGGGCAAGCTGAGGGCCCTATGGAAAGCAGGGCCTGATGTCATCCCACCCAGTGCGGGGCCAATGAACGTCCTCCTGTACCCGGCTCCGCCACACATGTACTCATCAACAGCATCTTAATAGCTTCTGGGGGCTTTTTAAAGCTTTAGTAGTCCATGGTAAAGAGCAGCAGTAACGTGACAGTTTGTTTCAATGGATGCGTCTCAGAGAACCTTTACGGTGCCATAGTCACGTAGGAAAACAGTATCAGGAAACAAAAACAGTTTGATTTAAGAAGTTACTATAGACCTAAGGGAGATAAGGACTCCTGTTTTGACTTCTGGGAGATGAGGCAAACCTGGGGCTGGGACCAGCTGTGTGCAGGGGCTACCTGTGGGGACAACATATCACTGGGCCACCAACAGGCTCTGGTTAATGCTTGCTGCCAGTGTCAGGATGGCTGGGAGTGGCAAAATCACCTGGCACTGGCTGCCATCTTCTTTCTATCTTTCCCACATGGCAAATGTGGCTTAGGAATGAAATAACTTCATAAAACTAGGAGTACATAGAATATAGCGTCCCAGCTTGCTCTGCCTTTTATGTGGATCCTCACCTGCCATGGCCATGCAGATATTTCACTGCTTTCTCCATGCTCTTTGCTGCCCAAGGAAATCAGACTCAGACAATTGTGTACGTTTCTGCCTCTGTAGTTCCTCTGCCCACAATTTAACAGCCAGGGAGCACTCTCAGAGATGGTAAAACCTTTCAAGTTATTTAAACTAAGATGCCAGAGCAGAGCAGACTTCTTGTCTACTAACTCCTGAATGAGGTTAATGAAAATATTTACATCATACATCACTTGCAGCAAAAGTAATTGACTCTAGAGAGAAAGCACCAGTTAGCTTCAAATCAGCGTGGAAGTGTAAAAAAATAGGGAGTTCGGAAATCAGAAGATAAAGCTGGAAAAGTTATTTCCTGAAGAACAGCTCATTTATGTTTTGTTACTACATAGTCTAGATAAGGAGTAGATAGATATAAGTACTCTTTGAAATCTTGAAATAGTGATTTGTTGGATAACGTCCCTTTTCTATACACCTTGAAAATCCTGTTCACCGCATGCTTGTGCAGTTAGCCCTGTTATCTCGCACTGGCACCCCAAGGCTGGAGAACATTGCTTACGCCATCAACTGCAGTCAGCAGGAGCCGGCCTTGCAGCTGAAAGAGGCAGCCTTGTCTTCCTCCTTTTTTTGCTATCACCCATGTTTTCATTTTAGTATAAGTGTTTGTGCAGCCACATCACAAATGAGATCAGGGAACCAGTCTGGGTTCAAGCATCGTGGGGCAGAAGAGATTTTGGCTGGGTCAGATTCCCAAGGTGGTTGTATCAGCATTAGGGAAGGGATGGCACAGGAGCTGAAGTGAGCGTCCAAAGACAGGTGAGCCTGGCTCCTTCAGTGACAGGACTGCTGCAATGTCATTTGAAATGGCTGGATGTCTACAGCATAAGCTGCTTGTTTCTTGCAACTGAATGCAATTAGAGGACTGCAAAGATCCATTTATGGTTCCTTGTATCTGCTCTGAAAAAAAAGGTGATTTCAAACTAGCTTACAGCAATGTTTCACTCAAGGTCATGTCCAGTGAGTTATACAGCAGAGTTAAGATGACCCAGCGTAACCACTAAACTCCCCAAGTACATTTGCCAGAGCATCTAGAGGGTGCAGGCTGTCCCAGCAGCAGCATAGAAAGAACATGATCTCTGGCTCTAGAGATCACCAAAATCGCGAAATCTTTGCAGTTACACAGAACTAACTGTGGTTACATTTGCCTTCTATCTGTAAATGCTCTGAGTTGTATTTTTGGGTTTGGGCTGGCCGCTTGCTGTAGTTTCCAAGCCTCAGAGGCAGTGAGCGGCCTGTGCAGCTGAAACCACCCTTCCAGCACCCTGCCACAGCATGTCTCGCTCATACCACTTCTATCTGGAAAACAAAGCTGGAGGGCAGAAAAAAATAGCTGTTTAAAGGGATTGATCACGTAGACAAGTTAAATGAGTTAGACTATTACAAAGAACGTGATTTTTCTTCTTTTCTGTGATGACAGAAATCATGGCCTCACCAACATGAGCTAAAAGCTTCCCTGTCAGTATCTTGGTCAGAAGCTGAATTAACACAGACCTTGGCCTTGCATTCAATGGCACTGTAACAGGGCATCTAAGCTGCTTTTTACATCCTCCACTATCACTCTCACCTATGCTTGAAGGCTAAGAGCCACTCTAGGGGCTTGAAGGAACAATGGTCACTCTCAGTGACCTGTGCTCTTGTACAGCATCTTCCAGCACTGGCTGTGTTCTTGCCACACCATTTGGGAGGAGGAATAAAGGGAAAGGAATAGGCATTTAATGCTAACAGGGGTTTTAGATAAGTTTCTATTGATGCAATTAAGCCTTTCAATAACTTCATAATTGCTTGGGGCTGTAGAAAGGTAGCGTGGGTCAGATTTTCTCTCTTTAACTCCTAGGGACAACTGTTGTGGACTTCTGTAGATGTGCATTAGTCATTCAACTTTGTGTGTGTGTGTGTGTGCTCATCCCTAGTGAAGATAATCCTTCCTTGAGTGAAAAAAAAACTTCTTAAAACTGCTGCTGCTGTTGATTTGCATTAAGATTGTAATCGGAAAAAGTCAGAGCAAACAGTATGATTTCTGATAGGTCTGTTAAACCAACACAGCTGCATCACTGCCAAGACTGTCTGAAAACCAGGAAGGAAAGGGAGAAAGCCCCCCCGCCCCCCACTCTATTAAAATGAGCCACAAACACAACACTAATGTGGTAAGTCAGGGCAATATGCAAATGGCTTCATGTCCCAGAAACCCTAATCCTATCAAGAATGCAGAAGATGTTAATTTGACCATCTTTCACAGCTCATAAATCTATCTGAGGCAAAGCCAGGCTGCCAGATGTCATCCAGTAGCACTCCTTTGAGGCTGACAGTCTCAGCATAGATGCCTGATCATGCCTCAGTAAAGACCAATAAAGAGCATTGTTTGTGTGGCCTGAGAGCAGCTTCTCACATTTTGCTACAATAGAGGAAAACAGTGGGAAATGTGAATGACTGATTGGCAGAACTGGTGGTCTCGCTTGTGCTGCTTTCCACATTGGGAGCTATAGATTTCACATGCATTTTACATCGCTAGTATGCAGATTAATCGATCTTGTTCTTAACAATTAGTGGTTTATGTTTCTCAATGCATTGAATTCTAAACTATAAATACAAGCTGGACATAGTTCCTGTTCTCCCAGGAAGATAAACTTTATTTAATTGAAACTACTTAAAATAGCAAACAGCTTTTATTATGATGTGATCTTTCTCTAATGATTTAACATTGAGAATAGAAACATCCTATTTCAAAGAAAGAGAAGTTCACTAAATCAAAGACCTCTAGAAATATAAACTTTTTTTCTTTTCTTCACAAATACACGGTTTAAAATTACCAGCTGCAAGTAAGGCTCATTAGTATCAACCAGAATTAATGTAATATTTACAATGAGGGTGGTGAAATAGTGTCACAGGTTGCCCAGAGAGATGGCAGGTGCCTCATCCCTGGAAACATTCAAGGTCAGGTTGGATGGGGCTTTGAACACCCTGATCTAGTTGAAGATGTCCCTGCTCACTGCAGGGTGGTTAGACCAGATGACCTTCAAAGGTCCCTTCCAACCCAAACTGTTCTGTGATTCTATGATAATTTGCTTTTACAGAGTGTATACTAAAGTGGTATTTTTGTGTAAAGTTAGTTACCTGGGAGCAAGCTGGATAAACCTCACTTTTATCTAAATTGAAATATCTTCCAGCTTCTCAGTTGATATACTGTGACTATCAAAGAACTCTGGGTCCAATTGCTTGGTCTGAAAAAAAGAAACCAGACAAAATTATAGAGAATACTGTCAAGAAACATCTGTCAAGAAATAGGCCTTTCCAGCAATAAAAATGCTACTAGGCTGTCTGCTATCTATAGGTATGGAGATCACCATGGAAACTGCTGTTCATTTAGGATGTGTATGCACACATGCCTCTCACACGCCATCCACACTACTGAAGGATTTTAGGTCATGAAGCTCCAGCCAAACAGAACAGACTTGTAGTGCTTCTTCAGATCAGGTACAGAAACTACCGCAGGGCAGAGTTGGAACCAAGGAGCTAAGGTCCTTAACACCAGCAAGTCCCTGTGATATGGAACAAGGGAGGTGGTGCAAAAGGTCACCGATGAGGGTCTGAGTCTTTCAGGTGAATGCAGGCTCCAATCCGGTTTGTTTAGTGACACCTCTGACAGCAGGATGCTCCAGAGACCCCCCTGGAGCAGTGCTGATGGAGGACACGATGGGGACCCCTTAATATTGCTCAGGCAAGAGAGGCAGATCCGCTGGCTGCCTGAACCTTCCCGAACTACTCGCAAGCCCCTCCTGATGGGAACAAGCAAAAGCTTAGTTCAGGAAGTAAATTTTAGAGACAAAGTGTGTATACAACCTTTTTCCCTACAATATTCTATGCATCCCACACCCCACTCTGATCTCACTGTAAAGGACAACTACCGGTAATCAAGTGAGGCTTTTTTTTTTTTTTTTTTTTTTTACCTGGCCACAGTTAAATAAATTTAGCTAGGTCAGAAGATACAAAATGCTATGAAATAAAAGAAACCAGAATAAAGTAAGTTTTAAAACTAAAGGACATACTTCATGAATTTACTTGGGAAATCCTGGGTACACCTTATCTCCATAATGAGATGTAACAGAGGACAATGAATTGTGTCCAAGTTTGAGAAGCCAACAGATCTGGTTAATAATCTTAACATACCTACACTGCTAAATCAGGGTATGTATAAATATAGTTACAATTATTTTTTCTGAAAATAACAGAATTCTGAGACAAACATATACAATTTCATCATGTTTACAGATATGAGAAAATTCATTATGCTAAAACTAGTAGGTCAGTCACTATTTTAACAGTATTTCAAGTAGGTTAAAGCTGAACCTCAGACTCCTCAAAATCTGTCTTGTAAAATCAGTCCAGTAGAGACATATTTAAAAATGCTTTAAAAAATAATGCTTAAGTAAAATAAGTTATTTAGTGATATTGCAATAAAATATCTTTAATACATAACAATGCACCCTATTACACACCTAATATTTAAGCTATTAATTGCAAATCATGTCATTACTCTTTCTTCTTTTCCAAAAAATAAACACAACCAAACCTTGATGCATGAAATATTTAACTCGTATATTTTGTTAAACTGGCTTTTGCTGGGAATGGGGAGTCTCAGAAGTCAGAAAGCAGGCATAACTTTCTGTTTACAGATCGTTTTGTACGAGTCCTTGACTACTAAAAGTTGTCACATGTACAAGGATCTTGTATCTCTTGCAAATTATTGTCATGATTTCAGTATTTTTGCTGGACTGCTTCCCTACAGCAGACACATGGTACTCAGATATACAAAACAATCCAAACCGTTTCAAAGCATGCCCCCGAATAAATCTTTCCATTTACAGTAAGTGTTAAATATTCCTTTTAATTGGTCCAGCTTGGAAATTACCATTATTTCTTTCTTGTATTTTACAAGCATCTATTCTTTTTATTAGGTACTTCCTAAATTGTAATTGATTAAGTACACTTTTAATAGCAGGTGGTATTTCAGATGAAGTGCCTCGGAATATAGTCCACAATTACATAAAAAGAGCAGGTTTCCATATTTTTTGGTCCAATTCTACCCATAACAGGTTATTCCATTAGAATTCCCTCCTGGGAATTCTTTGTGCTACTCTTGAGCCTGCTCTATACTATTGAGATTTCTTGAAAAGTGCCAGCACCAGCTCATCATTCTGGTGCTCCATCTCATTTGGAGTCTAATTAGACAAATGTTCAGAGGCTTTTAAAGATATTTAAAACACTTATGCAGCATAGGACATTGGATAGAAGGTTCACTTTTAAGGTTTTTTATTTTAGAACTTCATTGATCTGACCTACTCTTCACCATGGTTAAGAGCAGCACTCCTCTCAATTTTTGTCTCGTTATCAACACAGTGCCTTTCATTCTAATTTTGTGTGGGCAATTCCAGACCTTCTGGCACATCACTGACCAGATTTTCTGTGTTAACATTCCTTCCATCACTCTCACAGATGCTCATTCAATCCTCCCCAGCTTTTTTCAACCCCATTTTTTTCTTCAAGGTCTGTTCTGCACGTTTACAAATCTCACCCTACTAGTAAAGCACTAATCTGCTGTCCCTTCAGGGGTCTAAGCCCAATGTAACTTTCTTCTCTTAAAACCTGTGTTTTGCAGCTTCTAGTGGATTTTCACACATTCCTCATCTTTTGAAATAAGCTTTACCATTAGTCCCTTTAATTTGAAGTCAGAGTTATTTTTCTGTCTGACTCCTAGTTTTGGAATCCTTGCATTAAATAACACCTTCTATACTATACACTTCAGGGTCCTCACGTTATTACTGGAACTACGCTGTGAAACTGCCCTTATTTATGTAGTTTTTCAATTACTTACAAATCTTTGGGGTTTTGTAACCTACTGATAGCAAAGTTCTGGTTTGTTTTTTTCTTCATTAATCCCAAATTACTTTGTTTTATGAAAACAGGTGCTCTAATGAATATTTATTGTTCAAAATGAAGCCCGTTAATACCAATTCAAATCTTATTTAGTCTATTGCATGTTTGCAATGCTTCAGTAAAATACTTCCAAACAGGGAACTCCTATCTATCAGGCACCAGTCATCACATACAGATTTTTTTTTTTTAACAATGACATTTCTGGACTGCTTAGTAGTTCATTCTATCATTAATTAGAACACTTAATGGAACTGCTGTCAGCCTCCACCTTGGCTAGTTCAGTAATTAAAAGTTATTAGATACAATACCCTCCTTAGTTGGGTCATAAATACTGTAATACACTAATTGATTTACTGCTACTCATTTTTACAACAAAATCCCTTTTTTCCTTTGTTCATGTAATTTCAGTTCTACTTACATGTCAATCCCATTCACCTGTTTCTTTACCAGGCCAGTAGGAAGCTCTACTTCTATATCCATCTACTGATCTATGACGTGCACTGCCTCACAAAACTGAATAAAATGTTTGTTGTGAAATAAGCTTCCAAATACATTGCTGGAAAATGTTACCTTTTTGAACAGCAGCTAGACAACATAAAACCACACAGCACTAGCCCAGAATTAAGTACTTTCAAGCCCATTTCTCAGGCTATTTGTACTAGCTTCATCATTCAGTATTAATTCTTTCTCACACGTACCAACCTAGATCTCTAAAAAGCATTATCAGCTGACATGAGGCTGTTTTCCCAACTAAAGTCTCAATTGTATGTTCTTAGGCACTAGTATGTTTTATTTTGTTCCTTAAACAATTTACATTTATTTTAAATATCAAGGTTTTAAATAGTACTGCCATAATCTTCTGAGAACTCTTAATGGTCTAACTTAAAAACTGCAAGTAAGCGTTCCCCGTTCTCCTACCTGTGTCATCGGAGGTGTGCTGCGCAATGGCATCGTGGACACTGCAACTGGACCATGTAAAGCAGCACCACAATCTCTTTTAGTACCACCCATTAAGATCCCAGCTGAAACACACTGGAGTTGCGGCCGAATAAATTTAGCAGTTTTATCAAGATTACAGAAGGAAAGATGGATCTGCCCTCCGCTTCCTTCTTTGAATTCTTTGCCTGCATTAAAATACACACCACCAACCTCCTCAAATGCATCTCACCACTAGACAGAATACAGGTAGGTAATTTAATGTGACATACTTTATGGGTACGTTATCTACTGTGGTTTTTCAGCGGGTCTTAGATAACCAAGGCTTCAAAGACAACGTTCTAAAGAATTACTGCATAGGACATCTGTCTTCAGTTTTAAAATCCTATTTTTCTTGCGCACATTATTTCCCATGTCTAATGTTAATGTTTTGAATAGGCTGCAGCTTTCTCCTCCTAAACATGCGCTTTCTTCTCAGTGAGAGCTATTTTGAAAACCCTGTAATGTCTACACATTAACCCTTGTTTGCTGTTTCAACTCAAACATAAGTTGATGTACCATGATTTGCTTGGTTATTCCTAATATTTATATAAGTTCTTCCTACCATAACTTTTCAGTGCTTGTAGAACTTGCCTTTCTTTCTTTACAGGTTGTTACTAGTTGTTTTATTATCTCTCTCCTTTTGTCTTCTCTGTTACCAACCTTGCCCCTTTAAGGGCAGAACACGTTAACTTCAAGCCAGTCATCTACGTGCTGTTTCTTGTTATCTTGCATTGCTTCCAGAAAAAAACTGTTTATTGCACAAAATTCAGATGCACAGAAGGGGAAATGGCTCCTAGGCTGCAGCATCCACACCGCCAATGGTGGTCTGCTGGAAAAGTAACTTCTTTTACTTTTTGTCATCTTATTGGTGAATAAAGTAAGTGAGCAAGTGTATTTACTCACATATACACACATACGTATGTTTAATGAGCAAGTTCAGGGTAGAAACGACAGGGCACCTCCTTTTAACATTATTTTCATTCAAAATTAGTGCCAACATACCTCTTGAACATGCATAGTACAGATAGTCTTGTTTTTCAGTTATATATAACAGAAAAGACGGGCGATATTTTTTTTTTTTTAATATCTAAGAAGTAAGGTCTAAGTGATGAGTAAAGTTTTAACGAAAAAGCCCTAACATTTTCAGTTTGCTTAGTTGCAACAGTTGTTTTTATACTAATTACTTAGTTTTTAAAGAACAAATAGAGATTAGGAAGCTAAATTTTCATTTTTTACAACCTAGATTGGTGGAATTTTCAGAAACAATTTTATTAGGAGCTATACTCCCAAGACACTTTAATTTCCATTACCCTCGATCTCACTAAACAATTTGCTTTCCTGCCCTCTAGTGTTCAGAACTATTTAAATTTTCTATACAAGTCTGGTTTTGGAAACCTACCATGTAAGTGGTCCAAGTGAAATAAAATTACTTACTCATGGTGATAGTACATATAATCTAAGCAGTACTTTTGTTGCTCATGTATGTATCATACTGCTAATTATGCAGTTATCTGAAAGGTAAGAATTTTCAGGTTACTTATCACCTTAAAAAACCAACATAGGGCAGTTTTCTTTTTCAGGTTTGGACCATGTAATGGAGTTTTAAATGCATAAATCAAAGCTTACTTCTAGATCTGTTATTAAAACATTTTCACTGGTAACTAACGCTGTTAGCTATATATCAAACTACAAGTTTCCACAGTATTTACAGTTTGTCATCCACATTAAGAGCTTTTCTACTTAATGCAATTAACTTCTCCCCCGATGTAAGCATGCACAATGTTGTAACATTTAAAACAGGAAGTTGACATACTACATCTCCCAGAAAACCAGTGAATTAAAATTTATTTAGTGTTAAATGGATATGGAATGTTATACAATACATGTAAAGACACTTCAAGATGAGTAAAGCAGAACTAATTGCACAAGAGATTAAAGGTTCACCTCAATAGTCAGTATTATCAAATCATTACAGCTTTCATCCTCAGAGTGCAAGGTATGTCATGCAAAAAAACAGCTCAAAAAATCCCCAGACAAAACCAACATTGTGGTATCATTTAAAATGCTATCATACCACAACATTTTACAAGACAGTAAGTGATCATTCATAGAGAATGAAGCATTTCAGCAATAACAAAAAGTTTAAAACATACTTCTGCATGAACACCAATTCCAGCATTACTATACCTAAGGAACAGGCAACATGCTGGGAGAAAGTACCTAAAAATCAAAGCCTTTTTTTTATTCATAGCCAATATTACTTTCTGCAAGAGTTATGCAATCTTATTATTCAGATTCCCCCCATAACTGGGTGAGGTTCAATACAGTTTTACATAGAGCATAACCACATAACCACCACATCAGCGAGACGATTTAATTACCTTGACCAGTTACTACATTTAAAACCATGGTATGATAACATGCCCTGCAAAGAAATTGTCTTCTGGGACAGCGGCCTGTATGTAGAAATATAAACCAACTAAAATATACTCCTAATCACTTTAACCCAAAATGAACTATAATTTGTATTTACATATTTTTGAAATATGTAGGTAAAACCAGCAGATGGAAGAGAAGCAGAATACACAAACAGAGCTACAACAGGGCTGACTGAACCGATTGGTGCACCGGCAACCCCAAATGAGACTTCAACAGGGGGTTGTACCTTTTGTGCTCTTCTTTCACCCAAGGGGTCTTACCAGGGCTACCAAAGGCACCTGCTGCAGTGGAAGAGCTGCTCATCCCACTTACACCCTCCTCGCCCAGTCAGCCGAGCACTGGGAGCAGAACCTTGCATTCTGACCAGTTACACTCAGCCAAAACCACTGCAGATAGGTCTACACACCTGCTTCAACTACAGCTTGAACATTAACATGGAAGAAACACAGGAGATGACAAGATGGTTTTTAACATTTCCACCTCTCAATACTCGTGTCCTGAGGGCACCAATAGGTAAATTAATTTACCAAAATGAGCATACAAAAAAGGCCAAGTTGTTTGCCCTTATATTAGAAATAAACTATCGAACTTCCCAGCTTAAATGTAAGCAAGAGGAACTCAGGAAACACCTCCTTGAGGTTAATTCTCCAACTACATTCAAAGAAAATAATTTACTAGAACTGTAACTTGCAAGGTCTACTAGCCTTGAAGTGAGGATGCAGGTTAACTATACCTATAGTTAAATAAAAAACTTCAGAAGGCATTTTACAGAATAAAATATGCAATTCTAGGGGGTGGGTGGAAAAACATTTTAGTACTCAGCCTGAACATTCTATTTTCATAGCCCACCATTCTCAGGAATGTGTATTTCATAAATAAAAATACAGAACAAAACTTTGCATATTCAATCTAAAGTTGGATATCTCTAAACCTCTTCAGATAAAATTTGTTATTTCCCTCACAAATAAGTGATAAACCCTGAAAAAAATTGGCTTTTCAAATCTATTGTGCATGAGACAACACAGAGGAACAAACCAACATCTGGAAAAAACATTTTGTACAAGATTGCGGTTCTAAACCACTTATATTACAAAGCAATGTAAATAAATACCAAGCTAGTACAAAAGCTCTTATTTACAGTTTTACAAATGAAAACATTTTCAGTGTAAATGCAGTGTTTTAAAGAACACAGTATTAGTAAAATGAGTTTCTGTAGAGAGCATTACAATTTCTGCTGAATTTCAATGTGGTACTGTATAAAATCACTGTTTCAAGTTAATTTCTGTTTATAATTTAGTACAGGCAAACCCCAGTTTATCCCTGGAATGGTATTTGTTAAAGTGCTGAAAAAGAGGACATTTCCGAAATTTTAGAAAAACATACTGTACATTATTAAAGCTTTATCAAGTCAAAAATGGTACGTTTTGTTCACATTTACTACCACACCACCTGTGGATGAAAGTTTTCCAACGAGATGCTCTAATTAACTCGACGGCAGCCACTGGTATCTTTGCATCCAAAGCATGATGATCTCCCACAAGTAATTTGTCTTAAGCTTCAGTGGTGGCTTCAGGTTTCATAATCTGGTAAGTAATCAAGTATTCCGGATAAGCCTGAAAGAGTGACAACACATTCTGTAGTATGATTTCACTTTCTGGATAAGTTCAGAATGTTCGCTAGAGAGGCGAAAACCAGTATTTATGTCAATGAAAAAAGCACAAAATGTCAAAGAAAAAAAATGCCTGGAACATTCAGAAAACATGGATCCTGTAGCCACAGCACGAGATCGTTTTAACACAAAAGCAAGCCCTAGCACTCA
The DNA here is from genome assembly GCA_013396935.1 of Baryphthengus martii. Classification (NCBI taxonomy): domain Eukaryota; kingdom Metazoa; phylum Chordata; class Aves; order Coraciiformes; family Momotidae; genus Baryphthengus; species Baryphthengus martii. The sequence continues at coordinate 354,411 of VWZK01017657.1, read as the reverse complement.
AACTAATAAAAGACCCCAATACATCACATGCCTTCAAAAAAAACCGAAGTCTAAAAAACCAAACCACAAAGTTCTTTACCTGCTCCCCTCTGTAAATGACATATTCTGCCAATGCCAATCCATTTACACTGGGTCGCCCAGTAACTGAGTGATGTCCTGGGGGAGAATGAGCCATTTTCATAGCACTGAACTGCAGGAAGGACTTGCCCAGCGTTACACGACAAAACAGCAACTGCCTGTGTCAAAAGGGAAAAAGGACCACGAATATAAAATGCTTGTGAAGCTCCAGAAAGATTATCTTCATAATCTGAAACTTTTACTTGACAACAGTGGAACTTTAAAACTACTTTAGTCACTCTTTGCAGTTCACAAAGTTCTAAAGTTCTGTTTTGAAGGACAAAAGTTATGCGCCCTTTGGAGCATAACTCCATAGCTCTAGGTTATCATCTTAATTTGAGAATGTCAGAAAAGAGTAGGCAATGTGAAAAGCTGTAGAGACTGAAGAAAGGAAACTGGAAGAATGACTTCAGTCCTGTGACACCAATGTGAAACAGAACGCACACAAACACACAAAATATTCTGGTTGAAATGATGAACCCAACCACAATTACCTCCATGAAGCAAGGGTAACTTTATTTTGAACTGATGGTGTCAATAGGACCTAAATCCACTTTTCTACAATACCTGTTAAGAGCTCAATTTGTGGTAGAGTACACAAATCCACATCTACATTTCAGTGCAAGAAGCAGCAGTGATGTGGAGGGTCGGCTGTTATAAAGTACATCCTCCTCAAAGAAATGCAGCACCTGAATATCACCAAATTTCCCTGTTCTCTGTAACAGGCCATGGACTAAAGCCTCATATTGCTGCACCTTTCACACAAGCATCTAGCAGATCCTCTTCACCCTCTGGCTACCTAAGGCTGATTTTTACCATGAGTTAAGAAGGGCAAAGGTTTGGTTAAATGCATTGAAGATGGTTACAGGTTCTTCAAGACTTAAAGTTTTCTGAAAGTCTCTATCAGGCCCAGCATATAGAGATGAGAAGGTTTGGTTACCAAGCAAATCTTTCTTCAGAGAGATTCTGCTGACTTGACGGTCTGTAGCACCATATACAAAGGGAAAATCAGATTCTTCTGAAGGACTTACCTGTGGCAAACATAACAAGATCTATCTTTGTGAATGGGACATCCGGTGCCACCTCCAATTCCATACACATACTGATTGCTTTTGGAAGAATTTTCAGCAAAGTAAATCCCAGCTCCAAACATGCCGCCTATATAGGCATGTCTCTCATCAAAGCCTTTGTGAATTATTGCATTCACAAACGGCGAGCCTAAGAGAAAGCAAGCAAAACACTGAAAATACTGTATACAGATTTTTGTATGTATCACAATTCCATCATCCATACTTAACTTCTTTTGGTACAGTTTTCCGACGTATACAAAGAAATAAATCAGCAGAAATTCTGACCTCAGATTATACACAGCCAATTTGCTAGAGGTATTATACAAATGACAGTAGCCGATAGTGCACATTTTAAACAAAGATTTACATAGCATAATATCTGAAATAACTCTTGCTGCAAGAGAAAGGTCTATGAAGCTGCACTCCCTTTGGCAGAGCTTCATTCTAACCAAGATTCACTGAATGCACTGCTATGCAAATCCCATCTTCTTCCTAACACTAAGTAGATTGCACTTAAAAAGCAATAAATGTAAACCACCATTTATTTACTAGCAATGGTCATAAAATCTAGCCTTGAAGCATGATCTGTTCAAACTGGTTGTATTCTGCATCAACATTCCCGATATCCATAAATGTTCACAAAAAGTGCTGTTTTTTTAGTAATGATTTTTATAATAACATGTATAGATAAGAAAGCACCTTTGGAGAAAAGCTGTACTAAGAGAACATGGCATTTCAGAGTTATGTTGGGAATTACAGTGAAAATAATCAAAAATCTTATCTTCCAGCCTAAAGATGATAAAATTGTATAGAAAAGCAGAACATTCCAGATGAGAACGAGAAAAATCTATGACAATTGCTCGTCATCTGCTGCAACTGGCACACACAGTTAAAGACATATGTTAACGCTTAAAGAAAAATTATATAAACTAAAGATTTAAAAAAATTTAAAAAAAGCCAAACAACAACAAAAAAATCCCCCTCACTCATGACACATTAATTTTGGTATTATCTAACTAATTTAAAAGACTTTCATTTAAAGAGGCTCTTTTCTCTTAAGAGACCTACAGACCACAGTCAGAAGAGGGATTTAGATATCTACAGGTTTGGGCAAGGAGTTAATTATTGTGTTATTGCTGCTTCCAACAGTACTGTATTATGTTGGAAACTACATCGCTTTCATTGTAAGGATGTGCTGTGAACTTAATTAATTTGCTCATCAGGACAAACTATGTATTTGTGCACAGCAGGGCTTTCAGTTGGCTTTAGTTTGCTAATTACGGACTATCTTTTCTGCAGTGATGAACAAGAACATACATCAAATTATAAAAAGGAGAAAACAAAAAAATCCTACCCTGAACCCCCAAACAACCCACAGTAAAATAAAGTTTGATCCTTAGTCATTTTGGTCATACAGTCGATGAACAAAACTGGTAATTTAACCAAGAAGGAGGCACAGCCCTTAACCTCCATTCACAATGTCTAAAACGTTTTCCCTTAGAACGCTCAAGTCTCCGTCAGGGAGAAACAAGGAAATGCAGATTTCAGAAGAAAGATGCAGTGCACTGTATATCCTCATTGTGGCATATACAAACACTTGTTCACATAAAACTCACGCGAAACCTAGAACCTATTTCCACTGAGAAAATTTACTTTGTTTGAGCCAGTGGAAACCCTCCAATGAAGAGTGTTGATGGTGAAAACAAGTTAAAAGACGTATTTCAGTATCTCACCATGGAACAGCATCCTCTCATTAGCATGGTTATGATTCTCTTCAGAGACCTCTTTCCTCCTGTGAGTGTATCTTTCCCATAGCTTTTTGTTGCACACTTTCTGAATCTGAAACAGTCAAAATTTAAGCTCACCCCTGAAAATGAAAACTTGTTTGCTTTACTTGACAGATGTTTAATCTATAGCAGCCATACCATAGTAGACTTGCACTGACATTTAAAGAACACATTCCTTACAACTCAATGAAACAGAAATTCTCTTAACTTATCCTGCACAAGTTGATTGTTGTACCATAACTTAAGTAAATCATAATTATATGACTAATTAAGAATTAATTTTACATTTCTGTTCAGTAATAATTAATTTAAATTTAGCAGGCTAAGTCACCATTCTACTTGAGTATCACTCCAAATATAACTTAATGCCAAACCACTACTTAGAAGATCATCTAGTAAATTAAGAAGTGTCTTTCGTGAAGACTTCTAGAACATTTCTAAAAGAAAGTAAGTTATGTACGCTCTGCAGAGGTGTGCTGGACATTGGCAAAGCCTTATGTGTGCATGCATGGCGTGTCAGTTTTACTGGGGAAGCTAACAGCAGTTCAGAAGAACTTAGTATTTCAAAATCAAATTCTCTATTGTTTTAATGAAAATGACCACTTCTTCAGGGACAAAAAAAAAGCAGTAACAAAAAACAAACAAAAAAACCCCAAATGCAAACCAAAATTCCACCAACTTATTTAAAACAAAGCTGTCTACTATCAGGTGTTCTAAGCTTCTCTGGTGTAAAATCAATGGAAAATAGGTACCCTTACTTCCACGCTTCAACAGCTTTGCTTTTGTTTCTTGCCATTTTCCTCCCCTGCCATTCCCTCACAGAAACTTATTTTGTTTCCTATAAAATCTTCTTTTTCTTCAAACATTCTGCAGTTTTCTGTGAGGTCCTTTTATGTTAATTTCGCATAACGTTTTTTTAATGACTAACCATTTTTCCATATAATCTTATTCTTTGAATTTCCCTGGAAGATGATCTTTTGCCTGTGCACGTCTCAGAACAGCACATCACATCACACTACAGAACTCAACAAACAAACGTAGGATGTTTTATGGACATTTTGTTTTCAGTCAAAACTCTAAAGATGTAACCATCTGCTGTAAAAACGCAACAGCTACCTTTAAGATGTTGTATCTATTGAAGACTCCGCCAGCATGCCCTCCGTCTCTATGCTCTCGGACAGTACTCTGCATCTGAAGATTGAGAATTTTATGGAGGATCACTTTGTTTCAGAACACGTTCAAAACACATTCCCTTCACACAGCCAAATAATCAAAAGAATTAATTCTGTCTTTAAAAAAATCATACAAGAAACGTTTAGGCAATGACTACGTTAAGGAATGCCAGATTGTGGGGATGGACATGAACAGTATCTTGAATAATCCATGGTCTAGTTTTCAAGATTGTCACTAATCTATTTAGAATATTTTTTTTTCAGGATTTTGTCCTGTGTGACTATGACACTTTGGAAAGAAGTGACTTAAAACTGTGTAGAACAGACAGACAACCAGTAGCATAGAATTCACACACTCTGTCAAAGAGCTTTTCTATACAGTAGAGGTTTTAAAAATACTACAAGCAGTAACAATGTTAAGTAAGAAAAAAAATTACAGATGTCATGAGCATCAATTAGAAGTGGTGCAGCCAAAGCTGGAAATGTGAAGTATAAATTATGCAAGTATTTCTTAGGCTTAGAGATGTTTGTTGTACTGTTAAACTGTCCAGCAGTAGTACTTTAGTAGAAATAATCAAAACACTGAGAAACTACAAAGAAAGGCATACCTCCTCTTCTACTGACTGAAATTCCTTATCTTCAGTGGAAAGATCTATAAGAATCGTTCCACTACCAGAAGTATTTAGAGTCAGGTATGGGTTAAGTCCTGTGAATATAACAAAATACAGCAACAGTTTCAGAAACTGCTTTAAGACTGTTGATTTGACGTGATAACCAGGAAGATAATTTTCTTATTAAATAGACCATTTTCTCAAAACTCAGTTTACAAGGTGAAGAGGTTGGCTCATAAGAAAGGTAGAGACTATTTGTGACTTTAATTGTCCTCCATCAGCTACCTCCATTTTTGTAGATGTTAAAGTGTAATCCCTTAAATAATTTCATTAGTTTTAAACAAACTTTTTCAGCATCTCTGTTTATAACCTCTACCCCTACATTACCAAGCATACACTATAAATATAGCTGGGTCTGGATGCAGATCAACGGCAATCATTTTCATTGGTCTGCAAATAGTGATGAAATCATTCTCTCAACAAGAATAAACATTTCAGACACGCTAACCCATTTGTCTCTGCTTAGCTCAATATGTTATGTACATGACAGGATACTTCAAGTAAGCAGTTGCTTACTTCAGAGTTCATTTCAGCTCTAGGCAGGGAAATAGCGAACAACCTGTCCCTTTACATAGACCAGGACTTCTGATGGCAAAAGCATCACGAACAAGAAAATTGACTTGAAGTGCTAATTCAGTAGGAATATTTTCCCCATGGATCATGCAGAAAGAGCTGATAAAAGAACTACAAAAGTATACGGACCTAAGAGGCCTGAAGTTGATATCGAATGCCTAAAGAATACTGGATGCTTAGAGGAAACTTCTCTAAAAAACCCCACAACATAAAATGGAATTTTACACAGAATCCATTGTCCATTTACATACAGACTTCAATCACAGATGGTTACTAATGGGAATGTAACTGCTCCACATAAGACCACAAAACCAGTGTGCTTCAGGTGTGTTTTTGTCCATGACCTTTCCAGACAACTAGCAGGTGACCAGTTAGATGCTGGGTCTGTCATAATTGCTCTAGAAAGGAGTAATGTGGGGAAAAGGGAAAGTACAGATTCATCCCCAGTCAGGAGCTTCCTGTTAGCAGCGTGCAACTGAAAGCGTTCAGAAGCAAGAAATTCTGGCAAAAAAGCACCAAGATAAAGCTCTTCCACAAAAGCCTTATTAATCTCAAAATAATGGCTGTATTGTGCTCAGAAGAGATGCTAAAATGCCAAAGTAAACATACTTGAGCGCAAGGGCATAACAACAAGATACAGAAAACTGACAAAATAATTCAACAAGAGCAATCCTCCCTGTCCCCAAAAACACACTCTAGAAAAAAGTAAAGTACTTATGCCTTATGTTAATGTTACAAATGAAAATGTCCTGCTGTTTATGGCAAGACAAGACTCGAGAAAGAATGGGGATGGGAGCAGTGAAGGGTTTAGATGTTTGACATTCTGTCTACATACAGGTATATTAAAATATGTACAAATACATATGTTCAAAAATACATCAGTCCTATTTGGAGGGCAAAATCAGTAGATGATTACAAATTGTAGTGTCAACTTAAAATTCAAACAGGACACAAAGTTGAAATGATACCTTCAAAGTAACTTCCATATAAAATATGCAATGAATCTGTCAAAAAACATCTAACAAATAAAATTATTAAGATTAGCTTAAATATTTCATTACTAGGAAAACGATTCTTAAGGTTTTGTTAATAATGTTTTAAGGTACAAAAAATAATTTAGAACTTAGAATAGTGACTTTCACTACCATGGAGTGCAGACTTTAGAATGAGAATTCACAGATATATCCTACCAACTATAATTTATTCAATTTCTATGAAACACAGCGAAACAACAGTAAGTGATGTTTCAATAAGACAAGAAGGGGAAATAAACCATTTAGGTGGTTTGGATTTTTTCTTGGCCTTTTTTGCATCCATAGTTAAATGAAGCGTACTAGTCCCAGGATTGTGCTGGTATCAACAGTGTTGCACAAATAAAGACGCCTTAGGCTAAATAACATTTGATACAAACTGAAGTTGCCAATCAAAGCAACTACGCTAATTTTGGTTCTCTGGGTGCACAGTAACTTTATTTTGAAAGAAAAGTATATATCAGAATTTCAGCTGTTTTTTTGAGAGAGCAAACACAGCGTTCTTCTGCAGAACCCAACGGAAAAGTACATAACAGGCCCTAAGCCAGTAATAGAGAATGTGCTCTGCTCTCTGCAGTGCTTCAATGAAGATAAATACCCCCTACCTCAAAAAGCTTACAATAATTTTGCACTAGATCTATACTTTACCTAAGTAAGCACAAATGAGTAATCATAAAGAAAAAAAAATAAGATCAGAGAACTGAAAGGCAAGATTCACAGTAATTCACAATGTAAATAACAACACGTTTCAATTCAGAAGACATTCTTATAATTTGAAGTATCATTTTCTAAGACAAGATTTATTAACAACTCTTTTTAATGAGATAAAATTTGGAATAATCTAAAGCATTGATTAAAATGGATTCTGTAGAGGCAGCGTAACATGAAAATTTGAAACAAGTATGTACCTTGCTGTCCAGAAATAAGTCTTTCGACTCCTTTAATGATTTTATGCCTATGGCCATAAGCATTAATTCCAATTTCCTTCAATTCTTTGTGTCCCATTTCAACCAATATATCCAGCGTTATCTATAATGAAAGCAACACCATTTTTTTGCACAACAGCGTGAACAGACCAGAACAGCTGCTAATGACAGTGAAAATACATCTCACAATAGCTAAGATAAAAGGCAAATGTGAAAACAACAAGAATATCGGAGAGTTTAGGGTATTATTCTCATACTTCAATTTCACTTAACTGTTTTCTCCAAACTTCTGCCCTTAAATAAATATGCTACAAACGACAACTGTGTAACTTGCACTGCTTGCAAGGATTGTGTTTCTGATTGAGAAACACAGTTTTATAGATGTATTCAAGCCAACAGAAACAAACCCAGACATTACCAATCAACACTGACTACTTATTTACTCCACCATTTATACTACTGAAAGGAAACACACCTGCACTCTCAAACTGATACAGACATTATTGCCCCTAGTTTTTCACAAGTACATATATTTTAATATTTATATATCAATCAAAAAAATCCACTAACCGCTCCTTTCCTTCATTCCACTCCTTTTGACATGCACTCATTTTAAATCTGTCTCCTTACATTACTCTAAGCACTCTATTCTAAACAGTATTTATTCCCTTATTTTCTAGCTGAGTATCTGGAAATACATACAGCTACTTACCTGTTCTCTCTCAAATACGTCAATTAGATGTTCAAGGCCAAGGTTCCGCACAAACTGATTTATGCTAAAATCTACACCTGAAACTGCGTAAGAAGAAAAAACTCACAATGAACATTCATACGTATACTGTGAAGTAAAACCATTCACATCTCACATTGTCAGTGGCAATAATGAGAGAGGCAGAAATTCCTGGTCATCTGAAGATGGGGAAAATGAGTATCTGTATGACTAGCCAGAGGAACTTATCTACTCTAGGACACTAAGATTTCTACCCCTCCCAAAAGCAGTCTTTTTACTTCTATCAGATAAGCAACTAACTAGCTACCAGAAATGCATGTTCAAACAGAAAATATTTTTCAGAACTAAAACATTATACAAGTAATCTTTTCAAGGTATCTAAGAAAAGCTTCTTTGAAATAAAGTTTGTAGTAAAATACTGCTTGGTAGGGAGCCAAATTGACTTCTCTTTTAAAAAACAATTCACTATTTTGGTTCTGTACAGCAAAAAAGGAACATTTAAAAGAGTCTGTAAGTGTAAAGTACTAAAATCTTATACTACAAGACATACTTTCAGACTTCTGTTCCTCAGTAATGACATCATAAGGAACAGGGATACTGTAAATATTATAACAACTGCCTGCATGTGTGGGAAACTTCACACTTGTGTATTCTTTCTACCATATGGTAGAACGCGTTTCTCATTCCTAACTGAGAAAGTCTCACCTTCTTTTTTCTCCAGAACAGTAGCTCCCTCTGCACTGTTTGTACCAACAGAAGGAAGTTCAGAAAAACTACCAGACAAGTTGTCAAGACTACTTGCAGCAGACAGACTGGATGGACTGGATGGAACAGAAGACAGGGAATCGGCTGTAGAACCTGTAGTCTGAGACACACTTATAACCTGAGGTTTGTAGCAAGTTGGTAAGGCGGATGGAGGCATTGCTGCTGTCAATAATGTGCTGACATCATCTGCCTAAATAGTAGAAAACAACTTATTAAGACAGAGGAACCCTTTTACACAATGTTTTTCCTAGAATGCATTGAATGCGTTACCATTATTCCAGACCTCTTAAGCATAGTGCAAAATAAATAATACATATTGGAAAAATCTGCATGTACCAACAGGATCCATGAATTGTAAAATGTTTTTATTTATAAACTGTAATAAGATAAAAAGTAGACTTCAATATTTAAAAATCTGTAGGGACAGTTAAACAGAATTCATTTACTAGGGAAAAACAAAAGCTTCTAATGGCAACCAGAATTTATGAAACAAAACAAGTAACTCTGAGTGTAGCTTTGGACTGTATTAGAAAACTTTGAAAAACACCCACTCAAAACTTAATAGCCAGATAGTTTCCTAAATTTATGTTGCTATGAAGTTTTATTACATTTTATTGCCATGATTTTTGTGTTAGTCAAACTAAGCATTCCTTTTCTTGTTTTTTAGTTGTTTTTTTTTTCTTACTACATCTTGAAATAAGAAGTCTTGAGCAAGAAAATATTTAAAGAAAGTTTATAAAGGCTCTACTGACTCTCCTTACCAGGCATGTACAAACACCTGAGAAACCACAGTATTTTATATTTAGCAAAAGTTGATGTATTGCTATTTTTTTTAAAGGACAGTTTTTAGATGAGCTGCCACAAATGGCAGGTAAGTACAAATTTCCCAAGAAGTGTCCCATCACTTACAGTGACCAGGTCCAATGGCGTTTGTCCTTCTTGGTTTTTTAGAGTAGGATCAGCTCCGTGTGCCAGTAGCAATGCACAAAGCTGTGTCCTTCCTTTCTGGGCTGCTTCATGCAGAGGTGTGAAAGCCCATTTATCCGTAGCGTTCACACATGCATTATACTTTATAAGTAAAGCTGCTACGTCCACGTGCTGGAAAATAAAAACATCTGTTAAATTCCAAGGTACTGCAGTGTATTAAATTATCTCAGAACTATTACAGACTCATTTCTGAAATTCTCATTCTGAATTTTCTTAGAATACACTTACTTTTCAATTATGGTTAAAAAAAAAAAGTATTAAGACAAGGTGTTTTCTTTCTCACTTTCAACATAATAGTAATAAGATAAGATTTCTTCTCTTGTGAAAAAAAGACAGAATACAACAGAATCCCAAATCCAGGGGAATCTGAAGGAAAAAAGCCTTAATTTGAACTTTCAGTTTGGGAAGTAATCAAACTGTTTTAATTAAAGACTTAATCCAAGCACAGAGATCCAGGAAGTCCACAAAAGCAATTAGCATCTCAACACCAGGCAAGTAAGAATCACAGAATATCTTTGGTTGGAAGAGACCTTCCAGATCATCTAGTCCAACCTTTGACCAAACACTGCAAGCTCATCACTAAACCACGTCCCTAAGCACCAGATCCACACGCCATTTAAATACCTCCAGGGATGGTGACTCCATCACTGCCCTGGGCAAACTATTCCAATGTTTAATAACCCTTTCAGTGAAGAAATGTTTCCTAATCTCCAGTCTAAACCTCCCCTGATGCAGCTTGCATTCATAAGTGAAAACAAGATCTTACTGACAAAATTTGTCTGCATGGGTAAGAAAATGCGTTTTATGAAACACCTTTCAGGCTGCTGGCCTTCTAAGTGTTCATGTCCACGAAGCTCAATTCTGTAAATTCCAACCATGATTTTAAAAATTCAAAAGAGTCTACACTTATACAAGAGCTGAATATAGTCAGATTATTTTTTTTCATTTTACAACTAAAATTACACTACAACTCAATGGCAAAAGTTTTCTAGAGAGGATTAGCTCACAATGTTATCAGTGAAACGTATCACTTTCATTATTTAAGAAATAAATAAAGCCTCAGAATGTCTGAGATATTTACCCCGTAAGATGCTGCATTATGCAGAGGAATCAAACCTCCTTTATCCTGGGCATTCACATCTGCTCCATGCTGTAACAGGTACTCTGCAACCTCCAAATTGTTGTAACCAGCTAGAGGGTTGCAAAAGGACAGAATAAATAGAAAATATTAAAAGACTCATGTTCAACAGGCTGTAGAGAAGTAGTAACTCAAATTATTTGAAAGTTGTCAACCCCAATGAAGACCACGTATTGCCTATTAGTGAGGATAGCTTCACCCTATTTAAGAGTATGTGGTTTTAAAATCTTTGTCAGTAAATAATAGAAGACCCTCTTTGGCTAGAGAGAATAAGAAACTGAGTAATTAAACAGTTTAGAAGAGGAACATAAGATTAATATGCACTGAATACTTTTTTTTTTTTTTTTTAAAGAGAAAATAAGGAATCCTTCAGCTTGAGGCTACACTTTAAACTTGCTTAGACATAGGAAATGCAGCGATGGTAACCAGTAACTCTGACCAAACCAGTTAATTAAACCACTGACCTGCTAAATGTAGTGGTGTTGAATGCCGTCCTTGCGTGTCCCGGCAGTTGACATTGTCAGGTGAACACAGCTTTTTTACTCGAGCCAAACAACCTTTCTTTGCAGCATCTAGTAGAGCTGCATCGCCTCTAAGTAGGTCTTGAATGTCAGTATCACCATCTTTAACAAGGTCTAGCGGAGTGTTTCCATCTCTGTTTTTCTTTGTAGGGTCAGCTCCATGCTGTGCACATCAAAAAAAATGGCAGTAAGTACCTAAGCAGAATAAACACGTTGCATCTTAGGCATCTTACACCTCACTGAGCAAATATACTGGCATATATTCAGAGAGGGCCTTCCATTTACTGTGTGAGAAAGGACGACATAGTTGCTAACAGTATCCCTTTTACCAAAAACACACATTTAACTACAATTATGTACAAACCACAATCAATTTCTCAAAGTAGTCCAATCGTATTTCAGACTGTAAAGAAAGAAAAGAATGTAACCTCTCTCCAGCACACATAATACCTGTAAGAGGAGTTTGCAAATCTCGTATTTTCCTTTTGCTGCGGCTTCATGTAAGGGAGTGAATTTCCACAAGTCAGCTACATTGACAACTGCACCGTGTTTAACCAGCAGCTCTGCAACTTCATAGTGACCATATGAGCAAGCATTATGTAGAGGGACAAGTCCTCTGGAAATAATTACAAAAAGAAAAAAATTATCTTCGAAAATGGAGCCTTTTTTCACTTTTTCACAAAGTGATATAAACTTAAAACCACAATGCACCTTCAACAAACAAACCATAACAAAAACTTTTTTTTTTTTTAATTGTTCAACAATAATCTAATTTAGTAGGAATATCTGCTGTCAAAAGTGTTAAAAATGTAACCAGCAGTGGCATGGAAAAGATGTAAAAACACTGGGTCAGAGAAATTCTTGATGTACTACGCTCAAGCACTGCAAAATGCTTTTCTGGATATTCTCAACATCTTCATTCTAACAGAACTTTCCAAGAAAATAATAAAAAAAGAAGAATATCTGAAGATGGGATGTTTATCAGCCAGCAATATTCAAGAAAGTATGCATTTGAGTATTTACCCCTTATCTTTTGCATGCACATCAGCTCCATGCTGAAGAAGATACTCGACAACGGATACCCTATTATATCCAGCTGCAAAGTGAAGTGGTGTAGACTGACGTCCTTCAATATCTCTGCAGTTCACACTTTGAACTGTACATAGTTTCTGCGAAATTCCCAAAACAAAACACACATCGCTAAGGTGTTGGCACATCTTTAAATTAGTCACAAAATAAAATGTTTTAATACATATCTAATTCTGAAAAAAAAAAAAGTAATTAAAAAGAAAACTTATTTGTTCATTTAGTTTTACATAAAACTTTCACTTTTCACAGATTGTGTCACAGGGAAAAAATAATTAAATACTCCCTCCTCCCAAATCCGCACCTGCAACTTCTTATTTATGCTTTTTATAGAAGACAAACTTCTGGAAGCGGTGAACAGCAAATTTTGTCATTTGTGTAGTACGATCACAACTCAAAAGCAGTCAGTAAAGGGCTGTTTGATCGCTAGCTTTGAGAAATTATTTTTAGGACAGGTTTAAGCTTACTTTTACAGTATCCACATCTCCAGCCTTTGCAGCCTCCAGCAACTGTCGATCTGCGTCAGAATTACCTAATGGGATACCTTCTGCAAAAATAAATGAGGTTGCATGACAAGTAAGTGTATGTAGTTGAAGAAATTTGTTAATACAGGAAATCATCTGAGTATTTCACGGGCTTCCCTTAAAAAAAAACCAAGCTGACCAATTATAGACAGATTTTGTCTTTTCTTACTATCTACAACTGTAGCTATTATCTCTAATAGTGTTTGCAAGTTGCCTTTAGCAACATGCTTCCTGTTTATTTTGAAGTACTGTCGAACCAAGTCAACACTTCTCAGTTTCAGAATCAGACTACATCAAGAAGCTTACCTACATGTATAATGTCCAAATCTTACTCTTAAAATTCCATGAATCCTGTTGCCTCTTCTTACAAATGCAAAGCAGCAATTTTTTTGCTTTTGAAACTCATTTTCTACTTACAAGATCCGTTCCCTTCCTACATCAGGACTTTTCCAAAATTATTCCAGGTGGCTACACAATGAAACATTTTGAGCATCTCTGACAATCTGCGTAGTCAAATACTAGAGTGTAAAAGATATTGTTAATGACACCTATACAGGCAATCTCCCCTGTGCACGTGCTCACAGAATACAAACCGCACAACCCAGTATTGTCTTTCGTAGAAAGTACTTTTTTTTTTTTTGACAGCACTTGAAATGGCAAGTAAAATTAATTACTTCAGAAGCAGATCTTAAATAAAACAGCTGTACCTTGTAGTAGCTGTTGCACACTTTCAGTCCCCATCTGTAAGGCTGTAAAGCCCTGCAGAGACACAATGGAAGGATCACATCCAGAACTCAACAGCAACCTGCATGTCTGAAGATGACCACAATGTGCTGCTCTATGAAGAGAGGTCTGGCCAAGATTATCTAATGCATTAACCTAAAAATAACATAGACAAGAAACATCATCATCAAAACTTAATGCTAAAGCTTTTTTCATTGCTGACTGGGAGAGTTTTACAAGTATTTTTCTTTAATTAAAAGAACATATTCAGCGTATTTCCAAAGGTCATGACATTTCAAAAGATTAAATTTAAACAAAAGCAGTTCATTTATGGAGGAAGGACAGCCCCCTGTTGGAGGCATGTAAATAATCCAGCATAAACAGTTACCAGCCATTTTACCACATACAGAAGTAGATCATTATTTTCTCATGGCAGCACAAATCCTCAGTGCCTATAGGTAGAACAGCTTTTACCCACATTGGCTTATCATGTTTGTGTCAGATTTAAGACTTTCAAAGTGTTTCAGTCAAGGTGTATTTAACCATTTAAAACTCTGCACCCAAAGGATACTTGTATTCCCTGCTGTTCTTCTGGTTTTGATCATTGCTTTAGGAACTTCACAGCAGTCAGGCTGTAATCAAATTTCCACGAGAGATTCAACTCCCAGTTTTGAAGGATTCAAGCATTACAGAGAGCATCTCCTTTCCATTTCTTCCTTTTTGTAGAAACTTGAACTAAACACTGTGTTATGATTTAACATTCTGCCTTCACTGTAATTTTTAATGTGCACAACATCACATAGAGTCTACCTGTTATGCAGTTTGGTCTAGCTTTTTGTTGTTAGTATACACTTCAGACTTTTTTTTTTTTTCCCCTTGAGCATTTCATTACTACTGCTGGACAACAAGACAACAAATATGACACCTTACAAGCTTCCAGTTAACAGTGAGAAGAACTACATCTGCACTTCTTATAAAATAGGACCAAAATGATGATGTCTTGATCTATAGGGCTGTCCTGATGGACAGATGGCCTATGTCTTTAACATACAGTTCTACAACATTCCAAAATGAATTACATTAGAAAAGTCTGTCTACTTAGCTGTCCATTCTCATGGCATGAAAACCTATATAGTATGCAAACCTCAACAAAAAAAAAGTATGGATAGTAACTCATACCTTAGCTTCATGTTTCACAACTACTTCAACAACATCATTATGAGCCTTTTCTGATGCCACATGCAGAGGAGTTAAGAAGCTTTTAAGAAAAAAAAAAAGAAAGAATAATTCAAAATACATTTTGCAAAATCTTCTAAATAAACACTTCGGAGTATTCACTGTAATCACTTACTCTTTCGTTTTTTCATTGATGTTGGCTCCTTTCCTCAGCAGCAATTCACATACTTGTTTTCTTTTAGGATAAGGAGATGCAGCAGCACAGTGCTGAGAACATTAAAAATTGCAGCATTAACAACAAGCTAGCAATATATGGGTTTTACTGCTCGCTTATCAGCTGGCAGTTAACAGCTGGTTGTGTGCCAAGTCAATAGAAAAAAAACAAACCATGTAGAAGCTTATTAATTCAGGAGATTCCACATGGGCTTTTGGATTTACTCCAGCATTTTCCAGAGCTTCCTCTCCAATAATTCTGAAAACCTTCAAGTCGTACAAACAAAGCTAACACACATAGCTCGCTGTTGTTTAAAAATAGACTATTCTACAGAAGTACAGTCATTTAGACAACCTAAATTAAAGAGACAATTTATATTAGTCTTATGATTAACCTTAGGAACAAAATATTAGTTAGTGTTCTTTAACTAGGCACTGTATAATCCAGGTTGGTCTGAATGACACTGTTTGACACTGAAATTTTTAGTTCTAAACTAATACCTAGTATGTTTAGGTCAGCCACAACAGATGCAGAATAATTAACAAATCGTGAGATATTACCAATGCTGTCTCATGTGTTTGAGGATGCTTGAAGTTCACCGTCTCCAAAGAAAGATGTTTCTTAATACGAGCTACATCTGATTCTCTTGCAGCTTGTAGCAGTGAGTGACCTTTGAATTCATCTTTAAAAAGAAATACGTACCAGAAGGTTACACTCCTTAACTCCAGAAGGATCAAGAGGATTGTTCCAGTTAGATAAAAATACTCATTTTATTCAGCAATCCACACTGCAGACATTTCCAACTCAGACTTAAGCTTTTGTATCACTTGACAGTACATGTTAGCTAAGTCAAAACACTACAGGAATGCACTTTTTTTCTAAACCAAAGCCAGAGACAGCCAAACTGGCTGAACAAGATAAATTTCACTCACCACTCTTCTAGGTTCCACTCTTCACACGTGTAGCAATTCAAGCATATATAAATCTCTACTCTGACCTGTCTTTAGAAAACCGTTTCTAGATGATAACATGAAGTTTAATGTATTTATTGATAATTTTTCTACATATCCCAGAAAGATATTGTTTGAACACTCCAGGGAATACTGTTCAACTCCTTAATTTTGCTGGAAAAAAATAATGCCTTTCACCAATTTTTTTTAACTTTCAGCAATTGTGGCATAGTCAAACATATTCAGTGTCCAGAACAGTTATGTTTTTTCTTCAAACAGAATACAGTGGAATAAAACTGACTATTTCATCAGTCTTGATGTAATGATAGGAACAAGTTTGGAAAATCAAAGCATACTGGCAAGGTTATGAGGGAAAGCACGTAAAAGCTACAAAACCCATCACCACCACGTGACTATAAAACTGATGATAAAATTATTTTAAATGCCTACATTTAGAAAAATCTAGCAATCTCAAATTACAACAGTGAAATGTATCGTCCAACATTGCACAATTGCTTAGAAAGCGCAAGCATTTTACAAATCTGATCTCTGGCAGGTCACTGTCTAGGTAACCTAAGTACACATTACAATCTCTAACTGTAGAATTGATCTCACTTTATACTCACATGCTAATCGTTCTTTCAATTGAGGTGTTGGAGCCAAATCAATGGTGCTTTTGTTGTGACAGTTCAGCAGTGTTGGGTCAGCACCATAACTCAACAAAAGAGAACATACTTCCACTCTGTTCTTAGAAGCTGCTTCATGCAGAGGGGTGAATTGCCACAGATCCATTGCATTCACACATGCTCCATGCTAGAAAGGGAAAGGGGTAAAAAAGATGCAATATCAAAATCACATCATTAGAAAAAGACTTCTGTCATTAGTTTCAATGCCATAGGTTGTTAAAATAAAAACCAGTGCTTGTGTGCAAACTGTATCCAAGACATTCTCCACAAATTCATTCTTAATATAACACAACATTTAAGCATATTGCAGTTTTTAATCCTCTAGTGTTTCACATTCACATTCAAAGAAGCCAAAGGCAGTATAGTCTCTTCAGGCTTTCTCCAGCATCACTATAACGAGAATAGCTCTGCTACAAATGAAATGGGAGAAATAACTTAATTTATTTCTTTGAAATCACCTTTGACCAAGCTCCCGTTCCTTACTGCTCTAGAAGAAGTCTAGAGTGAAACAGTTGCACTAAGACAAATCCATGTTCTGTGAATATTCCTCAAGATACGAATATCAGGGTATCTAGAAGATAGGCACGCAAAGCTGACTTCAACTCAAAACATTTAAGTACAAGGTTCTGCAAGTAATACTCCTTCTCCAGGAAAATTTTATATGCATCCTGACTTCTGTTTGTAAGAAAGTTTGATGGGACACTCCCTCTCCCATTGCTCCTGTTGAAGTTGTAGTGTTTTGCAAAATATTCCAGATTCACTGGAGCAGAAATCCAACACGGAATACAACTCTAGTTTAACAGTTAAGACACACAGTAGTGTCTAGGCAAGAGTTTTGGGTTTTTTTGTGGTACTAGACAACTGTAAAGATTCACTTAACAATTGGTCTCTGAAGTATGTTTACTACAATATATGCTTATTTCAGTATTTTTTTTACTCGTCTTTTGCTAAACAAATCGACACATGGAATTAGTGGGAACTGAGATGTACAGGATAGAACAACAACTATTGCTCGAACATCCAAATATCTAGACTTCTCTAATACAACATTCCCAGTTATAATGATCCTGATTTGCTGTAGCAGCTGAGAATGGGCAGAGTTCAAAAGTCCCTTGGTGGACAACACTCACAGATTTTTGCAGGCCACATCTTTGAGCTTCTAGTTTAATGCACAACATATTTTATCTTCAAGATTAACATAATCCTGATAAACCACTTGAGTTCTGAAAGTTCACTTAGGTTAGGAAAATTGACACATTTTTCTTTCTTTGGGGTAAAGGCTACAATTCAGACCTGGAGTTGGTGCTAAAGTCCATTCCTTCAAATGACTGATTACTCTTTAATTTTAAAACATGTATGATCTTTATCAGTATTCTTTTCAAAAACCTCTCAACACGCTGTCTTCTGAAATACTTTTCTATTATCAAACTCACAATATTTCTTAGTTTTTGGGAGCTGTATTGGCGGCGGTTGGGTAAGGGTGGGAAGGTTGAGATAAGAAGTACTTACTTGGTGGTAAAAAAACATTTAAATTTGGAGCAGAGAGAGTTAAAAACAGAAAGCAAATTTATAAGGAAAAAGCCTCCTTGCAAGCAGCAGGTTCTGAAGCTCCAGCTTACTAACCACTAACAAATATGTAGAGCAAAATCAATCCATCATGAAGTTTTGTAAATCTAAGTACAAAAAACCCTTGCATTAATATATAATACAACTGCTGTTATCTAATAATATGCAATTTAATCTCTTCGAAGACCAACCTTTACTAGGAGCTCTGTTACTTCATAATGACCATAGGAACAGGCATTGTGAAGTGGCACCAAATCTCTATACAGGAGAGAAAGGGGTGATGATTATCATAGTATGCATATTTCAGTTCCAAATGCATCTATAACATCGCAAATGATACTATGCTGCACCCTGAACATTTTACAAAAATAGTATCAGAGATCTTCAAATGAAGTTGAGGGGAAATAAGCTGGAAAAGAACACAGAAAATTTTTTGGAACAATAGATGTTTAAAATAATCAGAAGCTAAGAAAATAATGGCACCATCTTACTGCAAATGAAATGGTTCTGCTCTGAGCACGAAAAATTATCTGCAGGGGATTTTCAGGAGTGACAGCAACCATTTCCTTTTTCACAAGAACAATGCTGTATGGTTATCTTCCATCTTGGAAACTAAAGAAGTTGTACTGGCTAATGTTTAAGTAACTGTACAGCATTCTACAGTAATAGCAGAGCTACAGAGGTTTTAAAGCCAGCTTCATACTCTCTCAAATACAGTGGTCCTAAGAGTAAGTGAGGAAACTGCCTAAAGTAAATCTTTTTCACTGTGGGCTAGTAAGAGAGAAATGACAAAAGTGAATTCCAACCACAAGGGGATAATTAAAGCCGTCTGATGAGGCAGCTATTAATGTAGTTGTGAAGTGATCTTAGGAAAAAGGAGGAGTAAGAGTTTGCTTTCCATAATCTTTAATGTACATAAATACACGTTTTTAAAAATAGGTTTTTCCTTATATTTTATATAACTAAGTAAACTTAGCATGTCTATATTTCCACTACGTTTCCTGACACAACAACGAAATGCTTGAAAATGTAATCCGATTAAAACCTCTGGGAAACAGATCTTCAATTTTTATTACAATATTTGTAAAAAGAAGCACAGAAATGTAAAAGCAGAAAGAAAATGAAGATTGATTTAATCACTGACTTCACAGTGGTGTATGAATGCCTTGTAAAGAAGAGATAACAATTTGGCTAGTGACACCTAAAGGCACCGGGCTCTATGGTCAGCTCAATTTGGATTCTACCTACTCGCATCTTAAGCTTGTACATTCTGCATTTTTGTTGTAACAGAAAGGTTAAACATGACATAACAGTCTCAATTTAGAAATTCTTCATGGGTAAAGTAGTAATACTGTTCCTTACTTCATCTCAATTTTTAACAAATTCTGTTTATTTTGAATAAGGAAAAACGAACCTACCCTTTATCCTTAGCATGCACATCAGCCCCGTGTTGCAGTAAGAGCTGTACTATTTTCACGCGATTATACCCAGCTGCTAAATGTAGAGGGGTAGACTGCAATGATACAATGTAGAAGTAATCAGTACACAAAATCAAGGTTGGTTTCTTATTTATTTTCTCAAGTTCGTTAACAGTAACAATTACTGAAGTCCTTAAAATACTTGCAACATTAGAAAAAACAGAATGCTTGAATCAGACATTTTATAACTTTGTTCATTATTTACTGACTACTCTCACAGTTGTCATAAACACAAACCCTGAATTTACTCCATTTCTAACACATTCTGGCAACAAAAGCCCTCTTAACTGATTTTTGAGTCCTGCGGTCCATTTTTGTCTTTTAGCCTACCATAACCATAAATATTTCACTGGGACAAACTATGTCTCTTGTGAAAGGGCAAATAAGATGCCCATTAGAAACAACTGCCAAATTATAAAGAGATGTCCCTGCTAATCAGTAGATTAAGTTTAGAAATCAACAGAGATTGTTATCCACATCTGTGAGTGCATCGAGTTAGTGGGGTGTAAGGGAAAAAAATCTTCCCTTTTAAATTCTCACCCTCCACAGAGCAGTTGGATAACTGCTCTATGATCTTTCCTCGGAAACCCACTCAAGCATTCCCATCAGCAGCTACATATCAGTGAAGAGAAATCTTACCCTCCTTACTTACAAACCCATCAACTGAACTGGGTTTGTACCTAAAGGATGACTCTTACAATTAGAAGATGAGAAAATAGAGACGCATGGGTGTTTCAGAGATCCCAGTATCTTACCACAAAGCCTTAAACGGTGTAACTCATTTGAACAAAACTTAAGTGAATGAGTACACATGCTTCGTGAGAACAATGAGGATGTCAAAAATTGACACCCAATAATCTGAACCTTTAGTAAACTAGGGAGTTAACCCAGGAGACTAACAGGATTTTTTAGAATGGAGATTTTGAAGGTTTTTCTAGTTCTTTACCAGTGCTTACAATGTTCCTGAAACAGCAGCAACAACTTGCCAAGGGTGTATGGCAAATAAGGGGCCTGTGTGTATCTCTGTGATAGCGACACTCTATGAAAAGGCCTCCCTTTCTTTATCACTGCAGATAAGAAGGTCAACCTGAAACTCCAGTTGAAAAGGTATCTGTTTATTGCTCCTGGGTGGATACCTTCATAGCCCTTTGTACTGGGTCTGACTGAGCTGGAGTTAATTTTCTGCACAGCAGCCCTCATAGTGATCTACTTTGTACTGAGAGCTAGAAAGGTGCTGATAACACACCCGTGTTGTGGCTACAGCTGATAAGGGCTCACACAGCACCAAGGCTGTTTTTTGAACACTCCTCACCTCAGTGGGATGGGGTGGACAAGATCTGGAGAGAGGACACAACCAGGACAGCTGACCCAAACTGACCAAAGGGTTATTCCACACCATATGACATCAGCTCAATAATAAAAGCTAGAAAGAGGACAAGGAGGGGAGGCATCCGCTTGCCCTCGAGAAAAACCACCGCGCATATTGGAGCCCTGGTTCCCTAGAAGGGCCGGACATCACCTACTGATGGGAAGCAGAGAAGAAATCCTTGTTTCCTTTTGCTTCTGCACGTGCCTTTGCTTTGCTTCTCATTAAAATGCCTTTGTCTCAACTTATGAGTTTCATCTTATTTTCTCCTCCTAGTCCAGTTGAGGAGGAAAAGGAGGAGGGGAGGAGTGATAGAGCCGTTTCGTGGGCACCTGGCTTCCAGCCAAGGTCAAAACATCACATCCTTTTAAGGTTAAAACCAAACAAAACCCTGACAAACTAATCACCTGCTAGAGAGGTACAATCTTATTTTCCCACATATATTAAAGAAAACAGAGAGATTCTATGTTTAACATTCTTAAAATCTGGTCAAACAATACTGTGAAACATGTAAAAGTGAGCTAATTTTAAAACAGGTTTTAAACGAAAATACCTTTCTGCCATCACTTGCATGACAATTAACATTTAATGGTGTAAGTAGAGACATCATCTTTTCTTCATTTCCACTCCTGAAAAACAAGATATGAAATGGATAGAAATACTTTTATTCCAGTTCTTAGTAGATTGTCCTATAATTTTCCTTGCTATAATGTTCAGCAGATCTGTTCTGAAGTAATACATTCACTTCTGTATTGTCACCAATAAAAGGAAAACAAGAATGCATTTATATAACTATTTTTGTAGCTTTATTCACAGATAACAGCTAAAGCTGAGCATTTAGACGGAACGCCAGCTCAAAAGCCAATATGCATATTCATTATATACAATTCTGAAAATAGAACTGAATTCCAGATATCTACCAAATATGCGTACCTGGCACTTTCTAAGAGTTCATCTTTCTTGTATTCACCTGGAAGACAAAAGGGAGTTTCTTTAGTTGTGAAACAAATATCTATATACATGAAGCTCACTATTTCTCTTCTTCTAAAATTTTAGAGAACATAAACGCTAAACCTTTGATAGTATATTACTGAACTACCAGAACAAACTATTTATCCAGAACACATGACTGAGATGATGAAGTCCATATGGAAATTTCTGCTTAGAATTCTGAAACAGAGAGAAGTTAAAGTAATACCAGAAAGATAAACTCTGTATTACTGTATTATATTCATTTGACTGTTATTAGTCATAACATAACCTAAAGATTATCATTTACCAGTCAGCACTGCTTTTGCAGACGGGTCTGCTAAATCCAAAGCTGTTCTTCCATCTGTGTTCCGGATGGTTGGTTCAGCACCATGCTGCAGCAGTACTACAAAATGCCAAAGTTTTTCATGAGAAAACAATTCTATGAGACAAAGCTTATAAGATGTATTATTACTGACAACCACAAAACCCAAAAGAAACATTCAGTTACTGACCCTGACTTCCACTCTCAAATTTTTAATGACAGAATTCCTAATATCACCTGTGAAGAGTTTAACTAGTGAAACTTGCCTAGACACATTTTATGAGAAAAAAGCAGAGCAGAAATGGAACAATCACAGGCTAACAGGAGGCAGACTCAGTTGAAAGATTGACTGACACACCACAACAACCAGCAGCTACCCCTCCTTCCATCAGGTCCAGAGCACGCTGTCTCAAATCCCAAATCCTAAACTGCAAAGAGCAGTAGCAGCCATAGATCCTGCACTCACACTGGGGCCAACCAGGCAATGTTAGACAGACAACACTCCAGGTATGCTCCTTAACAAAGTAAATGAGAGCAAACCATACAATCAAAAAATTAGTTTCTTAACTGCATATCTAACTTGCTACTTCTTCCTAGCTCTTAAGAACTGTGTAGGAAAAACAAATGGTCAATATAATTGAAGTTTAGCTCCTATCCTTAACTGATTTATCATGGCTGCTACACAGAGACAGAACGAATCCATTATTAAAACCAGTTCTGTTCTTTCCACTGGACAGCAAGTAGCAGCAGAAGGCAGCTTAAGAGTCTAGGCTGAAGTGAATAGAATCTAGCTCCATCACATCACTCTAAAGCTCTTTCCCCATGATGTAAATCTAAACCTTCACACTTAGGCAATTATCAAAAACAGATCTAAAAAATTGCCTCTTATTAAACTGGCATATAAATTAAAGTTCATGAAAGATTTTTAGTGTTAATCCTTATACTAGCCATAGGTTCATAAAGTAAAAATGATCTTTTAAAGGTTCTTGATTTTTCATAGTGAAAAGAAATGAGTCAGTCCCAGGAAGAGTGGGAAAAAATTACCAATGCAGACATCTGTCTTGCCCTTAATGGCAGCTTCATGAAGGGGAGTGTAATTCCAATTATCCCGAGCGTTAGGATCTGCACCGTGCCGCAGAAGAAGATTGACAACTTCAGCATGACCAAAAGAGCAAGCGTTGTGAAGAGGAATAAGGCCTCCATCATCTCGTGCGTGGACATTGGCACCACTCTGAAGCAAATATTCAACTACATCTTTCCGACCAAAACCTGGAAGAGATAAAGGGAGGAAAGGTATTAGGGTGGGGTAATTAATATTTTGAGAGGGTTCCCATAAATCAATAGTTTCTTGAAAAAACAACAAAAAGAACAAAACACTGACAATTAAGCCTCTTTTTCATTCATTTTATATGGCTAATAACCCAAACAATATTTTGTACAATACTCTGCCAACCCACAGCCAGTTTGTGGATGGACCAATAGATGAGCCCTGGGAGCAGCAAGGATGAGACTGGCTACAAGCCAGTGCAGGTACAATTAATATTCTAAGCTTTTAGAAAAATATTTATATAGCATGAAAAGTATTTTACAGAAACACGTTGCTTGCTTTTTTAAAAAAAGCAAGTAAGCAGCACTGCTCTTGGGCTAAAACTAGAAGCATGGCTATTTTCTTTCTAAGGAATAATTAACACCGCGTGCACATAGTTTCCATCTTTGAAATGATCACTGAAGATAACTCTTGGGGACATAAAAGTTTATCTAAGACCATTTTCTATTGAAGAAATGTATTAAGACAGTATGCACAACCATAATGTAAAGCTATTTATAATGTCTATTTTCAGCGATGCCTAAAATGATTATAAATATTTGATCGAGACCAAAGCACAAAAATGCTCTTACACATCCTGGTGGACTTTTTTTTTTTTTTTTTTTTTTCACAAACCAGTGAAGCGATTTAAATTAGTAAACAGCAAAAAAAAAATACGCCAAATTGTATGTTTGGGGCTAGGAACATACCATAAATAAGGAAATTGCTCCTGTAAGCCAATTCTATACCAAATATTGATTAATTTCAGTTATATCTTGCACATTTATCTAATAGCAAATAAACTAGGACATCAGACTGTATCTATGTTATCTCTAATATCTTCACAAGTGGCCAAAATGACTTAGGACTTCTGCTAGTAGCCATTATGCCCATCTGGTTACGTTCTAATAGCCACTGTCCAGAGAAATCCCTCAAAGGTTTCATGAAGGTCCCTTTCAGCCTCAGGCATGACTAGTCCAGGTCAGAGGTGTATTTCGGTATGTATCAGACTTGTGCCAATTACCTTTGGGAAATAACCCGTGTGTGCAGCACTTGGCACTCCTTGCTTTAAATACCTGAGTTGCAGACCATTCTCCTGGAGAGATCAAGAACTGGGTAGGGATGAAGCCTTGAGCTTTTCCCTCAGACTTAATCATCAGACAGTTGTCAACACCAGCAATGCTCTGATTGTAGCAAATTTAAACTTCATTACAAATCACCCATAGAAGGTCAATAGGGAGGTATAAATCCCTGTGACCATAACCTAGAAACTATCTTTATTCCTGATAGCTACACAGTATTTCAGTGACAAGGTCACAGAAGCATGAGAAGCATCTGCATTTTAGTTATAACTGAACTTTTTAGTTTTAGTTTAGTTGCAACTGAACTTTTCCAGAGCATGCTTTTTTCACTAAACCTAACTATTTAGTAAACTCCTCTCCCAGATAGTAACTGAAATTGTGGAGGAAGAAGCACTTTCACCTTCACTATTCAGAGCTCGATAAACAAACACTGCCATTACTAAGAAATTTCTGAATCCTACTTATGATGAAAACCGGACAGATGTATGGTCCACGCCAAACCAGTTTACCTGCACAGGCACAATAAGCCATATTCATTTGCACACACGTGCACATTTCTGCTGCCAAAAAACCCCCTCAGTACCTATACGACACATACGCATACAGCTATAGTCTATACAGTAAACTATATGCAGCATGTTTCTCATTCTTAAATAGATTTAGCTTTCATAACTAGATATTATAACTATTTATTATTTTTAAATGTGTCATCCTGCTTTTTTCTTACATCTTCAAAATTAAAAAAAAATCTGTTTCTAGTTTGAAAGTATACTCAAAAGCCGCTACTTTCTTCAGGGATCTACTCAGATAAGACTTTTCACAAGTGCCAGTCCTGCAAACACATCATCAAAGTTGGTGATCAGTATCTTCCTCTTTCAGTTATTAAACAATGTTTTCCAGAACTGCTGTAGTTATGCTAGAAAAGCCTCTGAGCAAATTCTCTGTCCAGAAGTCATTAGTCTGGTACATCGCTCATTCTTGAAGAGAAGGTCCCTCAAAGCTTTAATACATAGCCACAGGTTTGAGTGCAAAATGCCAACCTTATCGAGAATCAACACCTTAACTGAAAATCAGCTGTAGGAAACCTCATTATAGGTGTAGACAATTAACCTGGATGCCCTCTAGTACAGAGGTTCAATGAGATACAGTTCATGAATAACCCAAAGCTTCTCTCTGAGCAAAGCCTGCATCCATTCAGGAAATACCCTAAGTACTGCAATGGCCCTAAACTGCCTGTACTTATTTTAATGTTGAAACGGGTTCATTTGCATCGCATCAATGTTTGGAACTTCTTTTCAGCGCCCAGTGCACTGCAGGGACCCCTTACTTCCTTGTGGACGCATCTGTACAAGAGGGCACCATATATGGAAAGAGAAGTATTTTCTCATTATTTTCTAAAGGACCTACGTGCACAGAGGAGGCGGCCAAACTCTATACGATGGTCTCTCCCTACTCCCCCATTTTCACTGAGAATGCAAAAAGGAGACAGCCTTTGCTGACACAGGGAAGGGAGTCACTACCTACTATAATAGCTCCTCTTTGCCATTAGTCCACAAAAACAATTGCAACTTTTTTTTTAAAAAAACAAACAAACAAAAAACCATTGTCATTTTAAAGGAGTGGAGAGTTTATTTGGCTCTTGAGCTTCTATCAAAAGACTGACTAAATGGTGTTGCAGTTCACAACTGTGCAAAAGAACTTTCTCATCATCCTGAACACTTGATCCCTATTGCAAAGTGGCCACTCAGGGCCTCCAGCTGACAGTCTTCTATCAGCTGAGCTACAGTTGAGTACCTAATTGCACTTGTTCCCTGAAAAATTACAAACTTGAATATTAATCACAATAGAAACTTGTAACTGTATATAATTTTTAAAACTATTTATTTATTTACAGTTATTGTTGTGCCATAACTGACATTCACCTAATTTTGGTAAGATGAACAGTAAACGCTCTGGTTCTTCTCCCCTGCTCCAGGTGTTCATTTTTTCAACAAATTTTAGTTTGTAGGAAGTGCATTTTGCTTTCTGCCAAGTCCCTAAAACCTTGTGATGCTTTCAAGTTTGACATATACTGTGATCAAAAGGACTGACTTGAGGAACTGCAGCAGCTCATGGTGAGAGAGGACTGAGCCTATTATGTTGTAAACAGTGGTGGGCTGCTGACTTAAGTTTCAGTACAGCTTACCTACCACATATACAATTGTGTACTACAAAACCTAGAGCCACCTTCATCAAGCTCCCAGTATGTATTACTTCCAATGACACATGCCCAGGGAGAGACTGCAGTACTTTTAAAAATATGTTTTAATATATTTTAAATTCCACCATTACAAAATGACACATGGAAAAAAAGGAATTTGTTTTATTTCTTTAAATTGCAAGGGAAGATCTGGGAAAGGACTCAGAAGATGGAACCTAAGTTCAGACTCCAGAATACCACTAAAAAAAGGGCAATATAAAACCTATCTTCATATTTGAGCTCCACCTCTTTCATTGAACAAGTCCTGAAATGGAATGAAACTGGTCAGAGAAATTCTGTGGTGTATTTTCCAAGAACACTGAGCCATCCAGGCTAAGCAAACCAAGAAAACAACAGACTTCTTTTACTTCCTCAACTGTTATTCCTCTAGAGACAGAAGATGAAAGACACTAGGACAAGTCCAACCATGAATAATGACAGAAAAGTAAAACGGAAGAAAAAATATTAACTCCAAAAATCCAGGAGTCGCTTATGTTCATCTTTCACAAGGAGTCTATTGCAGGTAGGCTGACAACCACAGAGTTCCACCTGAAGTGGTGGAAGTGTTAAATCAAGAGCTTACACAAGTATTTAATGTCACTTGTGAACCAGAAACTTTTGGCATCCTCTGCAATCTTGCGAGAGAGGCAATTAATTTCTCTGTATCAGGTCTAAAGTAGACTTAAGAGGTCACATGGCAGTGGCCTGTCCCATTTACATACCAACTTGTTTAACATCAGAAGTCTACTAGCTACAGGAACTTATTGCTATGTAATTTTTAAAGAAAAAACTTTCCATAGATGAAGAGTTCTGTTTTTTAAAGTCAAGACAGATCACTCCTGTCCAGAGAGATAACGTAGATCGCTATGTTACATGTGGAATTCCTTAGGCACAACACCCTACCCCCCAAAAAAAACCAAACAAACTCCCACTTCTCCAAAACTTATTAGTGAACAGGAAGGATTGCTGCATACAAAACAACAAAACTGTTCTCCTCTGACAGGATATTTTAAGTTGTATCCTGCACAATTTTGTTGATCGAGTTTCTTAAATCTGTGAAATGCAGCTGTCCTGAAGAGTCTTTCAAGACCTTAAGACTTGTGAATATGGACATGAGGAAAAGATACTAAGTAGAAACCTTTTCCGAAACAATTCAGTGAAGAGACAAGCATCTTTATTACAATCCATATTGCTTAGCTGAGAAGAAGCTGCTGTCTTCTGCAGCCTCCCAGCCTTGAGGTCTTACATCTAACGCTGCAATCGAATCAAAACAACACAAAAACAACAGTCACAGTCAGGTCTTTGTCTGAAAAGGTGGGATACAATCTTCTGGCCTGTTGCCAGTGAAAGCAGTTGTTCTGTGATGTCAGTTGTTTGTGTATTTAATCAACAAAGTCTATTTGTTAAAGACTGTAAAAAGCTGAAAAATAGTGTTATCTGCCAGGCATTCTTCATGGGTGAAATTCTAAAAACGAGCAGGAGGGCCTGCAGAAATCAATGGAAACAGTACTCGGGACATATATCACCTGTCAGAGCTCACATGACACAGCGTGAAGTCTAAACCCCAATCCAGGTGTCCTCAGTGCCCGTTGAGGTTTATTTTCATAGACAGAAAAAAGAAAAAAACAACCAGAAACAAGACTCCACCTGTACAACTCGGCAATCATCACTCCGTGGGTGACACCTAATCACGGCCACAGCCACGGGACAGATACCGGATGCTCACGGGGGGCGGCGAGGCGGTCCAAATCGCCCCCTGAGCCCAGGCCCTGAGCTTGCGGCGGGGCCAACGCACCCGCGGCTCCTCCGCNCGGTGCAGCGTATGGGGGGTGGCGGGCCGCCGGCGGTGAGTTGTGCTGGCGGAGGCGCCGCCGCCTGGGACCGACTCTCGGCGCTGGGGCCCAGAGCTGGAAGTCGGGCGCGGGCGATAAGCTTGAAGAGAGGGGCTCTCGGTCTACCGGCCATTTCCACTAAAGGAAACTTCCGTTGTCTCCAAGCGCTCTCTCCGCTTTCCCCTCCACGACGGCCCTTATTGCTGCGGAAAGGATCTGAAACGGGATTCCTGTTAGGCAAAACACTTGTTCAGTGTATTTTTTTTCAAAGTTGGGGAGGAAGCGAGATGAAAATACTGCTTCCATAGTCTGTCTCTAACCTGCTGTCAGTCCCTTTCTAAAGGAAGATTTGTAGCACAGAAACTTGAATGCAGAGCTGGCAGTTCGTCCCAGAAGAACAGAAATGTCCCTTTGCTGCTTACAGTAATGAGAGGTGGATTAGGAGGTGACAACAATAGAGGCAATTTTTTTTTCATGGGTAATGTGTAAGACTACATTTTAGAGCTAATTATGTAGTCATACCCCTTACATAGCAAAATGTCTTGTTTAAAATGAAGTACATTAATAACCGTGGAATGAAAATTCTAAATTACATAGTTTTCTTTCTTACTCTCAGAAAACAGATACTAGAAAATACTGTTGGTTGACTTTGTTGATTCAAGGGTTTGGAAGAGAACAGAGATCATCTCTTTTTATAAGCCTAACAAGCTTGCCGGGGAAGCTTGAGCTCAGATGGGGACTAACAGGAGGATTCAGCTGGTGATGTTGAAGTGTATTTTTCCACTCATGCCATAATAAAATACATAACAAATTACCTTGGAAAGGGTAATTGAATACTTTAGTATCTTCCTGTTCCAAAGACAGGAAAGATAAGTGCCCCTAAACTCAATTAAACTTGCAGACTATTTTTATACAAGTAAATTAAATGGCTGAAGAACCAGGAAAGAGATTCAAGGGGTAATTTCCAGTGTAGTCACTTCCATTCTGTTAAACATCCTGGTCTCTGAAACAAATTAGTTACATCTACATCTCCCGTCCCTGGTCTGTGCTATGGCCTAAACTGTGCCCAGGAATTTTTTTGGGGGAAATTACTATCTGTCCCAGGCCAAAACCATGCTACAGCAGTAAGTCAAGGTCCAATGCCTGTGTTTATGTCAGTGGAAGAGGGTCAGAAGAAGGCAGCCAGCACAGGGGCAGAAACCATGTGCTTTGACAAACACATGATGCTGTGGTCATGCATATTTTCTGTCATCTCACTGTTTTTTCTCCCCAGCACCACCTAAATCAGAAACTGAGCTTGACAGGCAGGGAAAAGTCAGGCTATGACCAGAGTTCCTCTATCGGTTTTGTCACACGTACACAATTCATCCACTGCTTTGCCTGTGGCCATAATGTTCTGGTGTAAATTGTCATCAATGTGGCTCATAGGCCTGCAGCCATCTCAGATCTTCCTGACTTCTCCAAAGTATGCATGGTGAAAACTGCAGGCTCCACAGAGACTTGCAGTGCTGCCATTTGTTATCTTTTATTAGCCCCATTAGCATAGCTGGAAAACATAGACATACAAACATTGAGTTTGTAAACCCTTCTTCAGGCCTACAGCAGAAGTAGCAAATGCATTAACTTGGCTTTTCATTTCAAAACTGAAGGACTGTTTATCTACAAGTCTGTGGAAGTGTAAATACCTGTGTAAATAAAAACACATCCTGCTCCCCAGGCCTTCTAATGAAGTTTGAAACGACAATAATTTTTCACCAACTCTTTGCTTTCCTTGGCAAAAGCTATTATCAAATGCTAATGGAAAAAAAAATAGTTAGAAAAAGAGAAGGACTTAAAAGAGCATGATCTAAAATGAACAAATTCCCCATGCCTTTCATATCATTATACCAAAACCATACTATTATTTTAAATTACCTATAGCCCGACTTCTTTTTTTCCGGTATGGCTTCATGATAGCTTAAGTGTAAAACTATGACAGGTCTCTGTAAATGGAAAACAAATGTAGAAAATAATACACTGGAAGAGCAGGATTCAATTAGCTTTGAATTCAGTCAGTCAAAGAGTCTCAGCATATTTTATGATTGGTGTTGTAATAGCCTTCGCACGTGCCTATCACAAAATAAATTTTATTTTATTTTATTTTATTTATATGTTTATTTCTCTTATGAGAAGATAATCTGTGAAATCCAGTGCTTTCCTTCAGTCTTCTGTGCAATAGTCTGGTTAGAACACTGTAGCTGAAATACACACCAAATCCCACTGAATATATGTAGGGATTTTTCTAGAGGCAGTAACGGATTTAAAACCCACCTGTTAGTAGCACCACCTGAGAGGCTCAGCCATTAGCAGCTCAGAAACGTGAACTTCTTTTATTTTTTTTAGTGTAATTAGTCATATATCAATAGTTTCTACTTTTGCAGTGCATTTATGTTACTGGCGTGGCCTGGCCTAACTGTTATGTGAAAGTATTTTTGAAGTGTGCTTAAGCAGTTTATTTAGAAACATAGAATCCTAGAATTATAGAATTGTTTCGGTTGGAAAAGACTTTTAAGATCATTGATTCCAACCATTAACCTAACACTGCCACGTCACCACTAAACCATGTCCCCAAGCACCTCATCTACATGTTTTTTAAATACCTCCAGGGATGGTGACTCCACCACTTACTTCCCTGGTCAGCCGGTTCCACTGGTAAACAACCTTTTCAGTGAAGAAATTTTTCCTAATGTCCAACCTAAACCTGCCCTGGCACAACTTGAAGCCATTTCCTCTTGTCGTTTTCTTGCTGACCCCACCTCACTACAACCTCCTTTCAGGTAGTTGTAAAGAGCAATAAGGTCTCTCTGAGCCTCCTTTTCTCCAGGCTAAACAACCCCAGTTCCCTTGGCCGTTCCTCCTGAGACTTATTCTCTAAACCCTTTACCAGATTCATTGCCCTTCTTTGGACAAGTTCCAGAATCTCAGTGTCTTTCTTGTAGTAAGGGGCCCGAAACTGAACACAGTATTCGAGGTGCAACCCCACCAGTGCTGAGCACAGGGGGACAATCACTGCCCCAGTCCTGCTGGCCACACTCTGACCCAAGCCAGGATGGTGTTGGCCTTCTTGGCCACCTGGGCACACTGCTGGCTTCTGTTCAGGTGGCTGTCAATCAACATCCTCAGGTCATTTTCTACCAGGCAGCTTCCCAGCCACTTGTCTCCAAGCCGATGGTATTGCATGGAGTTGTTGTGACCCAAATGCAGGACCCAGCACTTGGCCTTGTTGAGGGTCATACCATTGGTCTCAGCCCATTGATCCAACCTGTCCAGGTCCCTCTGAAGAGCCTTCCTACCCTCGAGCATATCTATGCTCCTGCTCAGCTTCATAATGTCAGCAAACTTACTGAACATGCTAACCTGTCCCTCATCCAGATCACTGATAAAGATATTAAACAGAATAGACCCCAATACATGCTTGGTTGGTCGCTAGAGGGCAGAAAAAAGAAGAAAAAAGAAAGAAAAAAAAAAGAAAAAAGAAAATGAAAAAAGGAAAGAAAAAGGGACTTTTGAATCTGGGCAGGCTAAGGCAGCCTTAAAAATAAACCGTTTTCCTTTCTGCTTAGGAAATTAAAGTTTGCTTATGGACAAAGACATCATCCTGCCAATCTACAAGGCAGTCCATCAAATTTATGCTTTCTATGATTCTATCATTTAGGATTTTCAGCTGTCAGCCCTTTGTTTCATGAGGATTTCCTAACTGGTCCCTGCAGTGATTTGCCTTATTCTTGGAAGCAAAGTTAAATGCTAAAATTGATAGGATATTTCAGGTGTTCAGAAATTTAGCTCATTGCAAAAGGAGAATGATTTAAAGTTTATTCAATTTGAGATATTTCCAGATGAGACTTGGCGGAGTAAAGCCACGGCCAACAGTAATTTATGCTGTACATCAGCAAATAATAAAACATGCCTATAAAGAAAAGACTTAATTTTGGAGAGAAACAGAAGTGGTCTACTGTTTAGTTATTAAGTTTTAAAAACTGTAAGTAGAAAAATTCTCAGTGCAAGTTACTTTTTTTTTTCCTAAATAAAAGAGAGGCTGATCAGCTTAAGAAATAAGAGCTCACTGCAAAATCAAAGCAGTACAGGATGTACAAGAGTGAATATGTGTACAACTGGATCTTAAAGGAACTTGCTTTCTCCCTTTCCCTTCTCGTCCCTTCTGTTAAGTACTTTGGCTACTCACCTTAAACAAGCAGGAGCTAGTTCCTCTTCTCTGCCAGTCACTGATCTGTAGTTAGAGGCATATTACGTGTGCCAGTTCTGTTTTACCAGCAGATGGGGATAAAGTGGAATAAATATAAAATGTTGTTCTGAAACAATAAAGGGTTTAAAAAAAAAATAGATGAAAGGAGACTTGAGATAGTGAAACACTGAGAGAATGAGCATTGCAAACATAACCAAGTGGTCCCTCTAGGATATGAAGATACCCCATGAGTTGTCAACAAGCTGTATAACAGTAGGTGATTTAGTTATCAAAATACTATATCTGTGTATGCAGCAACCAAAAGAACTGTTCTGCAGTTTGGTGACCAGCTGCGGAGATGGCAGTTCACAGGATGCGTTTAGAGAAGATTCTTTTTAGTGATAGGGAGGAGCTTGTGATTCTGCCATGAGAAGCACAGATAAGTAGGTAAGAGTTTATGGAAACTGGAAAAAACACAGAAAGAAGGCTTTTAGTCCAGGACCCTTGTGATTTCTTTAAAACTATTCCTGTTTCGCCGTCAAGGACTGCTAGACAGAAACATGTCTAGAGAGCTTAAAGGGAGCTTTTGTTTGTTTTTCTGTAATGCCTGGAATATGTCTTGGAGGACAGAGAGCTTTTTTAAAAACAGACTCCACGCACGCAAAGCAGAATTACGTGGGCTGCCAGCATGGGAACGCGGTAGAGTCCTGGGAAATTCTTAGTTGTTATTAAGAAGAAAGCCACAAACAGTGGAGGAGCAGTAGAGCCAAAGATCAGCATTGAGTAGGGATGCCAGCAAAACAAATTCTTTTGTATCTCAAATAGGTAAGATAATACAAAAAACCTAAAAGCAAATAAAGGCAAACTATAATGTCCATTCAACCATGAGATACTCAACATTTCTGCAGCTGACTGACAGAACAAAAATACTTGGCTAGTTAGGTTATAATTTGCCTAGAACTGACTGAGGTGGGAAATCGTAATTCTCATAGAAAAAATCATCTTAGAGGGAGAAAATATCAGAGGAGCAAGAACTAGTGAGAGACTCCATGCTTTTAAATTGCGGTTCAATTTCAATATTAGTTTCCTATCCTGACTGAAAAAAAAAAAAGGCTTTGGGTAGGTTCAGGCATCTTCACAATCTGTCCTAGGCATTTAACAGATGTCTGCAGTATTATCAAAGCAGGCAGGTTTCTCCCTGATGTACTTTTAATTGCCCTCTGGAGCAATTTACCTCTTTCCATTAGTGATATAAGAAAGCTATACATTTAATTTGGATACTTTTACTGTTTTGACTATAGTAGGTAATGTAAATGCTGTGCAGAGTATGCAATGTGAAGGAAAGCAAGGAAGCAACTAGATGTAATGGTTTTTTTAAAAAAGTGGCAGCATACTACTCCCACTACTTGCACATAGATTGGCAAGACATTATTTCAGGACAGATCTTTGAAAGGCCATTTCTCAACAATTCAAATTATGTCTTCTTGGAACAGCTAGTTCCACAGTCTGGGGAAGAAACAAACAAAACACCAAACGAAAAGAGGCTAGTCTTGACTGTAAACATAAGCAACGCAGTTACTTGATTCAAGAAATAATTGTAATTTCACCATGAAGTAATAATGATCAAATCTAATGAATTTCAGTATTTCTTCTAATGGAAGGCTCCTACTGAAAAGTAGTCCATGGCACTGATTCAGAAGAATTGTGACAAAAAGAAGGAATGTCATTACAGTGGTATTACATCAGATATGGAAACATTTAAATCCTATGACTTACTGTGGAGAATATACTTACACAGATTTCAAACAATGACAGAAAATACGAAACAGGTTCAAAAGGTTATTGGAATCAGACTCCAATGGTCACAAACTGCTGGTAAAACCCAATAAAAATGGACTAATTTTTTTTTTTTTTTTTTTAAAAGGAGGCTAGTGGGAAGTGGACACATTTAAGTACATGTCCTGCTAAACATAACTTATCACGGAGCTAAATCAACACATGACAACTAGAAACTTCTCCTTTGGGGTGATTTTTCCAAGATCTTATAATTCACTACAACCGGTAATGTCTCAAGAAGGGCAGAGTAAATTTTGCAAGGCTTATTCGTGGAGAAAAAAAGTTTTGTGATCCATTAAAACAATTCTTCTGCTTCTGCAAGCAAAGTTTATTTTAAAGTCTCCATCCAAAGATTTTTGCCTGTAACAGATAAGTCTTAGACGTTTACTGGGCAAGCACATTTGCATTCTTTTTCAAATGCAAAACAGTCAACCACACCACGTTTAAGGGAGTAATCCTCAGTTAAGGGACATCTTCTATGTCATTTATTTGTTCGATGCGTAAACTGAAGACAGAATCTATTTATCAGACCTCTCAGACCAAAGCAAAGCAACACAACAGCTGGTTATATCTGAAATTTAGTGTAGAATTGGGCCTAACAAAACTTAGAAGACCCTGGGTGGTCAAAAATTTCTAAACTATGTTTGAGCTGTCTTAAGAGCAAAGTAAATTTTGAAACTGGATGACAGCTAATTAATTTGGCTTTATTTTGAGACTCTGCCATGTATTTTTGTATCTGTTCTCTAGTTTTATTTGTATTATCTAGCTAAGAGTGTGCAAGAAAAATATCTTCCAACAGTTTCACTCATGCTATACAAAGGGTTTATTGGACTTCACGCTAGAGTATATTACTACAGAGATTCAGTGAGCATTTAGCACAATTATGTGCACTGAAACAGGATAACTTTTTATCTATGGCAGGTTTTTTTGTATTATGTCTACAGAGGCTACAAAGAGAGAATCATCCTTCATTCATTCATTGACGGATTATTAATGGTATGTTCAAAGAGGCCTTACCAGCTACAAATGCCGATACATTATGAAAGTTCAAACTGTTTAACTGTTGTGATTTTTATAGTTTAACTTGTATTACGTGCAGGTTCATTGAATTATCAGACAGAGAGGTGAATTACTGCTCTTTCAACTGCTTACTAAAAATAACTATTAAAACATTTAAAACTAAAATGTCTTGGACATCAATGCCACGCATACACACAAATCATGTGCAAAGCAATTTTTAAATGGGTTTCTTAATTGAAAGAAGTGTTAACATATTGGTAGGCTTTGTTTATTGCCAATATTGTACAATTAAAGGATGGGAAAATACTAGCAAATTTAAGTACTGTTGCTTTCTATCACAGTTAATGAATATGAACAAATGACAGTGTATCATTCATTTATGCATGTTCAGAACCTTTTTCTGGATTTTGTGTTTTCTAGCAAGAAATTTTAAAGTGTTTTTTTTCAAACAGTTTATTCTAGGATTATTTCTGCGATCCACTTCTTTCTGTAATTCTTGATAAGCAACAGAGATGTTTCTTCTTCAAAGGTTACAGAAAGCCTTATGATGGTAACATGTCTTTCTTGACCCATGGAAAATCTTTTTTCAATCATTTCAGAAAATTACTGTTTTTCTTCTTGTATCGAACATACCTTGATTGTTGAAATGTTGCCTTATGGTCACTCTCAGGACTATGGTTACATGGTAATATAATCCAGCTGCCTAAAAATAGTAAATAGTAGTGCTGTACTTCACCTGGGACTGTGATGATTTTGCATAGCATGTACCAACTGTGTACTTGGCTAGTACAGCCCGTGCCTAACACCTGATAAATTCCTTTTTAGATGGCAACTTTGAGCGTATAGGGTTATCCTATGTCGTGGGGTTTTTTTAGCTATCTGGGAAATATATTTAAAAGTCGTCCTTTTTGTATTTTAGAGGTGACTCATTTCTATAAAATTAAAAAATAGGCTATTTTTACTTTGCAGAGTTACAGAAATCCTGACTATTGCTGTTAAGATGAAGTTACACAGGATGTCATTTCAATAGCAGGGTTACTTGTTGTAAAAACTAAATATATCTCAGGTTCTATAACTCTAGATTCCCTCCAGGAGAATCAATGGTCATCCTTCTCCCTTTCCTTTTCACTTCTTGCATCATCTGGCTAGGCCCTTTGGTCTCCAAGATGGGATCTCAGAGTACTTATCTGAACGAATGCCCTACCTCACTTCACCAGTACATGCCCGAAGTGGAAGCCTATTTTACTTTCCAGATCTTCCTCAAAAATGGAGCAATTTCAAAACTGGGAAGATTAGATTGGTGTGGAGAGAGTGGGCATGTAAGATCTTAAAACCTTAAGGACATCTGAATTGCTAACGCTGCACACAGAATATATGCCCCACAAGCATGTAACAGTCGAACAGTTTTCTCCCAGTAGATTAGTAACTGTTTTTCTTCAGAAATAATTTCACAGAGGATCCTTTCTTTTTTGTTTGGCAGCTCATGCAGCAGAGTTCCTGCTGTCTTCCTTGATACTGTCCATGTATGGAAGTGCTTCAGTGTGGACCAGAATAGCCCCCGCAATGCAGATGAGGACATGGCACCCAGCTGTTTTTGTGGCCGTCTTGGCTTGTACACAAAAATTCTATGCAACAGAAAAATCACAAGATGGAAGTTGACCTCATTTGCATTTGTTCCATGATAAATTATATTGCTTTAAAAAAATACCTTAAATGCATGCTAGTTACTAGGAAACTTTAATGGTAGGCAAACAAATTAGGTTTATCGTTTGAATTAGTCTGATGCAACCAGCAAAGTCCCTAGCATCTGCCATGTATTCAGAATGGTGCAGAGCACTGTAGAACTTATGACAGCATATGCAGGAGAGTACACAAATGGCTTGGGAACTTCATTCTCTATTCAGGCACTTTAGACCCTAACAGTATTTGCTAATTGTATTAGGAATATCAGTTTCTCATTTTACAGCTAGATAGAGGGATCCAAAAGCAGTTTGTTTGCTGTAGCAAAGATCTGAGTGGCCAAAGCACAAACTTTTCATATTGGAACAACTGATACTTCCCTGCTCTCACGCAACCAGCATTTCAGCCGAGACCGAACAATCACAGTAAGGAAACATCAAGATGTCTTAGGAATCATCCAATTTAGCCAAAACAGCTTTTAGCAAAACAAACTTGGAGTGAAATAAAATAATATTTTTTTCTGAATTATTCTTATTTGGCAACTGCCTAGGTAACACAGAGAAGGCAGCTCTGGAAAATTGGGTTCACCTTATAGAGAGTATGAAGTAGAAACTGTCCCTTGCATCTAACAGCACAGTTATACCAGCTTCTAGGGGAGAATTGCTTTGCTTTTGGCAGAGATATCATGGAATCCTGTAGGTGTAGCCCACCTTGGCTAAGAGCTGAATCAGTTATTTCCTTCCACAGCTGGCCTAGCACTGGCTAGCAAAGCCACGAGTAGTCATGTTGACTTACATAGAGAGGTCTGCTTATATCAAGTTCAGTAATGTACTTAAATGCTTTGCTAAATAAGCTGGCAAACTGTCAGTCCCTTTGGGATAGGAAAGGAAACCAAAGGCTTTGGACCAGGCAGTTCTGCCAGGGGAGCCCTGAAGTTCTGCACTGCGGAGGGGACAGAAACATCTTACTTTGGATTCCCTTGGCAGACATTCCTTAGTACTGTTTTATTTATCTCTAGACAGATTTATAATGTACTTTGATGCTGAGCTCATAATGTTCTTAAAAGGAATATTTAATAAGCCTCAGAAGAGAGCCACCGGTTCTTATATGACATCAGAGACATTATGCTTCAGTATAGTAAGAAATTAAACAAGTATTCATGCTACTTACATTGCTGAAAAAAGCTATGGGAAACCATTCTGGCTAAACCTAAATTATGTATTAATGACTGTCCTGAGACCACACTCTAAAGCAAAGGTCTTGTCAGTTAGCTGCCAACTTGGAAGCACGGGCTAAGACATGGTATGAGCTGGTCCCTCACGGTGCTGAGACTCCAGCACCCGAGGCCACCACATCTGAAGGCTGCAAGAAATTTGTAAGGCAACAGGATGGATGGAAGATGGAGAGGGAGTATTACACTGCTGTGTACATTCTTTCAAAGCAGCACATGTACAGTTGTTTTGTCTTTTTATGGGGGTAATTCACCTGTAGAGATGGCAGAGTTCACTGTTGATACGGTAAAAGGGTTAACACCTCTTTCATTCCTAAGTAAAAGCAGACATGCTGCAAAGCAATATTAGAATCACTCAAATAGTTATATCAGCAGAAGGGAGTAGTCATAACCTTGCTTACTGGTCTGAGCATCAGAAATGTATATGCTCCCACATAGGCCAAGCTCATAGTTACTCAAACTAGAGGTCTGCACGTATGGACAGAAGTCAGCTTGGGACAATACTAAAACTTATCCTTAAAGAAAGAGAAGCCTAAGGAACCAGATGTAACCTTAGTTACTGAATTACTTTAGAAATATATTTCTTCTTTACAAAAAAAGAAGGAATCCAAGATTGTCTATGTTTGTATTTTGAAATTGCCCAGTTACTGGTTTCTTTAATTTATAAATTACACTTTGTCCAAATACTTTAGACAGAGGATTTATTTGCAGTTATTTTTTTCTTAGGCAAAGTGCCAGTGTCCTCTTTTAAACCCCTGCTTCAGCTCCAGCTGATCCCAGCACAAATGTGAAGGCTTAGGTGGCTTCATACTCTCTGGACAGAGCTTCCAAGCTTATATTGTGTAAAAGGTTGACATAGCACCTCTGTACCTATATTGGGAGGAGTTGTGTAAAGCAGTTAGATATGCGGCAAGTGTGAGTACTGGCAAATTCTGCTGCATTTTTTACTTCTGATGCCAAGCACTCAGATATATCTTGGAACACAGTGCCACTTGGAAACCCAACCTTCTGCCCCCTGTTCAGAGGAAAAGAAGTTCAGTGAAAAGAAACCAACGAAAACATGATGTGCGTTATCTATCAAACCAGAAATTTAATATAAGCGAAAGACCTTGATTTCTGAGGTCCAAATGGTACTTCCGTTTTGATAACAGCTGGCTTAGAAATACGACTAAGAAATTGTCTTGTAATTCTGCACACAAGCTATTTTGTATCTTGATCTTTTGTATAACACTGGGGCACTTTGAATGAATGGATGGAAATGCTAGCATAAATGTTAACCAAGAATCCCAAAGAACAAAAGCCTTGATAAGAAATTTTATTTTGCTTCTCTTATAGGAAAAAGTATGTCTGTAAAAAGATAAATAATTATACCTTTTCCAGGGACTGATCACAAAGAGGAGAAAGACTTCCCATAATTTCTTCATGTCTTGACTGGTGTTCATTTCACACTCTGCCTTTCAATTCAAGGATCTCTAAACAGCTTATTAGCTAGCAATTTTTCCATCAGCTATCGGAAGGCTTTAAATCATCAAGTGATCAACAAGGAAAAATATGACAGAGGAACTGGTTTTTATGTTTGCAGCTTTGCTTGGGCAGGTTGTATTGTGCTGTATTCAAGGCCTGTGACCAGGGCATTGACATTCTAGGCTAAAGTCGGAAGGAATTTAAAGCAGGGCACCGTGACTTGCTGGGACTTATTTGCACAATCTTTTCCTTTGCTATGTGCCTTTTACCACCTGATATCACTCTCACACATATAATTATCATAATTCATATAATTATCTATATGAAATTCAACACCCTCCTATTTTTAAATTGCTTCTGAATTTGTTCTAGACCCTTTCCTTTAAAGTTGTGTTGGTGATTGTGCATTTGAGCTGCTGAATTTCAACTTGTTTGCAGCAGACACAATGGCATACAAACCTTGTTTTTGCATCTGACATGTTAGCATATGGTAAGCCTAATAGAACATTTAGAGTGTGGCACCACTTCGGTGCTGACAGGCTGCTAACGTTTTAAGCTGTCTGTCAGCTCTAACTGAGAACATGACTGCTCTTAGTCATTTTTCAGGGCAAAGAAGTTCATCTGGAGGCCTGCTGTGGCTTCAGCAAACCTCTTTGACATGACCCAAAATGAACTATAAAAGACTCCCTGAATCCATTGTTGGCTTCCTTCTGTTAGCTGCAGGTGAGAGAAGGCAAGGAGAGATCTGACCCTCATGTCTTCAGGGCAAGAAGGACAGGCTGAGTTCCCTGCTATATTCCCTCCAGTAACGTGCCTTGCCTCAATTCAGTGGTGAATTTTCCACTGTGGAGTGTTTGTTGTGCAGGTGTGTGAGCCCAGCCCCAAGGCTGGCACATGCAGCAGCTAGTCACGCTTGGGACTGGCACAGTTCCTCTAACTGCAGGGACAAAAAAAGATTAGTAAGACAAGGAATGGGATGGTAGGAAAATGTGCCTCTTAAAATGTCATGCACCATTTTAGCTCTCATCTGTTTCTTAATACTTGTGTTGCATCACTTGAGGCAAGAGGTGAAGGGAACAGAGCAAAGGAAGGACAATATCCAGCATCATCTCTGAATTAGGGCCCTTGTGCTTAACACTGCTCAAGGACAATGAAAGTTTTTTTTAAAAATAAAACCTGAGAGGTAAATTCTGCCAGAGTAGTGATGTTCAGATAAAATCAAATGTGCCTACAAAATACTTCACTGCAGTGAAAATACAGCATTTATGAAGACATAAAATATCTCTTCATATTTCGACAATGTATCTAAATAAAAATATTTTTGCTTAGTTCTTTCTTGGCATTTATATTATGACATATGTGATGGGAGAAAATGACCAACATGAACTGACAGTGCTCTCTTCTGGTTCCCCTTTGAGGAAAGTGTAGGCCACCATAGCAAAGTGATGTGTCAATACCCATTCTGGGACACTGCTCAGAGACAGAACAATGCCTCCAAGATACAGAGCCTCTAACTCAACTTACTTCCTAGCCTGGTGTACACTTTTTCCATCACCATTTCTTCCCAATCTCTGCTTCCTACTCCAGGTTAGACCCAATCTCTATATAATTCCAGACATTCCCATTCAGAAGTGTCCCCTGGCAGGAAATTAGTGCCCCATTTCCATATTAAAAAAAAAAAAAAAGAAATGCAGCCGCAAACAGCATTTTCTCAGAATATATGCTCCTATCTCCTTACTCTAAATTCATGCATACACTTTTGGTATCAGCCATCCTATCACCTGCTTTCTGAGCCAGTCTACCAAAGAATAATTTAAGATGGATGAGTAGTCAGTTATCTGCAAGAATGAAGACTCAGTGGGTAATTGAACTCATCTACTCATAAGACTTAAAAGGAAGAAAACTGGTTTTAGATATGATGCTTATGTATCAGCAATAGAGTCATAATAGGTTTCGGTAGTCTTACCCTGCTAAAAGTCTTACCCTGACTCAATAGTTAAAATATTGCAGATCAAAGAATTCTACTGTAGTTTAGCTGTAGGTTGCTGGAGTGTGTATAGTAAGGTAGATCTGTAAGTCTCCTTTCCTTCCTGCTAGCAAGCCTTGCTCTAGTTCCTTGTTTCAGGTTTTTGGCTGTATGAGTCTTTTCATAAGGCATGAAAACACCATAATTCAGCTGTGAAATTTATACCAATATTAATCTGCAGGGAAAGCAGCGGGCTTGTGCAGCTGATCTGCTGAACCACTTCTTCCATAAACAGTACAGACAGATTAAGTAAATATGAGGCAACACTTCTTAAAACTATCATGGT
This sequence comes from Baryphthengus martii, assembly GCA_013396935.1. Taxonomy (NCBI): domain Eukaryota; kingdom Metazoa; phylum Chordata; class Aves; order Coraciiformes; family Momotidae; genus Baryphthengus; species Baryphthengus martii. The sequence goes on along the minus strand of VWZK01017657.1, from coordinate 311,636 downwards.
TTTTTTTATGGTGTTTTCAGCATTACAACAGATTGGTGTTGGTTATCACCAGTCAAGCTGATTGAATTATACTGGCACTGTATTACAGAAACCCACATATTCAAAGGAACCTCGTGCTCTGTTAAATTTGTGCAAGCTGTTTTGGCTGTGGGGATGATGCACGGTGAAAGCAGAATTATCTCAAAACTCGGAGCACAACCCACTGAGTGGCTTTCTAAGCATCTCCTTGCCCCATCAAGAAAAGACTGGTAGTAGGAGTTTCAAGTGGGAGTTTCCACCCTTCTTATTACTTGCATTGTAAGGGTGACACAGTGAGTGTGGTAACATTGTTCAGGAAAAGATCTGCAGGAGTATAATTCCTCTTTTAAATTCATGTGGAAAAAAAAAAAAAAAAGGAATAGTCTTAAGAACAGAGAATCTCAAAGACCCATGAAAGCAAGAGGAATATCTCTGCTGACTTAACTGAGAGCCTATTATTAGAAATGTAAGCTGGAGAATCATGGCAGGGACCTTCTATATTGATATGGTAACAAATCATTCATCATTTCCCACTAGTTTGATGTGCTTACACTGGAGTAGGTCTCACATTTTTTAGAAAATCTGCAATTTCATTAGGCACAGTTGTTTTTAATCAACGTTGCATCCAACTCTAAAAAATAGAGATTAATGCCTTAGTTTGATAAAAACGGTAGGAAAAAAAAAAAAGAAAAAAAAAGGTCTGAGTCCAGGAAGCTCCCTGCCTTGAACAGAATAACCTTTACCTGCAGAAAGGATTTATTTGTCTTCATATTGTTATAATTTTTGTGTATAGTTATCATAAAGAACAGAGTGCAAGATGAGCCTAGCATCTTTTAAAAACACAGAGGACAAAACTAGTGCTATATTACCTGTAAAGCTTATAATGAGGGATGCTAGAAGCAGGGCATACTAGAAGAGATTACATACCAATGAGTCTAAGGCTCATCTAGACCTTTTGATTTAGAACAAGATCAATGACAGAAAGCATGGGCACACTCCTGTGCACGCCATCTTTTTATAGAGATTTGACAATAGTTCAGAATACGTTTAGACTTGTGAAGCTTTAAGATGTAGCATATGAATCAGCTATCTTGTTTTTTGGATGAACAGATAATGAATCATCACTTCTTTTCCTCCATCTGTACTTAAGTTGTGTTATATAAAAGGTCCAGACATACTATTTTATTTTCTGGTATTATACCTCCAGGGCATTCATAACCTGATTTTGGAGCTAGAAGCCCTGATAATAAGGTGTAATTTCTAAATCAGAGACATTCCATTGACCAACACCCCATCCCACTTTCATTATGACTAGCAGAGAAGTTTCTTCTTAAATACTTTCTCCATGGGATGTTCCAATACAGCCTGTATGAATTATGAATATGGCTATTATCTGGAGAAGTCAAATATGTAATGCATGTTGACAGCAATAAAATGGATACATCATTTCTATGCTACCATTTTTATACAGAGTTAGAATACATTTTCTCATGCTTATTGTCTTTATGACTACCCAGGGAAAAAAAAAAAGCTACAAATGAAGCAACTTTCCTTTCCCTTGGGGAACAGAGAATTTTAAAAAGCATTTTGGGTTGGATGGAAACAAATTTATTAAGCTTTATTTTATAAATATTTTCCTTTCCTCCATTCCCTCACTTGCTCCAAAAAGACAGAATCATAACATCTCCTCCCAAACAGGCATTTGATACAGTCAGGCGCTCCCTAGGTCAGGAGATCACTGGATCAGCCTCCTCCTGGCCCTATCAACAGGCTGCAGACTGCCTTCACTGGAAGCCATCTCTCTCAATCTCTCCTGTTAGACCTATGCAGCTTTGTATACATAACTATACTGCAGAGAAATATATAAATATAAGAAAATGGATCAGGCACTTTAGGATGGGTTCTCCCTAACCCAGGAGAAGGACACGAATGCCATGCCAACCATGCCATGTGTTATTATACATTCAATCTTGCTCTCTGGGAAGAGGTCCCTAGTAGGGCTCCCTGCTAAAGGCAAAGAGAAAGGTTGATTTTTTATTTTTTTTTTTTTTTTAAAAAAAAGAGTTGTTTCCAAGAAACACTCTGATGAATGCTTATTCCTCCAAACATCCAAATTTCTTAACAAAGGAAAACTTCTAACTACTCCTGGTTAAAAGAACCTTTTTACCAGTCTGGGAATAAAAAGAGAATTCCTTTTTCTCTCCAACACACTCAGTGCTTTCTCATTCAGAGAAAAGTCCTGAAATAAGTCCTCATACTCTTAAATGATACATTATGACTAGTAAATGTAGTGCAATGTCACCGAGGTAAGATCTATGCTTTTGCAGTAGAGTGCAAGTTAGATGAAGTTAGTGCATGAGCTGTGTTTTGCCCAATGAACAAAGTCCATCCAGTTGCCTGAAGAAGAACGAGCCAGGAAGGATGCGTGTGGATTAGATTAGCATTTGAGTGACGTTAAATGGCTTTGAATCAAATTTTTGTTAGTGTGGTGTAGGAACCATGTGGTGAAAGATCAGTTGTGATTTTTTTTGCATTAGATGCCTTTTTCATGGCCTTCAGAAGTGGAAAAAAATGAAAGGTTGCCAGCCTGAATGCTGACGTGAGATGAGGCAAAAGTACTAATGAAAATCTTAGTGGCTTTTGCTAAACTAGCATGTCAATAAGCCTTGCGTAAGAGATTAAGGCAGATAAAGTGAAAGTGTGACAAACCAGTTTAGTAGATTTGGAGCCAAGAGAAATGAGAAGGTGAAATGTAAAAGAACAGCATGAGAAGTCACACAATCAAAACGATTAAAAGAAAAGATAGTAAGATGGAACCAACAACATGTGTAGTAATAGAGATGTGGAAGACCTTAAGATGTAGTGTCAGAAGAAAAGCCCCCAAAGAAGTTTGAAGTTGGTCTGTCCATAACACGAAGAAAAGCAAATAGTTTGCGTATCGGCATTTTAGGGAAAACTTTTTTTTCAGTTTTACAAATAAAGGCGAACAAGTGGCATTTGGGAATGGAGGCAGATGTTAAATCAAAAGTCCTGAAGGCCCAAGAGGAAGATTACATTAGTCTCTTTACAGAAGTGCAATATCCCTTCCACAGATGACTGAAATCAAATATGAGAGAGAATGATTTCTAAAACTGCTAGATTTGGAACAAAGAGTAATAAAGAGAGACTTTCCAAGCTCACAAATGAAATGTAACTTATTGCATGCCAAAATACCAGTAGAAACTGCACACATTTCTAGATACCAACCTGTATAGAGGCTTTGCCCCAGCAAAGTTCTGCTTGTGTTCTGTGTATGAGAGAACACCATGGATCTTTTTTTTTCAACCCTGAAATAAAGACCAAGGGAAGTGATTATTCCCCTCCATGGGGCACTTTTGAGGTTGCATATGGAGAACATGTCCAGTTTTGGGTCCCTCAATAAGAAAGCGTCACAGACTAACTGAGGTAAAAGCAGCAGAGTCACCAAGATGGTTAGGGGACTGAGAAGTGTTGCACAAGGTGAGGGAGCTGTTTGCTTAACTTGCAGAAGAAAAGGCTAAGTAACAGTGGGTCAGAGTGCAGCCTTCCACTACTGAAAGAGGAAGCAGAGAGAAGATGGAGCCAGAAGACGGAAGAGGTGATGGTCATGTGTTGGAGCAAAGGAATTCCAGATAGATAAATAGAATAAATTACAAGCATGGTTAATCATTTTACAGGTTGGCTAGAGAAGCTGTGGACTCTCTGTCCTTGGAGATATTAAAAGCTCATCTGGACAAGCAACCTGAGCAGCCAGATCTAGCTTTGAAGCTGCTGCTGTTTTGTGGAGACTGGATTAGATGACCTCAAAAGACCCCTTGCAACCTCCGTTAGTCTATGACTACAGTCAGTTCTCCAGAGAGATTAAGCATGCAAGATTTTTCTCACTGATTAAATTCATTTTAAAGATTGCAAAACTTACTGTAAAGCATTATTGCATATATGGAGCAAGCACATTTTGACTGTAAACTCTTTGTCTTCTGGGAAGCAGTATCCAAGAATAGCCCAAGGAAACCAATTTATTGCAAATATGTTATTTAGGCCAAAGATCTTTTTACACTCAGAGGCCCTAACTACTTCCCGTCTCATTGCAGGATGAAACAAGACGAGTGCTGTTACAGCACTCGGATTTAAGAGTTTATTCTTTCCAGCAAATTTAAAAATTAATCTCCATGTGAAATTTGACCCCTGTGAAAGTGAGGAAATATACATATAAGTGTAAAGTTGTGCATTCAAAAAGGATAGTAAGGTCAGATCCTAGGAAACTCCAATTTTACAGCTGAAGTGGTTAGAAATTACACTAAATCTGAAAGAGAAAAGGTTCATTCATACTTTAGACCTATGCCATAGGGGAGCTTTTTCCTCTGCATGGCAAATGTAAGAAAACCTCAACATATGATTTCACTGTGCTAACTTCCAAGTCCTGTTCTTCCCTTGTGATACACACAACAAAAAGAACCTTGTAAGAGAACCTAAAACATAGGAATGGGTGATGTCTCTTCAGTGGCAGAATAAGAAGAGGAACAGTATTCAGACCCTTCAAAGGTTTCTAAAACACTCTGGGTGAACATACTGCAGATACTAGCAGGGCCACTGTCAGATACAGCAATGCTCATTCAGGATGAAGGTTTTCATTCAACGTAAGTGTTATGGCGATAGTAATCATATTGAAAAATCGTGTTACTCCTGCAAGGCTGTAAGGAGTTGTTCATTCATGGATAAAGTAATCACATTTTCGCTTGAAAGACTTCAAAGAACGAGAATACTTCCCATGCAGCTGATGGAAGTGTCTGCAAAATCAACATTTGCTCGATCACACAGAATTACACATAAACCCAGTTGCACAAAGAAAGGTTTCACTTACTGTTTTCTTTGGAAAAGACTACTGATCAACAGAGGTAATTTCTCCACCTGGGCCTAGGAAAAGGAATAGAGCATAAACACTGATTATCTATACAAAGCAACAGTGATTTATATTTATAAAATATTTAGACACAGAATCTCAAGGTTTAACCTTCTTGAGTGTGCAGTTAAAAACACCAAAAAATGAGAGAAAAAAAAAAGTAGTTTCAAAAAATACTGAAATACTGCATTTCTTTCACACATCTGTATTCATAAGACAGATTTAGTCATGTATAAAATGTATGTATGTGCTTTGTTTTCTGCACTCGTGTGTGCAGAAACTTCATTGGAAGTTTAGATTATTCCAAGAATGAATACCTACGTTCATGTTCTTCCTTCTTTCATTTATTCTTTCCTTTTTACTCTTAAGTAGCAACAATTTAAAAGTACCATGGTATAGTCTATATTTCATCTGTACCTTACTACACAAATTCTTGCTTGAAATAGTCTGAATTTAATATAATCACAGGACACAAAATATTTGAGCAGCCTGAGATACATTTTCTTGCTTTTTCTATGTCAGTTTTTTTTACAATGCACTTCTCTTGCAGTATGCATTTCCAAAGCAAACACTCATCAATCATTGACTAATCTGTCATTAATCAGTCTTAATAAGATTAGACATTTTAAATCAATTTCTAGGTTCTAATTCAGTCTAAAGCTTTCAGTTTCTAGGAACTTAAATACCTTAAAAGCCTGTGAGTGTAACCTTACAAAGTTCTGAGACCCAGTAGCAGCCAAGAACTTTTGCTACTGACTTAAAAAGCACCAGAGCTAGACCCCCTGCCAGTGCTTAAAGAATTAGGCCTACACTATATCCTAGTGAGAATGGTTATCCTTATTAGTTGCTGTAAAAGAGCCTAAAACCCCATCCAGCTGTGTGTCATTCTTTCTCAAGGGGGTGGGTGCATTTTGCCAGGCAGGTCTGTGAAAAGGCCTGATTCTGCCAGCAAGCTGCAACAAGGTAGGAAATGGATTTATTGTCCTGTCAAAGTGTGAGTTTTCTAACATTGTCTAATAATGCAATATCTAGAAAACTTAATAATTTCTGAAAAATTACTATTCCCATCCCCCCAAATTTTGTCTTATTGAAGTTTCATTTTATTTTTTGCCTTCTTTCAAAATTTAAAATTTATTCCAAAAGCAGCACATTCCAAATAAACACTGTTTAGCAGCAATTTCATCCTGAATGATACCAACAAAAAACATGCTCTCAGTCACCCAAACATAGCAGTATCATCATGATAAGGAGGAGTTTTGTGAGCGTTTGTCTAGGATTTGTCTGTTAATGAGTGGTCACGAGTTATTGATGCCCTCTTGGTGAGAGGATCCTAAAGGTATGTTAGGTATGGTTGAACCATGAGGAATGGGGTCCTAAAAATTCTAGAAAGATGGAAAACTTATTTATTCTTCATGGGGACTGTGCCAGTGCTGAAGAAATTCCTAAAACAACGAAATTTCCCAGGACAGTTTTCCTCAGTATGTATTCATAACCATTAGGAATTTTCAAAGTTCATCAAAGGGCTCTGAGAAGCAAGTATAGAAAATAATCTTCTGTCAAGACTAAATAAAATTTCTACACACTGTATTTCATTGGATAAATCACTGATTTTGCATTTTCAAAGGCTCACAGGCTCAACTCAGTTTGGCCTTCACTAGCCTTGTTAGGTACCTGAATAATTACTATTTGTATCACATTCAAAGAAACCTGCTGCCCAACTTCATAATACGTGTTTACAAAGATTAGTCTTAGTAGTAGAGAGCAAATATTGAACAGAAGAGCTTAATTCAAGAAGAAAAATAAAAGCTGTTGTAAACCTTGTGTGACAGCACTGTTTCCTGATCTAATGGGCCACATCTGTCATCACAGAGATTTGTTCATTAAAGCTCTACTTCATTCACAGGTACTGAGTGATGCTGCAGGAACCAAATATGTGCCAGCTGAAAGAAAGTGAATATTTTCTGTTTTCTAGTAACCCCAGTATTTTGCCTTTGGTTTAGCAATTCATTTTAGTCTCAAGCCCAAAACTGAACGAAAAACTTCCCTGTTAAATTGCATACTATAACTGTAAATTGCATTGAGCTAGCATTGCTCTCCCACCCTGCAGACGGCAGCAGTTTTTCAAAAGATGCATTACTGTGCGAATGAAATGGAAATCTCTATTTTCTTCTCTCTGCACTTTGTTTCATATAACTGTGGCCATGACTTAACTTTGCTCTCAGGAAATGCTTGCTTATCTTTGCTTAAAAAAGCTTCAATTAAATGTCAAAGGCCACTCAACTCTTTCTATATCCTCAACTGCAACATCTTTTTTCTTTTTTTTTTCATTCCTGTTGCTGTGGGGGAGGACAGCAAAGAAGCACAGCAACTTGCAAGTAATAAAGTCAGAGTAAACCACAGAAATCTTGTCTAATTACTCAATTTCAGAACACAGGCTGAAAAAAAGCAGCTCTTTCATAAAACGACCAGAACCAACAAATGACAGCAGCCCATTCCTGCCTGATAGCTGACAGAAAGGCACAATCACTCATTATCTGCTCTCACAGCTGCTGATTGAAAAGCCTTGGTTAGTTCAGACAGGTGAAGAACAGTGAGACCTGGAGGGCTGTCCACATATAAAAGCATTCACTGTGGAGTTTTATATCTGTCTTAGAACAGAACAGTGTGAACCCAATTGCCCGCTTGTCACCGAGCAACCTCAGTGAACTCCTTGCACAGTGAGCCTGTGCCTTACATTGCCTCTGGATCATCTAGGCTGCAAGCTATTTAAAAAAACATACATTTAATATTTACTGAAATGTGTACATTCACTGTGGTGACTATACTAAAGCTGTATTTATTATAGCCAACTTGTTGCAATTAGCTTCTTACATTTAAAGTGCAATCTTTCCAGAAAAAGGCAAAGATTTAGTCTACATGGTCAGTTTGGGTTTCTTTGTTACATAAGTAGTGGTAGGTACAACCCCCTGTGATGGAGCTTGATTTTGTAATTAACCTTGCCTCTTCCAAGCGACTTTCTGTTTGCACCTACAGATGTCAGGAAAGATGGTATGTCACAAAGTGCTATCAAATGCACATCTTACTAGACCAGGATTTTTTTACTCTGGTGTTCCTATTTTAGAAACCTTATTTGAAAAGTAAGACAGACAGATCTACATTTTAAGCTGCCGATGACAGGAGAGCAGCCGGACCAAAATAACTGGAAACCTGAGTCCTCTATAAAAAGCGCAGCTAGGGAATCTTCATTGACAGTGCAAACTGGTGTGCTGCCTCAGATAACCCTGTTGGTTTGCCTTGATGCAGCGACATCTCCTGAGATGAGGAAAGAGTTACTCTGGCTCTGCACAACGTGTGCTGCTTGTATTGGCAACTGGAAACTGGGACACTAGTCCGTGGCCATGAACACGTTCCAGGTTACCAACTAGGCATGAAGTTGCTGCATCCAGTCTGTATTTACTGACTTGGGCAATGATCTGCCCATGAGAGGCTCTGTATCTCCTTACAGGTTTGTGGTTTTTTTCGTATTTGTTTTTTTTTTTTCTAAACATATCACCTTAAATAATATTTCAGAATGTTTTCAAAGTCAGGCAAAACAGGTATTTTAACACAATGGGAACAAAATGTTTTATAGTGACAAATAGTAGCAATGAGCTACTACACAGTAGCAGAAATATATGTAGCAAATCCTTGAGGTGGCTGTTTTTGTGCAGACTTGGAATAAAGGGATTTCCCAGATCTTACTTAATGCCTGCACACAGATAGTGTGATACAGCAGCCCCAGCTTCTGCACATGCTTCCTGATAACACAGCAGCCCAGGCTAACTTGGGGGAAAGCTACATGGCCAAAGATTCACGCAGCACAGGCTCATAAAACTTCTCCAGAGTTAATCACTCTTTTTTTTTATAACAGGGAAATAGAGGAGATTTGGTCAGTGCGAGCCATATGCCCAATCCTCCCTTATGCCTGTGGGGGATGTTGGGTGCTGCTTCCTGCTGCCAGGCAGGTGTTTGGGGCTGGAAGTATTTATAGCTTTCTAAAGAGAAATAAACTCCTTGCAACTAGCAAGGCTTCCGGATCACAGGTCCTGTTTTCTAGCATCTTCCCTAGGCAAACGATAAGAATATAACATCCACCTTTGAGGGGAAACTGGCAGGCCCTGAGAGAAAAGAAAGATGGAGAAGGGAAAGAAGAGGTTGAGTGTGTGAGCAGTGGAGTGTGACTGGAGAAGCAGAGGACCAGAGAAGGTCATCCTTAATAACCAGTGCCAGAGAACAGAGCAGTCCTTTCCAAAACCTTGCCTGCATTGACAGTTAGTGCTTCAGGCTTCATCTGTGTGACACTTAATGTCACATATTGGCACAAAAGGCAGGAACTTCAGTCACCAAGGGTCTGAGCTAAGAAACTGAAATCTTACTGTCCTGTGAATGCTCTCATTATACATACAGAGACAGCATAACCATCCATGTGCTACGCATCAGTCAGCAAAAGTCTTTCCTCTCTAGCCTTTTCATGACTGTTGTTTCTCTCCGCTTCTATGTAGCTCAAATCCAAAATGGAGGTGTCCTTGTCACCACTCACCATGCTCACATACTATTTGCTAATAAACTCACATATAACAGTGAAACTTGCCTTTTTTTTTCTCACAGACCAAGAACAGAAAAATCCTGTATCACCTATTCATCGCTGCAAGCCCCCTTTGCTTCACACAGAGCTCAGAACTTCCTGCTGTTGAATTGTGCATGGTCTCCTCTACTGGTAAAATCTATGAACTCAGAAAATTACAATCCACAGACTCCCTATCACATCTTGTAGGGTGACTGCAATCATCTGTTGCCCTTGGGTAAGAGCAGATGGGCTAACATATAGGTGACAGTGAAACTGTTGATCCGCAGAAGACTCACAGAGCCAGGACACAGTCTTTGAATAGCAGTAACTCTGGGATGGACCTTCTCTAAGTGACTCATAGATTGCAGAGGACAGCATGCTACCACCCTGTGGGCTGTCCAACCCTCCGGCATCTGGAAGGGCTTGTCAGCCTTATGCATCCTGTGCCTGGGGCCTTCTAGGAAGCAGGACCAAGCAGAAATATGACATAGCTATGGCTAATGCTGTGGGGTCTGCGTTCTACCAATTTTTGTCTCTTTGCTCTAGGAACAGGTGATTGATACAATGTGGGAACTACAGCAGGGCCTGTCACATCCGCAGAGGATGCACAGATCACCATGTGTGGGAGATGAAAAGCAATCAGCACTGTTTAAATTAAATGTCCAAAAGTACTTTTTTCACTGAGGATAAGGACAGTTCTATTTCAGGATGATAGATTTCTGGCCTTGGCAACATTACCTTACAATGTAGGGCTCCAGCTCCTTTTCGATGAAGCTAACAGTCTGTAATTTCAACTGGGTATTACTTTTGTTCCACTACATAACATCCTTTAGCAATGACTCGAAGCAGCCCTACTTTGACATATCTGACTTCATATTCAAATCCTGCTTTGATATATCCAAACAATATTCACTTCACATGGAAATCCCATTCAGCAAATCCAGCTGCTTGAAAAGGCAGCTGTTTGAGCAAGCCCACTTTGATACTCCGGCCTGCCTTCCAGCTGCTCGACTGAGTCCTTTTCTCCTCCCTTTCTGAAGGAGGACAAGAGAATAAGGTGCAGTTTTGGAGCTGGCTTCCGTAGTGCCGTAGCTCACTGCTCCCCTCCAGCTCAGGTCAGACAAACTGTTTCCTGCCAGGGATGGGTCTGCTCAGCTATCCCTTTGAAACACTTGCAATAAGACCCGAGAAGCCTGCAAGTAGGAAGAAGACAAAAAGGCAGCAATGTGCTAGGGCACTGAGCCTTTGGGAGAGTCAAGGAAGGGAAAAAGGGAAGAGAAGGGGAAAAGGAAAACAAGGGGGGGAAAAAAGANCGGCGGCGCGGGCGAGGCGCGGAGCAGCGCGGAGAGCGGGCGGCGGCTGCGCAGCCCTATGCACTGCAGCAGGTAAGCGCTGCCCCCGGGGGTGCCTGTGCTCTGCTTTTCCTAGGCGTGCTCCTGCAGCTCCGCCGATAACGCCAGCCGTCGGGAGTCAGCCTCGGGGGGAATAAAGCCCCCGAACTTGGAGTGCTCTCCTCCCCTCCTCCCTTTTCGCAGGTCCTGCAAAAACGCCCTTACACTTGCGTAGTGCCTGTTCATAGTGCTGAACCCGCCTCATCTTTTGCTGGGAATTCGTTTTTGCCTTTCGCAAGCCTGCCTTTTTTAGGTTCTGTTGTTGGGTTGGTTTTTTGTTTGCTTGTTTGTTTTTTTAGGGTGGGTTGATTTTTTTTGTCTTTCAGGGTTATTTTTCTCCGTGTCGTCCCCCCTTTCTTTTTTTTTCCTGCTTAAAAGCTTAGGAGCAGTTGCCTGAGGAGCTCTGATGAAAGCTGCAGAGTATTTTTGAAGCCTTAGGTTTTTTCCTATTAGAGCAAAGCAGAACATGATGGATTTGATGCTGGTGCTCTCCTCATCCTACTTATTATGGCAAATACTGCCACGATAAAAAAGGCAAGGAGAAGAATTCAGAGCCCAACACAGATTCTGCTTGTTTTGGCAGGATTTTGAAATACCAGTGAGAACCCTGGGAAGGAGAAAGCCATTTATTTTAGTGACAAAGCAAATGCTCTGGCTTCCTGTGACTCAACAAAACAATCCACAATTTCAGCAAGGACTGCAGCCTTCTGAGAAGGGATGTGCTACAGTTCAAGCCCCCTTTTACAAATATTCAAGCCAACTGGCTTTGAACGGGCCCTGTTCTGGCAGGATAACTGTGATTTTCATCATCTGAGAAGGAGAGTTATGAACAAGTCTTTACAAATAAAGGTGTAGCATTCTTATTGAATACTTACAGTAGGCTTTCAGCATGGACTTTGGGGATTATAAAAAAATGATTTTAAGATGAAGTGAAAAAATAGTATCCTTCCCCAATCCTGTTTCTTTCCCTATTCACTCGGCAGTCAACGTTAAGAGTGAAAAGAGCTCTGTTACCTAGGCCTGGGTTAAAAGCTNAAAAAAAAAAAAAAGGTGTAAAAAGGAGAAAGGGGGGGAACGCGGAGAAAAGTCGGGGAAAAAGAAGCAAAAAAGAAGGAAAAAAAAAGGGAAGGGACGACTCCCTCAGAAGCAACGCGCGGCTGTCCCTGCCCAGGGCACGGCGCTCCGCAGCCGGGTGAGTCGCCTCCACACGGCCGGGAAAGGTGAAGCGGCGGCCGCAGNAAGCCTTAGGTTTTTTCCTATTAGAGCAAAGCAGAACATGATGGATTTGATGCTGGTGCTCTCCTCATCCTACTTATTATGGCAAATACTGCCACGATAAAAAAGGCAAGGAGAAGAATTCAGAGCCCAACACAGATTCTGCTTGTTTTGGCAGGATTTTGAAATACCAGTGAGAACCCTGGGAAGGAGAAAGCCATTTATTTTAGTGACAAAGCAAATGCTCTGGCTTCCTGTGACTCAACAAAACAATCCACAATTTCAGCAAGGACTGCAGCCTTCTGAGAAGGGATGTGCTACAGTTCAAGCCCCCTTTTACAAATATTCAAGCCAACTGGCTTTGAACGGGCCCTGTTCTGGCAGGATAACTGTGATTTTCATCATCTGAGAAGGAGAGTTATGAACAAGTCTTTACAAATAAAGGTGTAGCATTCTTATTGAATACTTACAGTAGGCTTTCAGCATGGACTTTGGGGATTATAAAAAAATGATTTTAAGATGAAGTGAAAAAATAGTATCCTTCCCCAATCCTGTTTCTTTCCCTATTCACTCGGCAGTCAACGTTAAGAGTGAAAAGAGCTCTGTTACCTAGGCCTGGGTTAAAAGCTCATAGAAAATATTTCCAAAGATGCTTTAGCATTTTTATTTGTCTGAATTAAATAAAACCAGAGTTCCTAATGTGCACTTACAGTTGCTCAGAGCCACAGTGTGATGGTTCTGCATCAAGGTACACAGCATCCCGTTTGATACTCCGAAATGGGAGAGGCGTCTTGCCTAATACAGTGCTATCTCTGCCTAGAGATGAAGCAGCTGATCTAGCTTGCTGAAATTTTAAGACCTGGCTCAGAGTCTCTAAAAGGGAAGCTAAAGAGGCTGAGCACTTCCACTGTAACTGGATCTATTGTACTGGTTACTAGAATGTTCTTTTATTTATTTTCAAGGAAATGTGTGTAATTAGCTTACTAAAAATATATTTTTCAGAGGTTTTGAAAAAAGCATACAAGATTACATTTGAATTCAATGAGTTCAGAATTAGCAATAAGTGATGCATAGTCACCCTAGTTCCTTAGCTTGAACTGTCAATTGAAGTTTAGGCTGCATTATTTAAAGCTGTGCAAAGATGAGGCCATGAATATTTAAGACAGTGGATAAAGCAAATATGCATTCTTAAGAAGCTTCTTACCTGATGTAACAAATAACAACATCTTGTCTTTCTACCCTTACAGAATGATACAGATCTTGGACCCGAGACCTTTGCCAAGCACCATCATGCCAGTCGACATGGCGGTGAGAATTTGCTTGGCCCATTCTCCACCGCTGAAAAGTTTTCTGAGCCCCCTTGAGGACTGTCAAAGAAACAACTTCGTGAACAGATTCAAACCTCTCAGACCGTGTCTTCATGTGAAACGTGACTCTGAAGCTCAGAAGACCAACTGGAACCACTCAGCAGCCCGAGCCAAGAAACGAGTTGTATTTGCAGACTCAAAGGGGCTGTCCCTGACAGCAATACACACCTTCTCCGAGTTCCAGGAGCACCCTGGGTGGGATCTTCAGTTTGACCTCCTAGGCCTCGAAAACATAACATCTGGCTTAAAGCTACATGAGGAGAAAAACTTGGTTCTGGGTTTCCCTCGGCCCTCAGCTGACTACCTGGACTTCAGGAACCGCTTGCAGAAGAACTTGGTCTGCCTGGAGAACTGCACTCTACAAGAGAAGATGCTGTCAGGCACTGTGAAAGTAAAAAATGTGAGCTTTGAAAAAAAGGTTCAGATTCGAATTACCTTCGATACATGGAAGACCTACACGGACGTTGAGTGTGTATACATGAATAATGTTTACAGTGATTCTGAAAATGATACCTTCTCATTTACCATTGACTTTCCTCCTGCCATTTCCTCTAAAGAGAGGATAGAGTTTTGCATATCTTACCAAAGTGGAGAACATACCTTCTGGGATAATAACGAAGGTCGGAATTACGAGATTCGCCATGCAGAGTGGAAGTCTGATGGTGTTCAAATACCATCTGCAAAGAAAGACTGTGTAGATCTTCAGACTCCAAGGAAAGGACAAGAGAGCGAGCCTGATCAACTGGGCAGTCCGAGGCTGTCCAGTGGTCTCTTTCCCCAGTGGCAGAGCTTGGGTCAGGTTGAAAATTCATCACCATATTGGTGATCAATAGTAACAAGGAAGTGCTCTTCCATTTGGTTATGGAATAGTGTTGGTTTTCTGGTTGACATACTACATGATGAAACCACCTGGCAGATTTTGTTGACTGTCTGAGCAAATCCACTGGTTTGTGGGACTTGTTAAACCATACTAGGCTACTGAAATTCTCAGCCAAATATTATTCTTGGCAAAAAAGAAAACTGAGATAAAACCCATGCATATGCAACCTCCTATAGAAATAGCATGCCTGTATTGTAAGTATATGCTGCTTTCTTTCTGCTGTAGGCTCTCTTGAGTCACTTGGAGAGAGACTCCTGTGAGGAAGTGGGAAAGTCAATGATGATATCTTAGCAAGCTGTAGTAATTGCATGTGAGAGTAGGTATGTGAGCACAGGGTTGTTACATGAACAGAACGTCACAACTCATTTTGCACCTGTTAGGAGTGCAGCAGAGATGAGTTGATGCTGTCAGGACAGAGGCTGGCTGTGAACCTCTATGTGCTTGTAGCAGAGGCAGGTAGGAATGCATGGCTAGGTCGGTGGCTTCAGTGCAGGTTAAGAAAATTAAGATAATGGGAGAAGGGGGAGAGGTAAGATGTGCTGTATAACTCGACGACATACAGTGTTCTAATTTCTCCTTTCCAAAGATGGTCTTCTAAATCCCATAGACAGTTCTATGGGATGAAAGTGAGAATATAGAAAACAATGCAGAGCAGTGGAAGTGACCACGTCTTTGGGAAGACATCTCTGTCCTTGTTGGCTTTATGAATAATAAATGTCTTGCATTCGAGAACAAATCTAACCTTAACTTCATCATCCTATTCAGTAGGCAGGGGGTTACCTTCTAACATTCAAAGAAAAAACATGCCTTTAAAAAAAATTTTAAATTACTGTACATGCCAAAAAGAGGGTTACATGACAAAACCAAGTGATTACAACTTCCTAGTCTGTAGTGCTATAGGATGATTTAACTTAATCATCTCCTGGTCTAATCTTGCAGCATCTGATAGTTGAGAATCCTCCTCCCTATTGCAAAGTTAGTGATGACTTTTCACAAGTGTGTAACATAGGCAAGGTCCTTCATATTGAAGACAGTGAATTAGCTGCACTTTGTGAAAGCTAATTTCTTTAAAAGAGCAGGGTTGTTACTAGATTTTTCTAGACTGAATATAGGCTTGCACATGAATAGAAAGCTGCTGTTTTACTGTACCTCATTTTCTGAAGGTTTTTTTTTAGACTTCAGTAAACTAATATATGTTTTGTACCTATATGCTTATAATTTAGCTTTCTGTCCTGTCAAACTGCAACGCTGATCTGTGTTTCATGCAATACTTATGTGAGAAATTATCCAATACGTACTCAGCAGGTGTGAATACTGGCATACCTTTTAGCTGTACAGAAATGATGTTAACATCAAAATATAAATAATATTTTTGTCCATTGCTAAGTATAATAATCCCAAGTCTGAAGTTACTTGCAGTGCCACAAGACAATAAATAGTAAGGTGAAATAAGCCTCCTTCACTGATTGCACTTTTCCCCTACGTAACCCTTGCTGTTCTGTGTAAACTAGCCATTTTAAGAATAAATTGTATTTTGATACACCTGTTTCTTAGTGTGTCAGCTCAATCTATTTTCTCAGCTTCTTTAAGCAACTTCAGCTGTGACATAAGGTATAACCAGTTTGTTCTGTGCCATGGGATGCTGCTAAAGCTGGCTATGATAGGGTATCTCAGCTCAGCAGGTAACATTACCCTGAAAATGAAATGCAAGCTTCTCGCTAAATGAGAGATCCTCAAAAATATTTGCCTTATGATTTGTGTTATTTAAATACCTCCTGTATCTCACCAAATTTAACTGGAATATTTTGGTTTTCTGTCACAGATCTTGCTGTGCCATGGGCAAGTCTGTCTAGCAGGAGTCAGTCTTAATCCAATGACTAAGCTTACCTGCTGAGCTATAGCATGTGTGATGCTTGCATGGGTGCCTCTAGACAGCAGCACTTAATGTCTTCTGGCTCACTTTCACCTGGTACTTTACACTGCCTCCTGCAGCTGTACCACTGTTGGAGCACTAGGAGGTTTGAGTTTACTCTTATATCCAGCAACCCAACTGAACTGACATCAGTACCGAACAATTGCCTGCAAAATGAAGTGTCTGTCTTTGAAACAGCCATTTATCTTTGACACTGCAGTGTGGACCTACTCTTGCAGTTGTTTAGAATGGAGAAAATGGTATGTTGTTTCCTAAGTGCCCTAGTCCCCAGAGGGCAGAGAGTTTTGGTACACCCCTGCTTCTTCCTAGGCAGCAATTTAGGCCAGAACAGAGTAAGAATAGACCAGCCAGCACTAGTTGAACACTAGATAATTTATATGGGATTTCTTAATACATTAACTCAGTGACAAGGTGCAGTTAATTTTAATCCATTGCGCACAGAGTCAAGGGTTTCCCAGCAAGAAATCCGGTTTTAATTATGAAGAAGCAACTCCCAAAAGGCTAAAGACAATATGGCCCTAACAGCATGTTTTTGATCTTGGGAATGAATTTAGAGCTTCCACATTGCAAAGCCTCCTTTCCCTAGTGTCACCTTTCAATCTCAAAT
The DNA here is from genome assembly GCA_013396935.1 of Baryphthengus martii. NCBI lineage: Eukaryota > Metazoa > Chordata > Aves > Coraciiformes > Momotidae > Baryphthengus > Baryphthengus martii. The sequence continues at coordinate 294,701 of VWZK01017657.1, read as the reverse complement.
TCTACTAAGTACTACATTGTGTCTTACTGCACAGGAGCTCTTACAAGATATACTGCACCACCAGCTCCCTACTCTAGAAAAAGAATGAACAGAAACCACTTAAGTAAGTAGCTTGAAGGCTCCTCTGCCTCAATGTGGGACTTGCTTCAGCAAACCATGTGCAAGGCTACACGGTAGAGTAGAAGGCTTCTAGCATGAAGAAAAGTAGCATTTCTCATCCTCCAGACAAGTTTTGTCACCAGCCATCACAACTGAAAGTGCTTACCTGTCATCCCCTTGACAGACACAAATCACTTAAAAATAGTAGAAAACAGGTTCCTTTGACCAAGGTGTGGCTTTAAGCCAGCTTCTTTACAAAGATGCCTTGGAAGATCTTACTCGCCTGGCAGAGAGTCACTACGGTGCTGCAGCATTGCTCAGCAGCTCCATAGTCCTCTCTCAGTCAAGAGAGCGACAGATTTCAAACATGCGTCTTGCTCTTTCAGACATCCTATTTAAAAGCTGAACTTAAAAAGCAGATGCAGTCCTTGAAACAGAATTTACAAACCTACGGCATAATCTCATTCCTTTAGGAAGCCACTTTTTGAGCTGCATTATACTTCAACCACTAAGGTGACAGAGTGGGTGGCTGGATTCACTCCTGTAGCTCTAGGGTGTCTAATTTTCAGATACAGCCTATGGGTAGCACAGTACATGCAGACTTGATTCTTCAAACACAAGTGTTTCAAGTTGGGTTCCTAACAGCTGTACTCTCTTACGTGAAGCTGGGCCTCATCTTACCATGCACAATTAAATTGGCTGATATTTCATGTTAAGAAAGATCTGTCACCCTGGAAGATCAACATCTGAGTATTTCCTGAGAACATAATTAGAATTGTCACAGGGTATTAGTGAATGTCTTTTTCTGTAATTATATACATCTAAACAAATTACCACAATTTACATGGTAAATCTCGTAAATGAATGGTAATATGGTAGATGTTACAGTATTTACAGATACATAAAATAACAACTCCTATCACTCTCAGGCACTTTTGAGCTTTAAAATGAAATGTAACCAAGAGGAAAATGTTTCAGTGAGGCTGAAATAAAAGAAAGTAAGGCTGCACTAAATACCCTCTTGAGACCCTTTTCCTCCTCTGTTTCATGAATCGCCTGTACTTCAGCCATTCCTGACTGGCATTTGCTTACTCTGTTCTTACAGCCTTCCAGTGACAGAAGCTCCACAAGCTTTCCAATTATTCTTTCCTCTTCTTACCTTGAAAAAGGCTGCTTAGGTCTCAGCCTAATTTTTAATTAAGCTCTTAATTGTTTTATTCTGCATAGACAAGAAGCGGAAACTATTGCTTTCTTTTTGCAATAGCCTGTAATTTCTTGAGAGCAAATAACAGCTTTCCCTCCTTTCCCCACTTCCCTTCATTAGGCTACGTAATACTTCATTTCATGAAAAATGGATATTTCAGCTTTTCATCCTTGTTTGGGAAGGAACCTTGTTAGATCTTTGGATTTTCTTTAAGGCAGAAACATCCCTCTTGGCTAACTGTGGTTAAAGCCTTGTGGTGTGAGCCTCAGCTTCACAAGTGAAAACAACACAGCTCAGTACCTATCTTTCATTGCTCAACTGAGTTCATCTGTCTCATATAATAAGGCCTCAGGAATGCACATATTATTTCTCTAGTGCTTGATAGACTGTCTGTGAAGCTTATGACAGCCAAGCAGATTGAATCAGTGATGCGCTTCACTGATGATCTATTCTAAGAACGGCATTTCCTCTATTAAAAAAAAAATAATCTTTTTTCCTACTCCTCCTTCCTATATTGCAAATGGCTTCTAATGCTCCAACCTTTATCTCCTTTCTATGCTAGTTGTTATGTTGGCCAGCTTTCATTTCTTCCTTGTGAAGAACAGTATTTTCTGTTTTAGTGAAGAAATTAATGCAAGCTTGACAGGATTCATGCTGAAAAGGCAGACTGACTTTTGATTTTGCACTATTTATTGCAGGTGGCCCAGTGTTGATCTTGGTAAGTGCATCTTTCAAACAGTAAGGTAGAAAATACCAGGGTTAATTCTGGCAAGGCAAAGCATGAATGCAGCACTGTGGGTCTGCTCAGCTGCTGCTAATTTTTTTATTTTTTTTTTTTTTAGACACTCCAGGCATTGCGGTGCACTGAATGTACAGCAGTCATGTATTACATCATCAGCTTTCTTTGAGCACAGGTGAAAAATGAAGACTGGGCTTTCCGACAGAAGTTACTCTCAGTAAGATTACGGTAACAGTAAGTCAGCAACCAGAACCAATTCAGGGGAAAGAAATAAGTATCGACCAAGCAGTCAAACACAGTGTGCCAAAAACTAGAATTCCGCAAGAGAAGAAATTAGTCTATAGTTTACTATGCTGTAAAAGAAACAAATGGGGAAGAATAAGAAAAATTATGTGCTTCAGAGGTGTTATTGAGGAAATACCTCTGCTACCTCTTCATATTTCAGATCATTGTAGTATTTTACTTGCTATTGGACTTGTTGCGTCTTGCACCTTGATTTTCAGAACAACATGGAAGCGGCTGCCACTACACACTTGACTAGGTAGCAATGGGATTGACAATGGCAGTTCCCCTCTCTTGCAGAAGTGGTAAAACAAAACAAAAAGCTTCACAGAGCATAATTCCTGACCTAAATATTTTCCTCTTCTCCCAATCATATACACAATTGTAGTGAACTGTGTAAAATCTGTGAAATTGCAATGTCAAAAGCAAGTATCCAATTTGTTTTTAAAGACTCTGTCTTACTGATATTCCTTTGAGAAAAGATAATTTAAACAAATTTATAGCATGCAGCAAATATCATTAACTGAAGTCATTAAAGGCTCAGGGTGTGATGGTTTTTTGTGTGCTTTTATGGGGTTTTTGTTTGTTTTAAAGGTTTTTCTTTGCAAGACTTTGCTTTTGTCTCCTGCCTTCCCACTCCTGATCTCCCTCCAGTTTCCCATTCCTGGAGCTAATTCAACATCTAACCAGGAAACGGGTTCTGAAAGCATCCAGCTGTTTTACTTAAACCCAACACTTAAACAGAATTTATAGCAATTTACAGAAAAAAACACCCTCAATCACAAAACACCAAGCAAAAAAAAAAAACAACCCCAAGCAAACCCCCTAGTTTTATTCCTCAGTTTAAAGCTAATCACATACTGCAGGTTTATCAGGTCAAGAATATTATGGTACAGCATCAACCTCTTTGCCTTGACTTTGAGCAACATAGCAAACCCACTGATGCCAGGAAAAGAGATCCCTCCATAAACTCAGAGTACAGCCACAGCTATTGCTATTCTCGCCTCCTCTACCCATAAAAAGATCGGGCCACACACTGATATGGTGAAGAAACACTACAAAGTTGGATGGGTACAATTAAAGATGAATTTTTTTGTTCAGGTGACAATAATGCGTCAAATACTGATATCCTTCAGACTTTCCAACTAGCAAATGTGAGTGATGTAAGAGCTCCTGATGTTTTCTGCTCCACTTTATTGCTCCCTTGGAAGAGTTCCTCCCATTCCCGTTTGCCCTCAAAGGTACGCAACCAAGACTAGCACGTGGTCTCTGTATTTGTGACTATCACTTCAGCAGCTGCACCAACAAAAGCATTTACCCTTTGCTCTGCATTGGAAAGTTAGGAAATATTAACTTCTAGGCTGTCCTCCCCAGACCTAGAGCTTCTTTTTTTCTATCAGACTATAAGATCTTCTATTTCTTACCTGGCATAATCCAAAAGACCATGGTTGTCTGGACAATACCACTTTCAGACCTTTATAATCATCTTTGTTCAGGAAGGACGCCAGGGCAGTATATAATCCCAGGACACAGGAACAGTCTGCTGGTGAAAAGGAGACCCCAGCAACTGAGATAGGAAGAACTAGGACCACTCATAGGTCCTTGGGATCAGTAGGAAACAGAAATTATACTTTTAGAGAAGTAGTATTCCTGAAGTAAGTTTTCTGCAGGCCTGATATCAGCCTGGGAGTGATGGGTTAGTGCTGAGTGCTGCATTAGCAGCAGCTGAGAAGATGGGAGTGGCAGATGCTGATTGCATGGCACTGTGATGGTTTGACCTTGGCTGGAAGCCAGGTGCCCACCAAGCCGCTCTATCACTCCTCCCCTCCTCCTCCACCTCCCAGCTGAATCAGGGGGAGAAAATAAAGTGAAACTCACAGGTTAAGACAAAGGCAGTTTAATGAAAAGCAAAGCAACGCCATGTGCAGAAGCAAAAGAATACAAAGACTTATTCTCTGCTTCCCACCAGTAGGTGATGTCAAGCCCGTATGATGATGCAGTGCTCCAGTATGTGTGGTGGTTGCTCTCAGGGTCAAGCAGATGGCCCTCCCCTTCTTTTTCTAGCTTTTATTATTGAGCTGACATCACATGGTATGGAATAGCCCTTTGGTCAGTTTGGGTCAGCTGTCCTGGTTGTGTCCCCTCTCCAGATCTTGTCTTTGATAAATAACTGAAAGACATCCATTACCTTCCAAATCTAACCCTTACCATGCTGGACAAAAACAAAAGGGGCATTTCACAGGCCCCTATCTCAGCATCCTAGTTGTACTGAGGCCAGGTGCCCAACTTTCTATACTGACTCATGCGAAAGCATAAGGTCAAGGTACCACTGAGGACCTTATTAGAGTAAACAGGTGGGGGTACAAGGTGTTTCTATTCAGCTGGAAGAGCTAGTGATGGGGCAATACATACTGTGATTAGCATGAGTGAAGACTCTGCTCATCCATTTCAAAATCCACGAGCAGCTCAATACCGAAGAACCAGACTCTGGTATTCATGCTAGCTAGTAATTAGGGAAACGGTATTTTGATATTTTCAGTGGACTGCAAATGTCGAATATTCTCAAGATCAATTACATAAATAACATCACATTTCATTCTATGCAGTGAAAAGTATGCTACTTCTTAAGTATAAAATGTCATACAAATGCTACAAATGCACTTTCTGCGCAAGTGCAGGTTAAGATGTCATGCAGTCATAGCCTCAAGCAGCTAACTGACAGTGGAGTTGTGCTGGAATTCTCTTCCTCATGCTTCAGTCATTATTCAGAAAAAAAAAAAAAGAGAGATAAAGTCAGTTTCCTAGATCACATCTTGCTAGCTAGTTATTAGACCTCATATCTTACTCCTGTTGGCTCTGGAAGGTTGCCCAGTGTGAATCCATTTACTGACAGGTGTAGTCTTTCTTGTCTCTCGTGGTAACATGGGAAAGAATTGCGTTCTGTCGATGTGGCAGTGATGGGGAAAGAGAGACCTGTGCAGTGATTTTAAATAGTCACCTTCCCTGGGTTAAAAGCTTTCCTTCTCTAGTAGACAAAATTTTGCCCTTCATGACCCCTAGTTGACAGGTATGTACAAATGCCTTCCACAACCACTGCTGAACATAGAGCAGCAATGCCTTTACAAGGAACAATTAGGCAGAGACATGTAGTTATAGCTAATCATCATGTTAAGACAGCAAGAGCAGAGCAGAGCCGAGTGAATTCCAAATGCAAAATACTGTCCCCCTTTCCTTTTCCATATGGATTATATTAGCCCATTTGGCATTTGCTTATCCCTCTTGGGAGCCTTTTCAAAGCGTTTTTCAGCTCTGGGATTTGATGCCTGGCATTGCTGACGTGCAAAATTAAAAATGTAAAGCATATTTGCCATCTTCTGTTTTTAGATTCACAACAGGGAAAACAGTTCTTGGCCTGCATGTAAAGCCAGGAGGGCCCAAGGGATGTAGCTGTGGTGTGGGCGGAGCCAGGGGAGGAGAGTCCATTGCGGGGCTGCCCAGAGGGAGGGAAGCGAAAGTCCTTCTGGAGTTACAAGAGCAATGGGAGGAGAAGGAAGCTGTGGATAAAAGCTCTGTGAAATGCTCATTGCTGTATGTGATCTGGCATGGAAACCTATTGACATGTTATTTCAGGAAACAAGAAGAAAATGATTTTGTCTTTTGCAACAATCAGAGTGGTTTGACAAAAGACAGTAAAATACTTGATTTTCACTGGATGGTCCTGATGTACAAAACTCAAAATCTTTAATTAAAACCATAAAGAGAATGGGAAGTGTGTTTTCTCCACTCTTAATGGAACATTGTTAACAGCGCTAACATTGGCTTTCTGAAGTGGTCTACGGACATTTTCCAGACACTGTTCTACCTGTTTGCCAATTTGTCTTGTTTACTGAGTATTTTTTAAACCTTCAGTGCATAGCTATTAAGGCAGTACTTACAAAAATGCTCTCTCATAACATTTTTGAAGACCCTTTTAGGGTTGCCGTCACTCTGGGATGACTAGGAACTAGAATAAATTCCTAATATTTTAACTTTATTTTTATACTGTTCTTTCGGTAAATAGAGCAGGATAATTCATACACACAGAACCTGTGGTTTCAGTGCCACTGGGACATTTGCCACAGATTTAAAATAATCTTGAGACAGTGGTGGGCTTTTATTTCATCTATGGTTTCAATTTTTCTCGGAGCAACTTCTTGCCTTTCCTGTTCTGAGTCACAAGTTTGTGCAGAACAGCATGGGAGCCTCTGTAGTATTTTATGTGAGGGTTTATTTGTGTGCCTTTATAGAGACAAACCTGTACAGTGATTCATAATGTATGTTTTCCAATTGAATTTTAATTCTAGCCTCCTGCAAATAATCTTTGATGTAACTACGAATTTGTCGGTTTTGTGACTGCAAGACAAACTCGATCTGACATTGCTGATGAGGGAGAAGTATCTGCAGGACAATTTCTCTTGAACTAATGGCAGCCCTGCTGAAGTGACTTTAGCCTGTTATGTTCAAGTATCTTTTTTTCTCTAAAGGGCATTCCTTTTCAACACCACGAGCCCACATGGTTTCCCGGACAGTGTGGATTTCCCTTCACATAATGATGCAAATTAAGTGGCTCTGTCCTTCAATAAATTTTGGATGTGTGTGACTGCCTCTCAAGCTGGCAAGCAGCACAAAAGTGAAAAAGGACAGAATATGGCCTGGAGTCACTGGATATTTTCCACCATCCGGTCCTTAATGCTTGCCGTAGCTCCTCGCTTCCCACGGTGGCTGCCAAGCAGAGCCCAGCCAGCTCCAGTCAGGGTTAAGGGAATGGCTAGGTCAGTGAGGGCTGGGCTGCAGCTCAACACCACTAAAGGAAATATTCCTCTAAAGAAGACACGGAGATAGTTGTACTGCCAGCACCTTCTTCCTCTTAAACATCTATTTTACTCTTAGATTTGACAGGTGGACCAGTGTTGAGGAGATGAGTGCTGAAAGCCGGTGGCTAATTTCACTGATTTGGAAACATAACTGAGAAATACGTGTATTTTTATCCCCTGCTATTTTCACAGGGATTTTACTCCTTTCATTCAGCAAAGATCAGCGCTACAAACCAAATCTGAGTTTCACTTAGCAAGGAGTGGAGTAGAAGTTGGAGGTGTGAAGGTTTGGCTGAGCTGAATTATTTCAACCCTTTCCATGTTTTTGCAGGCCTGCTGTGTTATTTCAAACACAGTAAACAGAAGCTTCCCTTCTTGGGCTCCCTATATTTTTTCCTGTCATGCATCTTCAATTCTGAAACTTGCAGCAGTACTAATCTTACCTTGTAGCGTGCCTGAAATTCACAGGCTATATGTGCTAGTGTGAGTCAGCAGTAAATACGCTTCATCTTTAGGAAAGACAGTGGTGAAGGAGTTTAAGGTGATTCAGGAGAACACTTTATTAGCAATATCACACTAGAAGTCATTACACTTGAGTCATCAAGTCCAAGCTTCACAATCACAGGTGGTCATGAAATAGTTATCCTAAAGGTCTTTTGTAGTAGCCTGAATATGCTATCCCATTATACTTACGGACTGCAAATCAATGCACTGTGCAAGGGTGGGGATGGTGCCAAAGTGCTATGAACAATTTCACATTTGTCCACCCTGTCAGATGTTCTTCTCTTGATTCTCATAAAACAGGGCCCTGTAATTACAAATCAGTTTATTCTGATGAGTCAATACACATAGTATTATCCTGGCACAACCAAGGCACTAGCAATTAAACCAGTTGTTCTGCTTTTTTAATCACTCCCAGTTCTCATATGTTTCTCACTTATTACTTGCTCTGGAGGCAGATGGCTGATCAGGTATCACAGAGACATACCATACTGACGTCTGTCTAACTGCAGAGTTAATATCTACTGTCTGAACAAAAAAAGATTGGATTTATATAATGAATTCACCATGGGGTTACGTTGCAACATCCATTAAAACAAGAGCAAAACAACGCTGGATACCGATATCATAAAAGAAACCAGTGGTTAATTGTGTGATTGGCTTAGTTAACCTTTGTTTTAAATTACAGGAATTATCAATGTAAACTAAAATCAAAGGCATCTCTCCCCAAATTTAACTATTTCTGATTTCTTTTTAAACCCGTATGGTGGGGGGGTAGCTATTTATGAGACTGAGCGTGAACCACTGCTGGACTGAGCCGCACAGAGCAGCCTGTTGTGCAAGACAGGTAAGTCTGCAAGCTTCCTCTACAGCCCTGCCAGCACACAGACCCTGGCTGTCACTATCTTCCCCTTCTGGACTATCTTTCCAAACCAAGCCTACTAATTATGTGATATTTTGTAAGAGACGAATTGGTAAAGGATCAGCATGAGAGCATGAAATGACTGGTTTGTGGGTTAAAGAATGCAATGCTTAACATATTTTGCTTATAAGTATTTTACAGCAATGACATGCTGTCCCCTCACTGCTTTATAAGGCCAAGTGGATAATCTTTCCTTATCTTCTAAATATGTTTTTTTTGTAATACCCTGAACAGCATTTGCAGCCACAAGTAAAGACAGTATTTATTATGCATGTTTCAATTTTATGAAATGTATTTCATTATTTATTTACTTAGTATAAATATGTTAAATTCTGCAAATATTTTCTTTAAGGCAGACAATATTTTGAAGGCATGTCAGAGTGAAAGTGCTGGGCTTTTAACGTAAGCGGAAGAGACCATCTGAATGCCAAGTTAGGGAAAGATGCGAGTGGAATGAGAGTGCTGTGGCTGTGCAGGGGAAGTTGCATACCAGAGCAGTTATGAAGGCTCCTAAGCCTGTAGCTGGGTCTTCATCATGCAACATCTTTCCTCTTAGTTCAGAATTAAGAATTAAGACTGCTTGTGCTCTTCCTAAGGGGAAACAAGGCATTTAAAAAATATCTCTGTAAAAGCTACATGGCTATGGAAACCATTCGAATTAGCCAATATGAAAGTGTGTCAAGCCTTACTCCCCTCAATAACTCATTTTGCATTTTAATTAAATGTACTTTAAAATTTTCTCTTAATTCAGCACTGCCAAATGTCTCAATGCTTTTGTCTTTTCCCCTTTTGATTCCTTTCCTAAAAGTCTGAATTAAATCCTTCCTATCTCCTTTGAAGATTCTCATTTCTCTTAAATAAAAGAATCAGAAAGAGGAATATAAATACAGGAGAGACTAAGATTAAATGAAAATGGGATTTTGGTAGCCTAGCTTTGATAACTCCACTGTTTCCTCCCTCTTTGCATCTCAAAGGCTGAACTGCAGATGGTGAAGACATCAAGGTGTCCTACTCTAAGCATATAGGGTTAGGGTGTTTTCTACTTGGTGCATTTCCTTCCTCTAAGACTGACAAAACTGCAGGCATCACATGCTGTAAAAAGCATCCATGTACATGAATCTAATGAATGCCCTTGTCACCAATTCAGTGTTAGCACTTCACTGAGACCAGATAAAACGGTGAATAATTCAGATGACTATTTGCCAGATGGAGCACGGGCTGTGGGAGCTCTTGCAGCCACTGATGTCTTACATCCTCATTTCTGTGCTGGAGAGTCACTATCTACCTCATCTCCAATGGAGGACATCCAGTTTATTTCCCTTTTTCATCTGAGAAAATGAAAAATAATGTCTTCTAGGAGAGTATCCTGCTCATGAGCTGATGTTCCCACCTGATCCAAGAGGAAATGCTTGGAAACATCTTTTTCAAGGTATTCCACTGTGCACCGCAGACATAAAGCTAACCACATATACTATAAAAATGGATATATCTTAAGAGCCTACTGTTTAAATTATTACCTGGTTTGTCTTGCCCTAGGAACATTTAAATATTTTTAAATTGCCATTGAATAAAATGCTCGAGCAATTATTGAAGCTATCCAGGGGTGAAGGTATTCTTGTTATCTGCAATAGGAATGAGTTGGAAGGAGGTTCTCAGTTGCTGGGGTTTCTTACAACTGAGGTGTCTTTGGGGCATGCAGTCTCAGTACTAGGCAACTGGGAAACTAGCAACAGAACCTGAAGCTGCTACAGACTGCATCTGCCTGTGGGCCTAAGCAGCAGATAAATGGAGTTAAGTGAGCAGAGGATGCGATGAAGCTTCCACTGGGTTTCAACCCATAGCGGTTCTGTCATTTGACCTGTGGTCCTCCCTTCACTTTAAAAAGAAAAGTGGATGTCTAATAAGATTACATTATGCTCCTGATAATACTTGAATTAACAGTTAAAGAGATAGAGGAGATTAATGGATAACTTGTATGTTATCAGAGAAAATCGATTTTCATGGAGGAAATGGCAGAATCTCTTTCTGAAAAGTATACAGTATTTGCTTTTTCAGTTCTTCAATGTGAAAAATTACATTTTTTTTCCCCAAGTGTGTTCAGATTTATCGAGCATTTAGCAATGACTAGAAACAGTCTTTACTGAAACATTTGTCTTAACAATAAATACCTTGTAATAAATGCAGTTGAGATGCCACTAGATATTTTCCCTAATAAGAAATAAAGCAGTGTTGTGCTATTCTAATTTCAGCAATGCTGATGTAGCAAAATATGTATTCATAAATTCACTTTACCAGACAGTACTATAAAGACACTACTACCATGTTTCTAACAAGATCCCACAGTAAACAGTGTTCCAGCTTCATTTTCAATGAGCAAGTTCTTGTCATTTTAAAAATGGGGTGTCATCTGAAATATACAGGCACTTGCCCAAGCTGTGGATTAATCAGCCTCAGATGATGCCTCTATTATGGAACTCCTAACAGAAAATGTTTTATGCTCACCTCAGACACAACTTTGCCTACTTTTAGGTAAAGCTCTTCACTTCAGAGAGCTGATGGCAAAGATGTACAGACTCACTATGTTCTTATAGCCTCATCTATATATGTTTTGTATCACAAGTCTTTTGCTTTATCTAGGTTATCCCACCTCATCCTTATCCTGGATAACTGAGCAGTGAGCATATAGCAGAATCAAGTAATGAAGAAGAAATTGTATCTTGGGTAAAGTCTGTGCCCCAGGTAGCTTCCCAGGGACTTTCAAGGAGGCTGAAGGGAGCTAAAAGTGTGCCAAGTCAAGTTTGCACTTTCTGGATCTGCCTCCAGTTTAAGAACTCAGCAAGGTAACAAGCTGCTTCTAATAATTGTAGCTTTGAATAGCAGGGTGGGCTGCTCTGGAGTTACAGGGAGTTGGTCCACAGAGTACTTTGGCAACATTTCTGACAATCCGGGTTGTCCTTTCCTGAGGTCAGCCTAAGTCACGGCCTTACACATGAGACTAGAGGGGCAAGGCAGAAGGGCAGACTATTGGCACTGTGGCTGTAGAAGGCTGCAGAAATAACGGGCGTGTGGATTTTCCACCAGACTTCTTTACAGCACAAAGACTACCAAGTCTCCAAAATATGCATGGTCAGGTTGTGGGTTTAAAAACACAGATATGAAGAGCATGAAAAGGAACCACAATTTTAACTTCTTGCAGGCTTAGAAGACAGATGAGCTTTTAGTCTTAAATCTTTGTAAGATGAAGTGTAGGATGCCTCACAGTCTGCCCTTTATACTCTGGGTGCTTCTGGGATCTAGTGGTTATATCATATCTCTCAGAACTGCTAAATGAGCCTCTATATAAAAAAAAAAAAAAAAAAAAGGCAATTGAGGAGCCAAGGAGAAATGCCAGAAGTAGCAAGCAGTGGTAGGCGTCCTTCTCTACCCCAGCCCACCAGCTGTGCTGAGTGGGAGGTTTTCCTTGCTGGAGGTGCATTAAAAACACTTTGTCCTTGGCTTGATTTCTACAAGGAGAAGGATTCCACGTATCCATGCCAGAGTTTGACCCTCAGCTCACATTCTTACTGCCAGAAGGTACTTTTTTATGCTCAACATGACAACTTGAGCTCAACCTCCGTTATAGACTGTGAGTGAGCCCTGGTTCTCCTTTATGCTTCCCTCCCCTTCTGAAAAATTCCCCTATATATCCCAAAGCTTGGTAGTGTACACAAGTTCAACACCACCCCCACACCACCCCTCAGCCATCCTTTGAACTCCAGATGTACTTTTTGGAGTTCTGGGGGTTTTCTTGCTTTTAGTATGGGAGTGAATGCATGTGAAGGCCAAGTGCTATGCTGTAAGAAACATTCAGTCTCTTTAGAGAAAATCAAGAAAGGGCTGGTGACACAGCAACAGTCAGGGAAGTACTTTTGTAGGACCCTGTGCTAGCCTCATCACATCCTGAGAGCCATCTTTCTGGATAGTTCTCTGAAGAATTCATTATTCCAACCAGTGACTTGAAATTCATCCCATATAAACCAAGTATATTTAGAAAAAGTTGCAGTCAAAACCATACAGTGCCATCATTGATTTATCTGCAGAGTGGCAACAAATGAGTAAGAAAGTAAAAAAGTAGTAAGAGAGGTCTAGCAGATGGGCAAAGCACCAAAATAAACGTTCTGAAAAAAACCAAACAGGTTCAGCAAACCACCAAACCCAATGTGTTCTTGGGAATTTGGCTTTATTTGGGCTAAGTAAATTTGCTGAGAATGCTGTTAAACACATAAAGCATAGGACATGACCAAGGACAGTTCAACATAATCTGAATATCAGAGAGAAAATGTAGATCTTATTGCAGCTCAGTTATACTTTGCCCCATCATGTAAGTTTAAAAATCCTTCTAGAAGAGCTTCTCTTTCCCACCATGTGCCACTAAACCTAGATGCAGCACTGGCACCCAGAGCCCTTTAACTGCTGTTGCTCACAATTTGCCTTCTGTTTCTGTATGAAATTGCTTTCATTTCAGGAATCTGGGCTCAAACTGGGGAAAAAAGTACAGTAATGCAAGTGTATAAAATACTATGCCATCTTAATGGGACATGGCATCTTGGCAAATAACTTCTCATTAGCAAGATTTTTGGTCAACTTGGTTCCTGTTTGCTGCTTCAGGATAGGAAATGTTAGATAAGTAATACTTTTGTTTTTGGGAATGTGGCCTCATTATAACTGGAGATTCCAGTGCCATCACTGATAGTGACTTGGGTGCAGATTCTGAAACTCAGCTGCTCCATTATTTCCCATAACCCAGCTTTGAACCTGCTCACAGATGAGAGCAGTGGGTAACCCCTCCTTTTGATCAAAAAAGGACAGTCGCAGGCTCTACTCTGTGATAATAAAAAATGCTTGTAAGTGGGCAACACTGCTGCAAATGAAATAAAAGGATTTTCAGCAGGGTGATTTTCTTGTGTATACAGCCTGTCTACAGAGCTAACATTTAATTATATCTTTTTGGGATAAAACCATCTGAAAATAGCCTCCAATGACAATCATAGCACACGGATGGCAGACATATTTCCAGAGATAATCATCTGTTCTGGGCAGAAAAATGAGACTCACATGGCCCGAGACCAAGATCAGATTTTGAAAACACTTTTAGAGAAATAATTTCTAGGATAATTATTTGTCAACAGCTCTAAGTCAATCCAAGTGCAAAGTGCCACCCTAAAATTTGCTCTGCCCTCCTCCTTTCCCTGTTCATGTCCTTCCTTCGCTTGGGCCTGTACAATTCATATGTGTACAATTCAAATACGTTTTTACTGCTGTAAATAAATAATTTAGTTTATATTGCAGCAGCAGCTCAGGAGGATGGGAGCTCCAGTGTGCTAACCACACAACTGTGCATGGTCCCTGTTGCCTACAGCTTGCGGCCTGAAGCCCTGTGCCTGCTGATGGACTCTTGTTCTTGTGCAGAAACCCTTTGCACAGTTGGGAGCAGGGCTGAAAGGACCTGTCTATACGCTTCCATCTATAACCTCTGGGCCTGAGCAAACTTTCCAGCATTAGGACTCAGGATAAATAGACAGTTATTAAAAAAAACATGCAAGCAACTTTTATGAGTAGCTTCAATCAGAAACAAAAGCTGAATGCTGTATGAATACAGAAGCTTTGGTCACAGGAGACTGTATAGTGGTTTTCTTAAATATATATTTGTTGGCTACCGCTGCCTCAGTCTATCAAATCAATATTTTCTAAATTAAGAGGTATTTATATAAACAGAGCATAGTCTCTAAAGTGCTGTTTATGGTCTGTCTGGTGTAATATTCATGATCATTCTAAAATTAGTGATTTTTCTGAAGTGTGCTTTGTTTAATATAGCTCATGACGGTTTATATGGTAAATATGCAGTTTTGTTTTTTAAGAGAGAAACAGGCAACATTGAAACCCACTGTAAACAGTGCTACAATGGTGGCTAATCAACAGAGGGTTTGTTCTCATTTAATACCAAGCCTTCTGAGTGCAGTCTATTTGTATTTAACCATAACTGGGAAGATTTTGTTTTGAATGTGGTAAATGCTCCAAAATGCTGGGAGAAACAATGAACTTCCGTATGATATGTTCTAATTAAAGAGTTGCTATTATAGTATAATTATCTATAAAAGTACAGATAAGTAAATATAAATAAATGTAGATAAATAACCTAAATAATACACTTACATGGAAAGAGTTTTCCTGCATGGAACACTCTTCAGGCTGAATGATCAGCATCATCTGTCTGCTAAGAAAAATAAAAATAAAAATCAATCCCTGTTAATCATCCTGTGATGTGATGTGATGGTTAAAACTGGGCTATTCTGAGACAGCTCTTAACATCATTTAGGACTAGGCTTAATATTAGGAGGAGTGCTGGCAGGATAGGTGCTTCTGCAGCTGCAACTGTTGGGCTTTTCCCGGGGCATTCTCAGCTCTGGCAGTCCAATATCCTGACATCAGCATTACAGGGACAACCATAACAGATAGTTAATTTCCCTTGGAATTAAAAAGTTTTCATATAATACGTCCACAGAATATGCTCTAGCAAACACCCCTTTGACCCAAGCTCTCTCCTTTCAGTTGTACATACAATATGTGCTTCTCAGGTCTTTTCATGACCATATAACACAACTGGAACAGTAGCAGCTCTTTTAATAGAGGTAAAAGGACACAAGTTTTCCTTGAAGGATTTTCAAATATGGAGTCTTTAACAAGTTGCTGCTTTGTGCAGTTTTGGATCTTTCTGATTTTTCTTTTTGGATAGCAGTCAGCACTGTTTAGCAAACTGTAGGCTGGCTGAAATGATTGTCTATCCTTAATAACTGCTCAAGTCAGAACATTTAAAAGCACTGTAATTTGGTTTTCTTTCTAGTCTATTTTTAAATGCTTTGGTAAAAACACGCTCCAAATATTCTCACAATAGCTGATATGTCCTTATATACAAATCTAAATGTACACCTAAGTATCTACCAAAAGCCAGAAATACGGAATTTGCTGCCGTACGTACATGGCACTTGCAGACTGTGGAATTCAGCACCCGTGTGGTAAAATTATATTGAAATTTCACCTGTCTCTTCTATAGTGTCGCCTATGTGTACATATACCATTTGCAGGATCGTAGGTTTCTCTAATTGAAAAGCAGGCCCTTCTCTAATGTCTATTTATTAACTATACATTCATAAAGCACCCTATTAATATTTGAAAGTATATGTAACTCCTGTGACAAGTGGTGGTGGGTAGAATGCTTCCAGGTGACATGAGCATTGTAGATTTTATTGCCAACGTTGACAGCTGCATCTCAAACAGGCTGAGGAGCAGCTGGTACCATTGACTGTGCAGTGCTGGGTTAAGGTATCAGTTTGCTGTAATAGAGAACATACCTCACTGTAACATTCAGCCATGGCCAGAGTGCAGGTTTGCTAAAATTAGTCATGCAGGTTTTTTTCTTGTGATTCAGTCTGGTGGATTTTTTTTTTTTTTTTCAAAAATAAATTACTGTTGGCATTTGCATTCTTACCTTCATCTCATTAGCAATGGAAAAGTAGCTACAAATTGTATCTTTTCTTGAAATTTTACTGACGACATGTAGAATTGGTTTTCGCAAGTCTGTTTCATAGTGCTTTTCTTGTTAGCGCTCAATAGATTTTGTTCCAGGATGTTTGAAACAACTGGCAAACGTTTGCCAAACTGTCTGTAACAGACTATGAAATTAGTTGTGAGCTTTGCTGGGGTTGTAGAAAAGTTTATCTCTGATTACAATTCAGACCTTGTAAATTGAATTATTTGTCTATAAATAAAACACCTCACAGCCTCCCAGTCTGATCTCAGCAACTGACCATCTCTCCCAAAGCCAAATGAATCATCTACACTGCAGGTAATTGAGATTCATCTTGGGCCGTTTTCTGCAGATAGCAATTACTAGATCATAAGGAGAAAGTTGCTGAGCTTATGGAAGCTCAGCTATAAAATTAATTTCTGCTCCCATCACCTTGTATTCTCTTTGCAACTGCTGGATCTAGTTCAGATTTTTATATCCATGTGTGCTGCTTCACTACCAGGCTGGACTGAGTCTGATCAGAAAGAACATTGCACTCTTCTCCTTTCCTCCTCTGGCACTCTGTGCATGCGCAGCTAGTACAATCCACCCTTCCCTAACTTGTTTTTTTTTTATGCTGCATTTTCCTTTCCTTGCCTTCCTTTTAAAAGTTATTTCTCCTTTTAACAACTTCTGTTCAAGTGTTTCTGATTATCATAGAATGGCTTAGTTTGGAAGGGACCTCAGAGATAATTATACTCAATCTTTTCCCACTGATCTCTCACAGCTCTTTTGCCATGAGCTGCATTTCCAATGCTTGTCTCCGTTTGCTTGTTAGCAAGCCATGTTAAGACTTGCTGTTCCCACTGTGCTGCTGCTCAGCTCACTCTGTAAAGGTTACTTGTTATTATGTGGGTATTAGTCAGCCCTGGAGAGAAGGGCTGCACTGTGCTATGGGTAAGGTTGAACCCGAACCAAATAAATCAAGCTCTATTTTTCTTCCTTTCCGAGATCAATTTTTTTTTCTGCAGCCTGCAGCAGAACTAAAGGAATCAAGTCAAAAGATGTGGAGGTTTGTGGAGTTTGTATGCATAAACCAGCTCAGATTATCTTCTTAATAGAGGATAAACATAGGAAAGCTTTTATGAACAGCAGCAAAAAAATATGCAAGTGCAGAGAAAACCCAGTGGAGAATTATCTTTTGCTGATTTGACTAGAAGAAGACTGACTGTTGCCCTGCATCTCAAGCAATGTCTGGAACTGACAGCAGAATTGAAATCTCCCTTCTGGGACATCACAAAAGAAACTGTGAAAAAAAAAACTAGCAGCTACTCAGGGAGGTGGTAAGAAACACATAGAAGTGATTCAGGCTTGAAGAAAACACTTCCTTTTTTTGGAGATCAGCTCTTACTTTTTTTGAGAGCATGACACACCTGGATGCTGTGCTCTTCTTTGCCCTTCTTTCATCTTATCCCTGTTACTAAATGCCATTGTGGAGGTTAGTTAGGGAAGTTAGCTATCAGTGGCTCTGAAAGCTGTGGGGAAGGAAACTGGGGAGGTAAAATGAAGAATACTGAGCATCTTCTAAGAGCACCTAGGAATTCTGTTCGTGTTCCAGGCCTGAACCATGAGAGCTGAAACATCCTTCCCTATTATCACACTACTTTCCTTACCTTAGTTTATGTTACTTCTCGCATGCCTGGGTAAAACCTAGCCACAAGAGCTGCCCTGATAAGTCATGAGAACCAGCTTTGCAGTCTAAAGAGCCGTCCTCTTGCTGAGCTGAGTTTCTAGTTGAAGTATATCACATCTGAAAGGAAGGGCTTTCCCAACAGCTGACTAAATGAGCAGTGGTACAGCACTTTATATCAGGCATTATAATGACTTTCAAGAATGTTTCTGTTCCTTCATTTTCTCGAGATATAGTGACCACCACAGAAACAAGTCTCACATTGCTGCTTTTGGGAGGGGAGTTTCCCCTTTCCTTACCTTCAGATTCTGTTGTGGAGTGAAAACCGAGGCACCAGCTATGAAGCACCAGTCCAAATCGCAGTGAGCAGGCTCCCCAGCCACCAGTGGATTCTTGGCATGAAGAAAACATAGGGAAAGCAAAGCCCTGGGACCTGGGGAGCTGAGATCAGAGTCTTACTCAAATTGGAGACAGGCTGGAAACAGTCCATTATTTACATGCCTGAGTAAGACTCCTACCTCTAAAATCTGCCTTTCATTTATGTCTCAATCAAAATATTGGGCATTTTTGGGACCAAATATCCTTTTTATTGTTACAGCAGTTAGCATAAGAGACTGTATGCAACTCATGCTTTTTTTTTTTTTTTTTTCCAGCTAAGACCTACCAGCTTTGCTGAAATGTGAACTCCTGTGGACTCTTCTCTCTGTTTGAGAATAATTCACTCCTACACACCTTTTCTCAGGCTACACGATCCTTTACCCCATGATCATGTAAGCATATCCGTGCCATGCAGCAATATATATATAGGAACAGAGTACTGACAGGAAGCACTGAGTCTGCTGCTGCCTCCTGCAATAGAAAGTGATCACATGAAGTGCATCTACTTACTCAGATCTAGTGTCAGAAGGATAATTTGTGTTCTCTTTGCAGAAGTAAAAATAAATAGGGTTCAGGCTGAGTTCAACAACCTAAGGTTGCATTTTAGCAGCTCACAGTTTTCCTGGGGGGTGAGGCACTTTTTGAGTTCCCACTAACAGGCAAGCAGTCAGATAAAAGCCCAGTCTGTGGATGAAGGGCATGGTGCTCACACTGAAGTGACTCACACTTTTTGGTCGTGACTTTAGTGGGCTTCTGTGAGCCTTGACTACAGCATCTTTTAGCACGATTGCCTTGAGTCACTGGCCTGTCTATAGATCTGTGGAACCTGGGTGTATAGAATAGATTGTTCCTGTTCATGCACTGCATTATGAATTATAAAGTGCAACTGTGGGTAGACTGTCAATTAATTTCTATCTTAATCTCTCTTTTGAATAACAAAGCTGTATTAATACAAGTAGTAACCATCTCTTTGCCAGACCTTGAAAGGAAAATATACTCTTAGTGTAGAAATACCAAAAAAGAGTAGTAAGCAACTGCAAATTTATATGAACTTCAAAATCTGACCAAGTTACCTCATCCAAACAGCATCCCTTCTTCCTCTGCCTCTTTTCCATTCCCACTCTTCTCTCTTGCTACGCTGTGTAGGAACATGGACTTCAAAGCAAGAGCAAATCTCAGACAAACAACTTAAATTAATGTATGACAATGTACCATGAAGATGGAAGGCTGGAAAACTGTAAAGCAGCCAGTCCACTGCTACAACTCAGTCTGCATGAGCTGACACGCTGAATGATTTATGTACGTTTCCAAATGGTCATGAGTTTGTCCAAAATGGAAGAAGCCAAGTGGTAGTCACTGAAGAGGGAAGAAAGGGATTCTAAAAAGAATTTGAGATCAGTTACTAATTGTACATCATATCATTGTTTATAAAAACCTGATGATCGTGGTGAGGAGTAAAGAAGAATGAAACAGACTCTTCTCTGCAGTGACAGGACAAGAGGCAATGGACAAAACCTGAAACACCAGAAATTCCCCTTAAAATGCTTTTTCACTGATGGGTAACCAAACACTGAAACAGGTCACCTAGAGATGTTTTGGAATCTCCATTCTTAGAGCTATTCAAAGGCAGACTACAGAGAGCCACACGCAACCAGCTCTAGGAAGCCCTGCTTTGAGCAAGGGACTTGGACAAGATGACCTCCAGAAGTCCCTGTCAACATCTACCTCTGATTCTGTGAGAAGCTGGCAGTTGCTTTTTCAGTACCTACTCCCCCAACCCCACCCTTTTTAATTTTTCCTAATAATTTATTTTTTCCCCAAAGCCACTTTTATGAGATGGAGATCACAAATGCGAGAGCAGGAAGACCAGAAAATTACCCATGTGACAAGAGTCATGAACTAGAAACTGACACTAAATGATTTAAGTAAGGTACAAAGTTTTGAGCATCTGACTTGCTGGAGCAATTTACTAAGGACTATAGTGGATACTCCATCAATGTCAGTTTTGAAATCAAATTAGACATTATTCTGAACACTAACATTTTATTCAACTGCACCTAATTCAGTAAAACCTCTGGTCTAAGCTGTAATGTGTTTATATTAGATTGTTTTTAATAATGATCTTTTTATGAATGGTCTATTCTATATAAAGTAATGTTCTTATACTTTATAAAAGCACATTGTTGAATGAGGCCTATGAGCTAGTGAAATTAAGTATCTTGGTGTACCTTTTATCTCATGATTTTCATTACAGTCTTTTCACCTCAGAAAGTCAAGAAATTACAAATATTTTTTTTTGCCTAACATGTAGGAAAAACTTACAGTGAGAAGATCAGTTGGTATATTTTTTTAACTCCATAAATGCGTCTTTGAAGAAATAATAATACCTTCGAAAAAGACAATATAGCACAAGAGAA
Organism: Baryphthengus martii; assembly: GCA_013396935.1. NCBI lineage: Eukaryota > Metazoa > Chordata > Aves > Coraciiformes > Momotidae > Baryphthengus > Baryphthengus martii. The sequence continues at coordinate 274,073 of VWZK01017657.1, read as the reverse complement.
CCCTATACAACTCATTTCTCCCTGGTGGTGGTGGGGGCTGCAGTATTGGTCTTCACGGGGAAAGAAGTGTTGGTGCATCATTTAGGCTGTGGTTTTAAAAAGTTTTTAGAAAGGAAGAAATCTTGAAGTACAACTCCAACCGTGATGCCAAACTTGTAAATTTATGGAAAATGTGCCCACCTCTTTCTGACTACAGAAGATGATCAGGTGTCACGGGCATAGAACTGAAGCTTACAAAGATCCTTTGAATTTTAAGCTACGTTGAACCCGAAGGCATCTGAGCGGCACATTTTCTAGTTCACTGGATCACTGGGACAGCAGTCAGTGTATGTAGCTTGTTGCACATGAACACAGTGCCTTAGGAGGCCTTCTTCAGTTCAAATATTTATTTTGTAGATTGTACATCGATTAGGTCTATGCAGCCTCTTTGTCCATCTACACTGTGCAGCAAGCACTCAGGTTACAGCACCCAGTGTGCTGTGCATCCTCTTCTTTGAAAAGCAGACTATCCTTCCTCTCCTTCCCTTTGACTCTGGCAATTTTAAGAAATGAAGTTGGTGCAGCTTGTCAGCATCTTCCATGGGTTACCTGGGTAGTGGCAGACCTAGCTCCATGCTGGCATGCAGGCCAAGACCTGGGTCTGAGGTTTTTGCAGTCTTCTGTCAGGCAGCCAGACCAAATCCCTTTAGACACAAAGAGGACATTTTTACAATGACTAATGTTCAATCATTGTCAGGCCAAAGTGATGCGTTTCAGAAAATTGCTGCTCAAGAAGGAATATTGGAGATACCAGGGAAAGAGAATTTGTAGCTTTACAGAGCCATATTAAATATGTGATAAATCTTTCCAAAAAGAAAAGCAGTAAAACTGATTTGGCTAAAATCGAGTGTGTTTGACCTTTCTTCCCTATAAGCAAAATCTTAGACTTGAGCTGAGATATCCCTTGTGAAAAGAATGAAAAAGCACTTGTTCCCTCTGGTCCATTATTCCTTTCTAGAAACGGGGAAGCTGATGTTTGATGCCTTCTGCCCTAATTGACGTAGCCAGAGACTTGTCCCAAGATGGGACTACGTGGCAGATCCATCTCCCCACAGATGCAGATTTCTGCATTTCTGATGCTTTGAAGAACCCTGGAATAGACCTTTGATTCTGCAAGAATCTGAGCTCAGAAATGACCAATGCATCTTTACCAGCTTCCCTCTTAGCCTTTCACTCAACTTTCATTAACAGAAAATCAAACAAAAATATCACATGCACAAAGAGGAATACAAAGAACATTTCTCACTGTTACAATTGCAATGAAAGTCTCAGATCTCCTCTTCCCCATGCCCAGATTCCCTAGGCCCCAAGCAAAAATAACTGGGGAAGCTGCAGAAACCCTGGCGTGACAGTGCAGAAAGGGTACAACTCACTCTCTCACAAAAGCAAACTTCTAAATTCCCAAATTAAAAGCCAACATTATTTGCTGGAACTGGTGCCTTGTTTATGTGATTCAACCACAAAGTTAATTTTGTGAAAGAAATGCAAGCAAACAACACCATTTAAAAATAAGTCCAAGTCTGATGACTAGCAGAGGTTTGTACCAGCTTCTCAGGCTGCCGAACAGTGGGTCGCCTGCCCAGCACAGAGTTAAAAGAGTAGTTTACATTTTGTAAAATTGAACTTCTTACTTGCTTTAAAAAAAATTTTTTATTCCTCCTATTTATGGACAAATAGAAGAGAAGAAAATAAAGTAATAAACATCACTAACTTTTAAATGGTGCTGATTTTCTAAAGTGCACGAGTGCAATGCTTAGCTAGCAATGGAGAAGAAGAATTCTCACAATCCATTAAAGATGAAACCATTCCAAGTTTTTACTAAAAAAAATGCATTCAATCCCAGGGGAGAGGAACTTTCTTGATCAGCTTCCGTGTGTTTACTAACTTTCAGGTGTCTAAACCCATGTATTTATCAATTACAGGTTACCTGAGTTTGATAGATCAGAAAGAAATTGTAATTCTGGATAAAATTTAACTGTCACCGTCTACCTTGAGTGGCTGCAGACTTTGAAGGCATGCCCAGAATAAAGTAGGAGTTCTTTGTGAGACTAAGCCGATTTGAGCATGGTTAGAGGGTAACCTTTGAAGGACTGCCAATACAAACTATCCTTCTTGATAATGTCTGCTTTGAGCATGGTGAAATATCTCTTGGATCCAATTCACTAAACGTTTCTGTCCTCTTTGAGCACCTTTCAAGTTAAAAAAAAATAAATCCTGGCATTTTAGCAAAAAGTTTACACTAATGATAAGTCTAGATGGTTGACCTAAAATGAGGATTGCCCAATCCCTTTTTATGTTTTACTAAATAAAGGTATTTACTCTAGCATGCTATTAATTAGTAACTGTCTGATGGGCTAATTTAGAGACCTCAGGATGGGACTGAAAAATCAAACCCAAAATCTTTTCTCATTTAATCTGCATTTGTTGCCAAAAAGAGTCTTTTAGACCTTTGCTCTCCTATGATGAATTTAGAGCAATGAAGGTTTTCTGCAAAAGTAGTTAGACTTGCTTACTGGACTTAGGATGTAAAGGCACTGGTATTCTCACTCTCCCTTTTTCTCCTTCCTTCCCCAGTATGATAGTACTGTTTTTTAGGTATACTGCTTATGCTTAAAGCACCGCAGAGCCCAGATGTAGACATCTACAACTATACATTAGAGAATATTAGTCCACACTGAGCTTTAAATATCTAGTTTAGATAGTGCTTTGTCAAATGGGAGTCTGAACATGCACCGTACGTACCTTTATCTGCAGCTGGGAAGGTGAAGGGAAACACTAGGTACATCTTTTTGGTCTGTTTTTCTCAGTATAGTTTGTGCCAGTGCACAAATTTGAGGAAGTTTCATCTGGAAGCCCAAACCTTTTCCCTTCGTTTTTGGCAGGATTTCCCAAACTTCTGAAGGCTGCTACTGCTGCTTCAGGAAAAGGAACAAGGTCCTGGCACTTGGCAGTTTTATTGTGTGCTGCTAAAGCCCTCCCCGTCCCCGGCCCACTTTGGATTACCTTGAAGCATGTCACCAATGGTTTGTGCTTTATTTTTTTCAAAAACACCGCTTCAGATTGTCCTTTCAAAAAAAATTTGAAACCCCTGGCAGTTTCTTTTTAATGTAAATATTTTAAAAGGTTACTTCTTGTAAGTGTTAATAATTCACCCCATCTCTATACCTTGTGTATAACACAGATTTCTCCTGCTATCCTATTAGTGAAGTCTTATCACATTTAAATCCAATTATCACTAATTCAAAAGACAGTCAGCAGTGGAGAGCTTTTCTATGTTTTTAGAGGGTGGAGTACAGCTATCACAGGTTCAACTCTATGTTTCTTTTTATGATAATTAAGTGCTGACTTCATTCCCAGGACTGAAAGGATGAAAGCTCCCATCTAGCTCAGGTACAGAGCTCCTAGGCATCACCAAAATATTACAGGGATCTCTGAAGCCCTGCAGTGAGTTTCAGGCTCTGCTCTATATTGGAGATGCCATGAAGCAAACTTCCAGCAGTCTGAAGAACCTCTCCTTCCAGTAAAACGGTCCTTAACCACCAGAGCATGTCAGCATATACACAGTGTTTCAGTTCCACCTGCCCTGTTCAGTAACACGTGTAAACTTGGACTTTGGGATACAACACTTAACCAACTAACGCAGACATGCAAGGAATAGTAATAAAGCCAGAAGCCTTTGCTGTGGCCTCTGCAGCATTAATATTACTGCAGCAGAAAGCAGAGATTACATTCTGGTTATGGGAGGAATACAACTCTTGAAATCTTGTGCCATGCATGAACAACACAAAACACTTATGAAATGTGAGATTCTTCTTTTTCATAATATCTTTAGAACACATTCTCCTGCTAATATCTTCCAGAAATATATAGGACAACCCTGCTGCAGCTTAATAAGCCGATCCTTTGCTCTGCACTTTTTGCATTTCAACACCCTTTCCCAGATGCCACTCAGCTGAAAGAGTTTCTACATTTAGCAAACAAAAAAGTAAACACTCTGCAGTTTAACGAACAAAACCATGTCATGAACTAGAGGTCTTCCCCTCCTCTCCTGCCTCCCCAAGCAAGCATTTCAATTGGCCTCTAAGAAAGTACTTAAACTTCTTTAAAGGCACTATTGTAAAAAATGAAATGAAAGTGGCTTTTGTTCTACTTTCATGTCTACTAGCTATTAAATATGGAAATATCCCGGGATTCATTAACAGACAGGCAGTCCTATTGTCATTTCAGTATCACAAGAATCTCTAGTTTTTCCAATCTAAAGAGTAAGAAAAAGGACATATTTAGTTTAGCAAAACGCATGTATATAGCTTAAAACATTCATAGCAAATATAGGAAAATATATAATACAGCTGATATATTACAATTATTTTTGCTAAAAGCCATGAGGTCAGGTGGCTAGAGTTTTCCAGAAAGTTGACATGTGAACAAATAGATGCACCTTCTGTGTACAGAAAAAAGCAGACTCACCTACAAATGGCTGAAATGTTGCAAGGTGTTGCACATAACCCTGTTCACATGATGCAACCATGCAGGTCTCATCCACCAACACTAGAACCGAAGCCAACCCCAGGTAGTTAATACTACATGGTAAAGTTTCGCTTACATGGTACCAATGAATATTGGTATTGAATATTTTTATATTCATTGGGACAATGTAAGTGAAACTGTACTATGTAGAAGTACACAGCTGTGAAATTAACGCAGATATAAAGAGCATCCACACCACCACAAACACAAACCGTAGAAGCTAAGAGTGATATGGCTCTTTCAAATGTGGCCTGTCAATGCAGCCTGGAATTTTGAAGGATGGAAGTCAGAATCTCTCTGCTGACTCTGAGTTTGATAGAGCTTTTAGTCCTCTTGGTTAAGTAAACACAGGCAGCTCTTTGCCAAAGAGCAGATGCCTCACCCGGCTCTTCCTGAAGTGCTATGAATAAGAAAACTATATGAGGTGTTTTTTTTAAGTGGCAAAAATCCTCATTCTGCATAATTTGTATGGTTAGAAATTACTGCATTTTATTCCAGTAGTGGACTAATGTAGCTCTGACTGAGATTAATTGACTGCGTTGAATAGATGACATGTTGATAGGGCTTATGTTATGTAAATGAGCCATTTGACATACTCCAGTGTGAGTTAAATGGATATTGCTGAAAGGAAAAGACAGAATTAGGGAAAATGTTGAGCCATTTCAAGCAATGAAAAGCCAGCTGGGAGTACTTACGCTGTATCTTTGGTATCAAAAGGTCCTCCCTTTCAACAGGCAGATAACCCTGATTTGGAGCTGAGCCAATCTGCTCTCACAACACTTCTGGGTCAGGGTGTTTCTCTTTCCTTTCCCCTGGTTACCCAGGGTATGGGAAGCACAGAAATCTGCTGCAAATTGGCAATACAGAAAGTTCGTGTGAGCTCTTGCTAAGCAGGGGTTGCCCTCAAGAGCTGGACTCTTCCCTAGCTGCAGCTTTCTCCTTTTGAAACAGCTTCAGGATTTTCCTCCTCAGACATTCCCAACTCTGCCTGCCCTTTGCTGCCCTTGCTAGCACTGTTTTCCGGTTCTGTTAAACTCTCTTTAGGGGATTTTGTGACTACAAAGAATGAATTTCAGTGGTATCAGTAATCCTAGCACCAGGGCCAGGACTCCAGCAAGTGCGATGCCAGAGAGTGCAAACTTGACCACACCTTACCAGTTGTTGTTGAAGTGAAAGAAGGAGGTGGTGGTAGATGAAGGCAACTTGGTAAAAAGGAACGAGAGCAAAACTCCTGGCACCCCAGTACCTTGCTTTGACCCAGGAATACCAAAGGTGAGGCTGGAAGCTTGTAGTATTATGATGACAACTGTTGCAGACTCAGGATATTATCCTATTTACTCTTCAGAAAGCTTCCCATGCAGAAACAAAACAGTCTCCTGAGACAATGCTGGTTTATAACAGAAAATCACCATCAAATATGTAGAGAATGACTACTCTTTCTTACTATATAAACTATGTACTTGCCTGTGCTGACCTTTAAAATAAAACAGGGCAAGGTAGTGCTTGCCAAGGAAGGAAGTCTTCCAAATCCAGATGATTTTAGTTCTTTACTTTGGCCAATGTATTATTTTGCTCTTATTTCCTGGTTATGTTTTTCTTGGATTTTAAAGGTGATTGTGAGTTACAAGTTTGCATCCAAGTTTTCAATAGATTTCAGCTTAGATAATATTGTGTTAAGTATACTTGAAATAGGAAAATACCACAAAAAGGAATTTTTAGGAATTCATCAGTCTTTAGAACTGACAGAAAAGAAAATCTAATACATGCTAGACAATACACAGAGTATGTAATGATATGTGTCTTCCTTGTGTTACCCTGGTTTGGATTCAATCTAAGTGCACTGAGACCGCACTGATATTATCAGAATGGAAAAAGTAACAATTTGTTATTGCAAGTAGAATACGCTGGTGACAAATACCAGTACTGCTTACATTATAATAACATTTCCCAATGCTTTTTCTCACCTCTTTTTATTGCTTCTTCTATTTGACTGTACCTCCCCTTCCACCTATTGCATCTGCCAAAGAGAGGGTAACCACTGAACTTCTAACGGTACTTCTAACAGAGCTTCTAACCCTTGAGAAGAAAAACCCAGTACTTAGCAGTACTTGTCTTTGCAAAGAATGGAAATTAAGAGTCATTGTGACTTGTTGCTTATGGCTTAATAGTCACGTATCATTTTGCACATTTGTCCTGGATAAAGAAAGAAGTCAGTAGCAGAGAGACGTGTTCCAGCTTCTAGACATTCTCTTAATGCAATTGTAATGGACCATGTCTTGGAGAAAAATCTTTCTTTGGGGAATATGAACACGCTTCTTAAATATGGTGAAGATTTGGATAAAAAAAAAAAAATATTCCATGTTTAAACAAAGCCTGCTGCTTATTTAAGAACACTTTTAAAACAGCGGAGTATGGATCAACCTTAGGGGAGAATGATCAAGAATAACATATTTCACAGAATCACAGAATTGTTGAGGCTGGAATAGACCTCTGAGATCATCAAGTCCAGCCTATAACCCAACATGACAACACCTAGCTAGACCGTGGCACTAAGTGCCACATCCAATCTTTCCTTAAACACCTCCAGGGATGGTGACTCCATCACCTCCCTGGGCAGTCCATTCCAGCGCCTAATGACCCTTTCCATGAGGAAGTGCTTCCTAATATCCAGCCTAAACCTTCCCTGGCGCTGCTTCAGGCCATGCCCTCTTGCCCTGTCACTAGTTGCCTGGGAGAAGAGCCAGACCCCCACCTGACTACAACTTCCTTTCACGTAGTTGTAGAGTGATGAGGTCTCCCCTGAGTCTTCTCTTCTCCAGGCTGAACAACCCCAGCTCCCTCAGCCTCTCCTCATAAGACTTTCCCTCCAGTCCCTTCACCAGCCTTGTTGCTCTCCTCTGGACCTGCTGCAGCACCTCAATATCCTTCTTGAAGTGAGGGGCCCAGAACTGCACCCAGTACTC
>VWZK01017657.1:213892-266457 GCA_013396935.1 Baryphthengus martii | reverse complement strand
ATCAGATTGGTCAGGCAGGACCTTCCTTTCCTAAACTCATGTTGACTGGGCCTGAGCCCCTGGTTGTGTTGTATATGCCACTCAATGGCACTCCGGATGAACTGCTCCATATAACCTTGCCAGGCATCGAGGTCACACTGACAGGCCTATAGTTTTCCGGATCCTCCTTCCGGCCCCTTTTATGGATGGGCATCACATTGGCCAACCTCCAGTCATCTGGTACCTCCCTGGATAGCCAGGACTGGTGATAAATGATGAAGAGCGGCTTAGCCAGCTCTTGCGCCAGATCCCTAAGCACCCTAGGATAAATCCCATCTGGGCCCATAGACTTTTTAGGGTCTAAGTGGCACAGCAGGTCACTAACTACTTCCTCTTGGATTACAGGAGGGGTACTCTGCTCCCCATCCCTACCTACCAACTCAGGAGACCAGTTGCCCTGAGGATAGTCAATCCTTTTGTTAAAGTCATGGGTTTAGCACCTTTTAAGCATAAAAGTGTCAGTGCCACACTATTTTACAAAATCACAAAGGATGCCCAGAAACACAAAGCTTGTTTCTTAAGATATGAAGGCATAATTGGGAGTAGGCTGAGTTAGATGCAGAGAAATATGAAACAACCATATTAAGGCAAAGAAAGTCTATTGTAATCATTGGCTAATTTAAACCTGTATTTGTAAGAAGCATGTCAGCTCAGCCAACAGAAGCTGGCAGCTATGTGACCGCAGCTAGTTTTTCCAAAGGAAGACAAAGAAAAACTAGTCTGTTTATTCTGGCATCAAGACACTCTCACTCCAGCTGAAGGCTCAGCTATGTTTGTTCTAAGTCAAGAATTTTCTTCATTCTATTCAGTGTATTATAGTTCCTTTCAGATACATATACATTCTTAAAATAAATAATCAATTGCATCCAGAGGTAATGTTTTTGAGAAAGGTTGATTCTGACAAGTTTATCTGACTAATTTAGAAAGCAACAGGGCTCCTTCTACAGTTCTCCACTGTCTGGTGGAGAGCTTTTACTAAAATCCTCCATTGCTCCCACTTTTTCATATGGGGAAACTGAGCCTAGAGAGGCTATCTGATTTACTGTAGAGTCAATAATTTCCAGTCATTGCAGCCTTGTTTGGCAAAATTGACAGCATACCATAATTTCCAGGTAAAGGCTAATGGCTTTCAAAATAAAACAGTAACAAAGCATGCTCTTGTTTACAAAAGTAATGTCACACACAAACTATGTAGCTCAGGGAAAGAGCTGTGCTAAACGCAAAAGAAAAACAAAGCTGTGCTAAACGCAAAAGGAAAACAAAGCTGTGCTAAATGCAAAAGGAAAACAATCATGTTTACCTCATTAGAGGGACCCCTGCGCCTGCCTCCATTTACACAGGTGGTAGCTGAAGTAGTTACCTGGGAGCTACAATGAGATGGGCTTTGAGATAAGAACAGTGTCTCTGGAGCTTTGGGAAAGACTACAGGAGAGTGACTGGAATATTTGCTACAGTGGGGATGAATCCCTGGGGAAGAGACAGAGCTAAAGGGTCCCCCATGCTCTACCAAGGGTGGGTGGGTGGGTGCTGCTGTGTGGAGTCCTTGAGTGCCAGGGCTGACACCCACTTGAGGAGCTGTGCGTCTGCTCACTAGATAAACAGGAGCTGGGGCAGGTCAGTAGGATATAGTGAGGGTGCCAAAAGTCCCACCAGGCGCAGCTTGGTGTCCCTAGGCTTGGATGGGCTGCTGCCTCTTCCAGCTAGCAGGGGGTGGTAGTGCAGAGCCACCTGCCCAGTCACACGCTACATCCGACATGTCCTGCCTGCTCCCCATGCCCTTCAGGGCTGTACCTGGGTGCCAGCTGCTGCCTTCTCTATATCACACAAAAAGCCCTGGTATAGAGCCAGGTCCTGAGTCCAGATCTCTGGAGCTTCAGGCCACTGCCTTCATCACAAAACTCAGACTTAATTTCCTGTCAAATTGCTCACACTTATTCACCAAGGTGTACGTATATCTGTGAACAGGAAAAAAAAAAAAGCAAGGAAAAAAATAATCAAAAGAAACTTAGAAACTATACTTATTTTACGGAAAAATCTCACAGAATACAAAAAAGAATCCAGAATTTTACAGAAGCAGTTCCACAGAAATGATAATAAGAACTCTGTAGAATTATATTAAGAATTATTATTTATTCTTTTCATCCAGACCTGTATTTTTGCTAGAGAATTCTGCAACAAGCCTGAGAAGTCCAGTTACAAAGCACCAAATTATCATTTGGATGTTACATAAAGATTGCCAAGGAAATTATTTCCTTCTGCAAATCAGCAATTTCATACTTGAATGAGAGTTCATCTTTAACAAAGCTCACTATTACCATTATAACTGAACAGTTCTATGAAACATACTCTTTTACTACCTTACAAATGCACTACAGTGAAGTACTGAAAGACGGCAAAGATTATTACCTTTGAATCATTAGATGTTTGCCTATAAAACACACTTTAAAACATGTTTGTGGTTCCCCCCCCACCAAGGATAACCCCATAACTGATATACCATGTAATATCAATGCACATTGTCATACTAAGCCTCCACAAACATGGGTTTTTTTGCTCATAAGCAGGAAATGAGTTAAATTCCGATCTGGGTTATCTTTATTCATATAAATGCCAGCTGCAGTGGAAGTATTAGAGACATTAGTAAGCAATTGTCAGTTCCAAAATTCCAGTNAAAACAAAGCTGTGCTAAATGCAAAAGGAAAACAATCATGTTTACCTCATTAGAGGGACCCCTGCGCCTGCCTCCATTTACACAGGTGGTAGCTGAAGTAGTTACCTGGGAGCTACAATGAGATGGGCTTTGAGATAAGAACAGTGTCTCTGGAGCTTTGGGAAAGACTACAGGAGAGTGACTGGAATATTTGCTACAGTGGGGATGAATCCCTGGGGAAGAGACAGAGCTAAAGGGTCCCCCATGCTCTACCAAGGGTNAAAAAAAAAAAAGCAAGGAAAAAAATAATCAAAAGAAACTTAGAAACTATACTTATTTTACGGAAAAATCTCACAGAATACAAAAAAGAATCCAGAATTTTACAGAAGCAGTTCCACAGAAATGATAATAAGAACTCTGTAGAATTATATTAAGAATTATTATTTATTCTTTTCATCCAGACCTGTATTTTTGCTAGAGAATTCTGCAACAAGCCTGAGAAGTCCAGTTACAAAGCACCAAATTATCATTTGGATGTTACATAAAGATTGCCAAGGAAATTATTTCCTTCTGCAAATCAGCAATTTCATATTTGAATGAGAGTTCATCTTTAACAAAGCTCACTATTACCATTATAACTGAACAGTTCTATGAAACATACTCTTTTACTACCTTACAAATGCACTACAGTGAAGTACTGAAAGACGGCAAAGATTATTACCTTTGAATCATTAGATGTTTGCCTATAAAACACACTTTAAAATATGTTTGTGGTTCCCCCCCCACCAAGGATAACCCCATAACTGATATACCATGTAATATGAATGCACATTGTCATACTAAGCCTCCACAAACATGGGTTTTTTTGCTCATAAGCAGGAAATGAGTTAAATTCCGATCTGGGTTATCTTTATTCATATAAATGCCAGCTGCAGTGGAAGTATTAGAGACATTAGTAAGCAATTGTCAGTTCCAAAATTCCAGTGAATTTACCAGCCTACTCGGTAGGTTTTAAATGAATAGATGTTTTACCAGCTTTGGTTGACATACAGCGTGTGGTTGCTGGAAAGAAGGGCTTTGTCATCTTAGTGGTCCACAAGAGACTCCTCTCCTAGAGAAGGCAGGCTTACAAGAAGTATCAGAGGCTGAATCTAAAGTACAGTATCATTTTGTAAATTTAATTATCCAGACTTATCATGAATGTATCAGTTTTGAATTTAATTTCTGCATTAACTGACTTTCCCCCAGATCACATACCTGTCAGGAAGATATATTTTCATTACCTTCCTATTTGATTTTTACAGTACTAATCCTGAGGCAAGCTTGAAAAAGCAGAGCAATTAGATCTCTATCTGGGTTGATTAAGGAGGTTGGAAAAGGGCTTAGGAAAGGATAATTTAGCATCAGAAACATAGCTCTCAGATTAGATTTATTAGCAAGTGTGCTGTGATGACTGGTCTTAGGGAGAGAGGACAGGTCTTGCTAATGAAATCCTTACGTAGTTATTGCTATATCCAAGACCTTAAAATTTGCATTAAATGCTGCCTGTTGCCATGGGCTGCTCAAGATGCTGATGCTTTGCTTTTCAGTGGTAAATTGGCAACGCAGGGCTGACCAGGGATGCTCCTGTGATGTACTATGGCTGACGTGGCAGATCAATCATTTCCAGTTAGTGTGATGGTTTTTATTTTCCTGGGACCTGATAGATGAGTTGGCTTTTGTGTTTTTCTGAAGCCTGTGATTACTCATAGTTTTACTGAGTTGGTAAAAATTGAGAATGCACAGGGAAAGAAAAGGGTATTTTACCTTGTCTGCCATTTTCCTCTTTGTTTGTCTATGCTTGCTCAGGAAGTCCTGGTGCTGCAGGAAGAAAAAGCATGTGAACCCTGGAGAGTGGGCCCAGCCAAATACACTTCGTTCATGGGAGGCTCAGTAGTAAGTCACAGTCAAGGCCTAATGTGAATCTAAAATTAACAGAGTAAGAAATTTTAGGTAAAAAATATAAAATGTTGTTCATTTCACTTCATTCCCCATATCTTTGTAAGCTGCTGTACTAGCCTTGAAGAAAAGTGTCTGCAGTAAGTGATGACAGTGAGAATATTGGAAAGTTGCTTCAAGAAGAGTCTGAAATAGCATCTTCATTTGCCTGAGATGTGTCTGGTGATTGCCAAGTCACACTAACACACTTCTAGTAGAGCCTTGTTGCTGAAAGGGCAGGCTGATAGCCTTGGCACAAGAGGTCATCCCTTCAGCTGCAAATCCAATCCAGCTCACAAATAGGCTTTGACTCCATCCTGGAGCAGTGATGCTGGGTCATCTCTGTCCCTTCCCTTGCAGGTTATTTCCAGAAGACTCGGAGGAGTGCAACAGCACTGTCAAGGGAGTAACCCATGAGTTCGGGACTGAAGGTGCAGCCCTCTGCCAGGAGAAAGCTCCTGCTGATGGACCAAACCACCTGTGGGGTTAGAAGGGACAGGGGAGACAGAGTTTGTGAGCCCATCTTTATATAGTGGGTGCCAGTGATACCAGGGTACTCTGTACTATAAGCAGGTTGATGTTCATAACACACAAACCCCAATGTTAAGTGGAATCTTTGCTGTGTTTCACAATGCATTAATTATACTTAGAAGGTGAGGTAATTACATGGTGAATTGGTCTTAGATAAAGGAAAACATTTAACAGTGATTAAAAATTTTATAATGCAAGATTGGATATGTTTCTGTAGTTCAAATCCTTTTAAGAGGTTTTTAAGCACAGATTATTTTTTTTTCCCATCTTAACTGTCAACACTCTTCTGAGCAAACACTCCTTCACATTAGAATGAAGATTTCATGTGGAGATAAAAGATTGGGTGAACTCATACCTTTAGGATGGAAGATGTCTCTGCTTGTTTAAACAGCTGCCTTTCTGCTAAAGCTGTGAATCACAGCTTTTGGTGCTGGCAACATACATGACCTGAGCAAGCCCCCCACGTGAACTTCACGTCAACCTATCAACAGCAGTTCTTGCCTTGGACAGAGTCAAAGCTCTTCAACAAGTTTAGAGGACGATTGGCAAGCACCTAATCTCCTATTTAGAAGGAGAGAAAAAAAGTAACAGACTAAGTGATTAGTGGACAAAACCCGAACTATTTCAGAATAAATAAAACCAAATTAGATTGGAGAAGTCTTGTTTTCTATTAGAAGTATTTACAAAATAGGATATTGATTAAGTTAAAGTTGATGAGTTACAAAAGCCAATGCTGAGATACACGCACATACCTGCAGAAACCGCAACGGCTACACATTCTGGACATTGATTTACTCTATTAATTTAGTCTGCTCATTTGAAACCTTAAATAGTCAAAGGTGATCAAGAGTTTTGGAAACCAGTGTTTGTATGGAAGTTATTGCCTGCAGATTAGTGACTGGCTCTGCAGCAGCCACATCCTCAGGGTAATTGCGCAGAAGACAGAGATGCAGAATTCGTCTTAGGAAATGGTCAAACTCACTTTGAGCTTCATCTGGAGCTAAGGAAATTATACCAGAAAGTGATCAGGCACAACTGAGGCTAAACAGAGAACCGAAGCAGCTAATTTATGGTACTAGTAATTCTTACTGAATAGGATGTATGTAAAAAAGGTTAAATATATGCTACAAATATACCCATGGGAAACAGGCACGGAACTGCTCATGCTTGTTTTCTTTTTCCTGTTTTGATGATTTTTCTCCTTAATATATTCAGAACCATAGTGTTCCTGAAGCTGACTATGATCCCTTCCCTCAGACTGAAATGGTCTTATAAATCTCCAGTCTATGGTACTTGGCTTGACAAAAATCAATTAATTAAAGAATAAAAGGTCCCTTGAAAAAGATGCATAATATTCATTGTAGTAGTACTTCAAGGCAGAGGGGGGAAACCTACAGGAACACTAATTACCTTCTGATACTTGAAAACAAACACCTCCTTAATTAAAACTGAGGGTATTTCTGTTTCAAGGGTATTCTAAGTAGTTACTTAGTAAGGCAATTTAGGAAAATTCAGAGGGGATAGCAGCTTTCTGTGTTTCTGGTGTGCTCTATGCTTTGGGTGGAAACACTCACAAAACATCCAAACTTGATAAAGGGACAAAATATTAGAAATCAAAGCTTCAAAAATGCAGATTGCAATTCTATACACAAAAGTTATGATTTACATAATTAAGGCAAGTTGTTAAGTTTGGGGAACACATTTTGTAAACTAGAGATCATATAAATAGTTGTATTAAAGTCATTGCCAATCAGGTTGCCAAAGTGAAATTTCTACAGTCAAAATTTGAATTCTATATTGACAGCATTTTTACAAGCTGGCAAAAATGAGATTCATCCAAAGCCTGCTGAAATCAGTGAGCGTTTTCATGGGCTTGAATAAGGACTTTAACACAAAATGCTTCATAATGCAAGTGACATAGCGTTCTCAACAGCTATCTTTGCAAAATTGCTTGAGGCTTTATAATCAAAAATGGATTTTCAGCTTCAAAAGGATGTTAAAAATTCAAAGTTTCACAGAGACCCCAAATTTTTTTTTTTTTTTCAACATAGTCTTCTTCAAAATTGGATGTATTTCTTTTATCTACATGCAAAAAAGAAATAACTAGTAAGTAGAACAGAGAACCAGGATTCAGGAAACCCAGGTTCGGTTCAATCCAGCATGTGATTTTTTGCAAAATGCTGTGTTCGTCTGTGATGAAAATAATTTCAAAATGCCGTAGGCATGATCTCCTCCAGCACTTGAAGTGCAAAGACTTTTCTACTAACACAATCTGCAAAAACCATAAACCAAACTGAACTGTCAAACTCCTTTCTTTCATTATCTGCAATCTAGAACAGAGTTTTGCAGAAGAAACGGCCTAGAAAGCATTCATAAGCATCCATTGGCTGGTATGGTTCTGCAAACACCCACTAAAAAATTACATTTACAAATCTCTCCATATGCTATAGAAGCAGAAATTTTAGGATGCCTTAAATTGCACTCGTTCACACGGAATTACTATACACAGTGCAGGATGAGGATGGGAATATTGAAAAGTAGCAGTAAGAATTGGTGATAAGGTCTCTTGCTCCCACACAAGAAAACACTTGCAAATAAACTGGCACCAGGAAATCAAACCCACACCTGACGTGTGGGGCAATTGTATCCAGGATCCAGAGGTTCCTTATCTGCTCCACTTAGTGGCTCTCCAGCTCAAAGCCTGACTCTACACCAGTCTTCCTCAGAGAGAAGGCAGTTCAAAGGTTTATGATGTTATATCAACAGCCCAAAGAATATAGTGTTGATATTGCAATAAAAAAAGGTCATTTTCGAAGTCTGATAATATAAAAGAAGTTACTGCTAGGTAATAACTGAAAGATTTATCATGATAGCTTTCCCAATAGTCTCTGTAAATTCAGCCAGTAAGGTCTTCCTGGCTTGTTATTTTTGCATATTACTCGAGAAAAATCTTATACTGAGACACAAAGAATGATGGTACTTCAGTTATTAGACTTACTACACTTTGCAGAATGTTTTTGCATTCTCAGCTCCTTCTGCCCCCTTCCTAGGTGAAGTCTGCCTTGCGAGCGGGAGGGAGGGTTTCAGACACAACTCCTTTGCATGATTAATATTTTGGTTTAGTCACTAAACCAAAATATTTTCTGGAAACAGATTGAGATCAAATTAAGATAAAAGTGCAGTGAGGGCTAGTTTTTTTTGTTTTCTTTTCTTTTTTTTTTTTTTCCTGAAGTGAGGAAGCAGAAGGCATGGTTCACACTCAATCAGAAATGAAACTTTTACTCTACTTGGAGATGTTTAACAAGAGCAACCACAGAAGTTAAAAGCTGGAGCTCATGCAGCATTCACAGTGGCGGGAGAACACAGAGCGCTCTGACCAACTCAGTGTGCTCACCTTGGGTAGGAGAGCAGTGGGTCCCCTCTGTCTGTTGCAAACCACAGATTTAGGAGCTCATGAGCTACAGGTAACACAAGCTCAAATTCTGCCCCCTCAGAAGACTTGAATGCCAGTACCCCCCAATACTCTGACCACCTGAATATTGAATGGAAAGGTATGACACCTCCCCTCAGTTTAATTAAATTTTTCTCCCCACTAAGCTCATGAGCTAAAATTAGCCATTACATTTTCACAGAAACTTGGATCAAACAAAATTTCAGGTAGGCTCTGAAGGCACAAGGAAGGATTGCTACAGGTTTGAATAACTATATAGAAAACTCTCTGGTTATATTTTACAGATGCTCTATTTATCAAATGTAATTTCTGATGTATATTAGTATATCTTGCTGCAAGACTGAGACACCTTTGCTATAAAACTAAGTGATTAGTGAAATAAGAGCTTACACTACTGACTAGATGTAATGCTGAAGGTAAGGAGTAGTTACAAACTAGAACATTGCCCTAGAGTTACCTCTTATGTTTTTCAATTCCCTTCAGCCAAAGCCATCCTGCACTGTGCTTGTGGTCAGTCTGGGAACTCCACTAATAAAAACAGCAAAATAAAGCAAGTCAAAACTCTCCCACCCTTCAATACCTAAAAAATAAACAAACTTTTTTCCATTATATGCAAGTTGCCAAGGCACGGTTCAGTATTTTCTGAGGTTCTCTCTTCCCAATCTGCCTATGCTAAAAAAAGTAGCCAAGGGAGAACGGGAAGGCTGTTACTTTTACAAGATGTAATCGACATATAATGCCCACCATGCACTGTACGCTAAGATAATGACACATCTTTATTTAGCTGCTTTGGACTAGTAATATTCAATAATTGCGATGAAGCTCTGATCTAAGCAATACATTTCCACATTCTTTTTATATCATTGCTTTTCAGTTTGATAAGCTATGTGAAAAATTCTTTGCTATTACTAACAAAAAGCTCTAAGATAGTGTTTGATGTAGATGTGGGGTTTTTTTAATACGCTAAAGTTAAGACAAACAAAACTACGATATCAACATTGCACCTCTCCAAATCTACCTTGATTTAAAAACGCTTGAAAATGTCACCTACCACCTGGCTGACAACTTGGTAGTAAGTAGTATCTTACTTACCAAACCACAAGAATCACCTGCTTATTGTTTTTCTCGTTTGACTTCCTGGCTGAAAAGACAGCTAGGGGTGCAAATGGCGTGAAGTCATCACAGAGATACCTACATGCATGTTATTAAAGAAGAATTCTAATTGCATAAAACTAACACATTGGGATTTTGCTTTTATGATATTCTCAGGATAGCTGTATGTCCACACACTAAGATGAACAAGTGAAACCTAAAAAAGGAAAATAGATTATGGTTAATTTTTTTTCAACAGAAGTGACTGGTATTTGAACTACTAATCTTATCAATTTGGTAATACACCTACATTACAAATTTCTTTGATCGCCTTCACATCAATTTCCAGCAAAAACTGTTTGAACAAGGTTGGGAAATCAACTACAGAACACAGAGGAAAGATAGCAGGTTTCAGCTGGGATCTAGCCTTCAACAACTGGCTGACATTAACAAGGGGTAAGGACTCCAAAGTGAAAAACGGGAAGCATTGAGAGAGCTGAAGCAAAAGGCTGCAGCCCCTGTGAGCAGGCAGCCAGCTCACAACGTCCCTGGCACAGCGTGGCGAATTGAAACGCGGTGCCAAGCCCTGGCAGCCTCTGCCCTGGCTCTGCAGCAGCAGGCTGGTGGTGGCACTAGCTGAGCAAACATCAAGATCTCCTAGTAGCACTGGAATCAGCCTTGATTAAAAGTGGATCTGTCTAGACAGACTTGAGATAGCTATTGTTAAGTTTTCAGCTTTCTAAATATTGTCAAATAGGGTGGGATTTCATATGGCCCAAGATAAGTCTTGCCTCCTTTCTCATTTCTTAAGTGGAGCTCAATTGCTCAATTTAAATCTGAAGTCTGACAGCCTAAAAGCATGTGAACTTTATCACTAGTAGAAATTGGGTAAGCATAGGCTATGACAAGATCAACAGGGGAAAAAACGCAACCATCTCCAAGGTAATTCAAGTAATAAGCGAATCACAAAAAAAGGGAGGAAATCAAATTACAGTAACTGATCTGAAACTTGGTGTTACCCACTGAGATTTTTTTCTCCCAGACAGGTTGTCTTCAATATGTAGCCTCTGTGTAGCTTCTAAGAAATGTGAGATGAAGCACAGCAACTCTCTATGCTTCTCCCTGTCACCGCTATTGTTTTTAACCAATTTTTTTTTTTGCTAAGATATAAAGACATATTTACAATTGCACCTAGACACACAATTCATTATCCTCTCTCAGCAGCTTTATCTATGTGTTCTTCATTAATATTAGAATCACTTTGATTTATGAAAATGTGCTGCAAATAGAGGATTGACATTGCATGTCGCTAGGATAAGGACTGACGAGACAGCTAGCCAAATAATTCATCTCTGTAAGTGACAACTCAGTTCTAAAATGTCTGTTAAATTCCCCTAAGTTACCCTACATCTTGAGAAAATACAAAATAAAACCTGAGGTCTTGTAAAAAAAAAAAGTGCTTATGTCGAACATAATTAACATGCTCTATTAATCAAGTCAGCAACAAATAAGTTGAGAAGAAAGTGAAGGGCAAAAGATAAACTGAGAATACCTTTGCAACCTAACATATAAAATCCTTGATGCGTAAGTTGGTGCCGTGGAGACAAAGAATGGAAACCCAAGAAGTTATTTTTTTCTTTTGAACAACTAATTATATGAAAAATGGCACAAGCAATTCTACCTTCAGATTCACAACTGCAGTTTACCCATGACAAACAGTGACAAATGAAATCCAGACACAACTACAGCTAGCACATGGAGATGGGAAATCAAGCAAAGAGCTCAAAAAATTCCAACACTATCAATCACTTTAATGTAAAAAAATTACTCCTCTTGCATCTCTCACATTTTGGTTACACAACTAAAATAGTTTACACAAAAAACCACCAAATGAAACAGGGAGTGAGGAACAGAAAACAGCTCTCGACATCGCTGTTGCCTGAACAGCTTTGATTATAGGATGATGTTTAACTCTTAAAATCAATATGCAAAAATAAAACTGGGTCTTCCAAAGTGATATCTATTGAGATTATAGTTATGTATTTGTGAGTCCTTGGCAAACTTCATAGACCATTGAAGAAATTGAGTTTACTTTTTGAAAGGAAGAATTCATGGGTACTGAATATTTCAGTGTAACAAATAAAATTAAAAAAAATAACCTGTAAACATGTGAAATCCATCACCAGTAGAAACTGGGCAAGCATGGGCTAGGAGATGATCAATATGGTGAAAGTAAACATCTCCTAGGTAATTCCAAACATAGCTTGGTTGTAATACCCCAGGAGATTTCATCCCCTATCTGGCAATCAACAAAGCAAAGTAAGAAATTATTAACTTGGGATCCTTTTCACAGATTTACAGTAAGCTCCAGTAGCACAGACTACTGGAAAAGTCAGTTTTCACCTTCCAGAATGTGTCATTTAGAGATAATAGCTTAATGCATTTCCATCGATGCACAGAAATATGATATTGAATAGATTCTGAATCCTAAAAAAAGCACCCCAAACAAAATGCAATTGCTTATATGCAACAGGAATAAACATATGTTATTACTTTAAAAGCTTCAGTTTGAATGAATGCCCAGTGATTTCAATGCTGGAGAAAGCTTTTCTTTCACTGTAAAAATTGCCATAAAAGTTAGAATTCTGAAAAAAAAGTGATGCAGAACATTTAATTGATTTCAGTACAATTAGACAATGCAGTAAGTACTATACAGTGGTGCATTCAAGTTTTAGCTTCACCTAATATAGTGATTGAATTAAAGCAAAATAATTTCACTTCTTGAACTAAGATATTTATCACTAGAAAAATTAAATCTCATCAGTTAAGTGAGTAAAACTGGATTTTTACTACTCAAAAGCGATTCTATAGAACTACTGTATAAGAAAGTAGATTTTTCTCTTCCACTATTAACCAGGTTTTTCCTGTGCTCATCTCTAATATAGTCACATTCACCTGCCATGATCAGTTAATTTTTCCATTAATGAAGTGAAATGTTTAAGAATGAATAGGATGCATTTAGTATCACAGAACATGTTTTGGCAGGAAATTTTAAAATCTGAGCAGGATCCTCCATCTTGGAAACCAGAAAGATTTAGGAAAGATCCCTCTGTAAAGTACATGAGTGAGATGTCAAAATTAAGTGCCTTCTCTGCTCACTGTGGCATGTTACTGGCCCATCTACCCATTCCTTCCTCCTAATCAAGGCCAATTGTTAAAACCCCCCCAAGTAGTATACATGCTGCCAACCACAGCCCTTGAAAATCAGGTGTGTGAGGTTACACAATATCACCAGAAGACAAACAAAACCAAGACCCAGATGTCTGAGTTTAAATTACGCTGTTTTCAAAAAGACTGCTTTGGCTACTTTATCTACAGATGGATTGATTTTCCAGGAAATAACACAGTTCCTGCCCTCCACTGTATCCCTACTGACACGAAATGAATAGCAAAATACATGAATATTTTCTAGTCTCTCTACTGAGACAAGGCAATGAAATATATATTGAATAAATGCACTCATTGACAGGCCAGTTTGAATAACTTACATGGTTACAAACCGTTCTCTTCTGATGATGCCTACAGAGATCATCAGAGAGTGGGTTGTTAGTATCCCTAGTGTGGTAGCAGCCAGAGATGCTAGGGTAAAGATACTAAGGACTCTGCGAGAACAGATGCATTCCTGCTGGTCAATATAAAAGCATACTATAGAGTTCAAGCACCACATAAACAAGAAGCCTATAAATTAAACCTGGTCATCATACTTACACATAATCCAGGACAATTCTCCTGGGAAGAAAATATTGCATCAAAAGTAAAAGTCTCATCAGTCACTAGAAATAACAAACCATAAAAATTGACGCCAAAAAGAAAAATGGTAAATGAAGCCTTGCTGTGGTAGAACATAAAACTCCTAAAACATGCAACAAAGACATTAACGGATATATCCTCTTACTATACATATAGGTATTGTTTAATACTAGCACTGCAGAAGAGACCAGAACTGAACTTATGTTAATGACACTGCCTAACTTACAAAAACTTCTCCCATCCCATCCTTCCAGAGTTTAATGAACAACTGCTCTACCAGACCCTCAGAGACAAAATTCTCTCCATCTTCCCTGACCTCGGAGTTCTTTCCTAAAGGTAGTCTGTAGAACAAGTTATTTTTGAATCATATATCCATTTTACAGTTAAGAATGCACTAACTATATCAAACTATAACCCTTGCCATACCTGTCCCTCTGTTATATTTTATGTAAAGCCATTGGGATTTAAAGACTTTCATAAAAGTTTAATAATTTGAAAAGTGCCAACTCTGGGGGCCCATTTTTGCTCATTATTTTAACAAAGCCCACCTGACTATGAATCAGAACATTTTTTACATAAGTGAAATGCTGTGGCAGTCAAACCTTCCTGTTATTATTTTCTAGCCACTGTGAATCTTTAAAAGTGCAAGGAATTTCAACAGCACATAGAACAGCACAGATCCTGAAGAAAAAAAAAATCCAAATAGAATGGAAAATTACTTAACACAAAAGCAATTTTCTTGGAAGACAAATAGGTGCTCTAGACAGAAAAACACATGCTTTTACAGTCTGCCAGTCAGGATATGAAAACAGAGGCTTTGGGGGACCTTTAAAATATGTCATATTTTTCAAGGAAGGATTCTGAAAGGATATTAAATACCACAGCTATGAAAAATAGCAACAGATATAGCATTTCCTTTTTGAGCAAGTCAAGCAGTATCACCATCAACTAGAACTACAGAAAAGGAATCTCACCACTTTCAATCAAAAAAATCAAAAGGAAATATTACATTTCAATTTTAAGCCCCAGCAGCAGCCATCTGATCCCTATTTGGAATAGGACAAGTAAACCAAATTTTCTAACCTCTTTCTAAATATCAGTCTTGAGGCCATTGACCATTCAGACATCAGTAACAATCAATCTCCTCTCTTTGAGTCTTTGACAGAGTCTCTCACTGATCCTTGTAACATATTAGGGAACTCTTCATAGAAAGAAAAGACATTTTCACAACCCAATGCTAGGCAGAAACAACTGCTTCTCCATCCTCCACAAGCGCTTGCTAGAAGCCAATTTATATTTGCTGATTGGGCAAATCTGAAATTTTTTGTGATACACGTTTCTGAGACATAGCTTTTTTCTTCATTATTTGTACTTAAAATATCTACTGTTAGTTAAGAGGAAAGTCTGACATCCAACTAAGTGGTTTCAATCCTCACCTTTGCTGCCATCTGTAGGTAACTTGAGTGGTACAATGGAGACAATAAGCAAGTTTGAATCTGGTTAGATAATAGTTCTGTGATCAGGACCTGTGTCCATAAGAAAGCATGATATTCTTCTTACCTGCCCTGCCCAATTTTAATGTTAAAATTAGTCAGAAAAAGAGAAAAATATATAACAGATCGGCCTTGTATGTCCTTGTACCTCAAAATAATCTTGCAACTGAGGAAATAAAAAAAATAAGGAAAATTAAGCTGAGCATTCATGCTATTTTACAGCATTATTACACCATGGTATGTACTGGAACATCTGTAATTTTGACTAGAAATATGAAATACAGTTTTGGACGTATGTCTGGTAGTTGAAACTCTTTCTTTTTCAGTGAGTTTTAGAAAAAGTGTTATTGTAAAGAAAAAATTTCAAAAGAAAAGTGAGACAAAAGCAGATAGGTTAATCATATTTTTAAACTCATTATGATCAGTTTTGGAAATCTGAAATTAAATAAGTAATGCCAGAAATTTAAATATTTGATTTAATGACTACACAATTTTAATACATAAAAATAGATACTTAGTAGTGAACAAGTTTATACAAACCAGATTTCTTTTGTATGTTACAAAACAATGATGGAGATAAAAAAAAGATATGCTGGATTGAAGGGCAAGACAAAAGAACAACAAAACATCATTCAGGAAGTTTTTAAATGATCAGGTGCTTAGTTCATAAATACAGTGCAATGCTTTCATTTAACAAATACAAAATTTACTATTTAATTTATCAACATCAGGAAATATATAAAATGTCATTGAATGACAACCTTATTTAAAAACTGATGCAAATACAATAGCCTTTTTAGAATTCTGAGGTAATATTACACAGTAAATCAAAAAAGCTTCAATAAATAAAACTAATAAACCCAAGGCAAAGTGCAATTCAGTGAAAATAAGAAGATAAAGCTTTTATTTTAACAATAATAGATAAATAGTTATTAAAAGTGGGCTTAAGCCATAAAAAAATATTTTGGCTAATTTGCCATGTTCTCAGATAAACTGTATAGATATTTATTCATAAGCCAACCTTCCATGAATCCAATTCTACAGAAAGAGGAAAGGGAGAAGGTGTTTATTTCCAGGTATCTTACCTAGATCCACATTCAGCTGTTAACTTCAAGCAATGTTAAATGTCTATCTAGTCCATTCAGTGCAAAATTTCATCTGTTTTATAACATCTGAAATCCTGTAGAATGAAAATTTATTTTAAAATCTCCATTTGGGAGATACAATGTAAAATGCTCAAGTCTGAAGTGCCGCTTCTAACACTCTCCGAGCTAACCTAGTTTTGTTCCAGGCTGAAGTCGATGGAAATTTTATTACCGGTTTCAAGGAAAACACAATAAATACAATGCTAAATATTTTTAAATATCCTACTACTTATCTCTGCTTTAACAAAAAAGTAAAATTCACCAGTACCTTCTCTAGGAAATAGTATAAAATTTACACTTGGCTATTGAAGAAAATCCACAATGGTTTTGAAACCATGGATTAGGCAGATTAATTTGTTCATCACACGGAAATCTGTTTGTCGTATGTAAATAATACAGAGAGGGGAAACAAGAATAATATAATGCTTTACTCTTATTGCAAATAAGTAACTGAGCACAGACACTAGAAGATATTTAAGCATCCATGCCCTAGAAGTCATCAACGGGGAAAGCTGACAAATTAAGATGCCAAAGTGTCTTGAATGACCTGGGCCTCATTCAGCTGAAAGAAAAATCTATAGAACACACAGTAGCTATTCATATTAAAAGAATACTATACTGCATGCTGATAAATTCTTTCCAAAAGATGAAAAAACCCCAAACTTATACTTACATCTGCATTTTAGAACCATTTTTTTCCCCAGCTCCTAATTTACTAACTCAGAGGAGCCAGAACAAGAATTCTTTTCATGTAATTTTTGCAGTGAAAACCAAAAAACACAGTCTTTAAATGCTGGTCTTCAAGATAATGAAAGCTTCAACGTTATTCTAGAATGATATTGTATTCACTTTTATCACAGCTTACTTAAGACTTTCAAAAAAGTTGCAAAAAAAGGGATAGCATGATACATGATATCAGTTTTCCACGTGTTGTGGATTTAGTTATTTTCATGAAATATTTATCCATATGTGGATTTTTTTTTAGTATCTAGTTTTGTTTGCTATAATGCTACAGTAGATCTATTTAGTTTGCTGTCAAAGAATGAACATATAAGTTGCTTAATATCTGCAGTTTGAACTTCAATGCCCTCAAGCTGAAAAAGTACCTTTAAACTCTCTTGTACAGTCAAGTGAAAAAGCTGAATATAGAACATCTAAAACCTCTTAATCATAAAAAATAAATTTTTAGCAGTAAATGACACTATCAAAACCCTATTCATTCACAGGCAGTTATTTACATGCTTCTTAGCCTGTTTCATTGAGAAGGAATACTAGAATATTAAAACTTCATACACTTTATAAAGACTAAAATTCCTATTTGCCGTTGTGAAAATATGGCTACATGCTGTATGTTCTACTTTTTTTCTATTATTCAGGTTAGTTGAAAACATTCTACCACTAGGATTAGCTAATAAAGAAATATTCTGTATATTATTTCCCAGTGAGATACCTGTGATGTAAAGGATGATTAATGATAAAGTGCTATTAAGGAAAAAAAAAAAAAGAAACAAATAGAAATTGTCTTAGTTGGGTTTCATTTATCAAATAGACTAGGTTTTTGTATGAAGAAAGCTACTTTCTATGACAAAGCAAGCAGTAAATGTATTGCCATTCAGGAAAAAACATACACTTCATATTGAAAAAAAAAATAAATTAAAATGTAAGTTGGGTAAGACTGGCACAGTATCAAGAGACATAACAACAAAAAGCTTAAAGGCACAATTAGAAGAGAGTGAATGCTACATTAAGATGCTGTTCTTGAAGCATTTAATTTTATTCTAGACCAAAACCCTCTGCATTTGAAATTCCAATGATCAACTTTTGCTTTAGCTCCTTCTTGTTCTTATAAGGAGGGAGACAAAGCTGGTTGAAGCAGGTATGGGCCACAGGTAACCTAAAACAATTTAAAACAAACAAACAATAAAACACATTTAATAATAATACAATAGAAGCAGAGCACTGTTGACTGCCTACACATTTTCAATTGAACTCTATTTAAGTAAGAAAACCTGTAAAAGAAACATTTATCCTAATGCTGTCAATTCGAGTTGTGTTGAGCACAAGTAGTGCCAGTGTTGGTCATATGCATATTAGGTGAATTTGTTTGCCTGCAACTTCCTCCCTGCCTTTCATTACATTGGAAACATCTCCACCTAGGTTTTGGAAACTCCAGCTACCACATCAAAATCAATTTTTCTCTAAATACAAAATTTGGGTATAATCAGAATCCGCAATATGAAGGAGGACTGTGAGCCCTGTAGTACACAGAGACACCTAGATGAATCACACTTCACTGTAAGGTTACAGAACTCAAAGTTTGGCCTGGGAAAACACATCCTTCCAGATGTATGTCTCAGTGCAGGGCACTGAGGAGCTGGAAAAACAACAGTTCACAGATTTCAGTCTTAGCCACACCAACACTATCAGTTCTGAGTTATGCGTGTATATATATATACACACACATGTATCTTGCAGATACCTCTTAGGATTGCCTGACTGAAACACTGGAAACTGCTCTTCCATAGCTGAAACAGTTGTTTTATGATCAGTACATGCTGCCTCACAGCCAAAGACAAGGAGAAGCTACAGGATCTTCTTGCCCTTTATATTCTCCAGTGACATGCAGGACAGCACTGAGGATACAGACTTGCTCTACAACTGATTACTTGGGTGGGGGGAGGAGGGGGAGAGGAATAAAAATGAGCTGAAGCTTGACCTTACATTTGGAATTAACCCAACACACTGAAAAATTTCTAAAACTTGGATACTTTAAACTTTAGTGAAAAAAGAACTGGAGAGCTTTTGAGTCATATATTAAAGTCCTTAGTCTTTTGAATGGCAGCAGCTTGGCCTTTGGTCATTAGCAAATGCTCTTGAAAGAGGGTGGAATCTCCCCAGATCTATAAACCCAAGCTATTTGCCCCCAACACCCTTTAAACAAGCAAAGATCTGTTACTCAGACTGGAGTCATATGCTTCAGATTTGGAAAGTTGGAAAATCGGATATTAATTTGGCAATTCTTATTGCTATTACAGTCTTTGTTCCTGTTTTGTGAGCAATGCAATGCCAATATGTCTAAACACATCCCTGTGCGCTCAGTCTGACTGCAGCAATTAACTTGCAAAACACAAACCCACATAATTTTAAAACACGTTATTTCAATTTTTTCATTAAAAAAAAATTACAGAAGAGTGAGCTTAAACAGAGATTTAACATTGACTGACTTGTCTTCATTTTTCATCAGATCCTCATGTTCCTTTAACATGTCATGGGAACTAGTTATCAGCTCATTGAACAAAGTATTAGAAATACCACAGTAATGAGATCAAAATGAAAAACAAAACTAAAATTTATTTTGTTTATGTGTTTAATTCAGTTCTCCACAGAAAACCCAACAAGATTTTGACTTGAAAAATGTAGTTCCATTTAGGTACTTTGATTACTCTAAATGTTTGAGCAATCTAGGTAAAGCCAGCAATTACTGCATAGCAGCAATTACTGCTTACCAGTGAGCTTCAGGGCAGTAAGCTTTTCTATACAGCTTTCCAGACTCTTTAAACTGACTTTTTCCAATCTTGAGAAGGAAAAGACTAGCTGGAAAATATGTGAAATCTCTGATGTCAGTTCAATACAAACTAAACCACTACCAGAAACATAAGAACTTGGTATGAACCATTTAACCCTCACAATGGAATGACAAGGCTGCTTTGTTCCTATTTCTTCCGAGCAACCTCTTTATCAGCCACACACTGCTCACCAGAGACCCTAAAGGAATGCTATATCTTCGCCATACATGTAAAAACTCTTATTTCGATAATTAAGAAAGAATGCAAGCACTTTCTGCAACTGCAGGGGCTGTTATAACACAATGATAAATGGACTCAACAAATTTAGAAAAAAATCTTGGTGCTTCACAGTATATTTTCATTAGTTCAGCTGTTATAAAATGCTTAATTATTCCTAACAAATGATTTATTTGAATTGAAAGTATGTAAGGAATCTCAATAAAGAATTCCTGGCCTCAAATGTAAACATCGACTGGAGAATCAGTTTTGTATTAGACGGCCACCTGCAAAATCTATGCAATCGATAAATAGGTATAATAACATTTTGAAAAAAACTAAAGGAGTCGATGGAGTTTCTTCTTTATACATTAGTTTGCTCTTCTTTAAGAAGACACTGAAGAGCAATAAGGGCTCTCAGGAAGTAATTTAACAAAAAAAATGTTAAAAATCCAGAAAACTACTCACCAGTTAGTGGATGTTTCACTCTTTGAAATCTTGAAATTCAAATCGGCCATTCCTCCCACAGGTACTCTGTCACTTCCTGTAGCAAAATGTAGCAGCTTTTTTTGAAGGTCGAGAGAAAATCCAAGTACTACATCCCAAAAGTATCTATGTTCAGGGCAAAGGGAGAATGAAATGGTGTAAAATGCAGCATCATGTCAAAACAGTATGAAGTTAATAATACAACTGTAGAGTACTACATGATGAATGCCACTCACGGAGAATTTAATTACTGTAATATATAGGGCATCAGTAGTATCCTAATATCCAAGCTTAAATAAATCCCTAAAGGTTTGACAAGTACAATGTTTTATGAATTGGAATGATGTTTGTCAAATAATGCCCAAACTCACTTTTCTATAAAAATGTAAATGCCTCCTACTCACTAATATATGTGGCCTCGATATGAAATTGAATTGAAAGAAAAAAAACACATTTTTAGAAGGTTGAGTAATAAAAATAGTCAGATTTCACTATGCAGGACTCGAAGCTACTCTTTTCAAATTATCTCCATTTCAATCTGATCACAACCTTTTAAAAGTATGCAGCAACACATCGTGCCATTAAGGATCTAACTCTTCCTACTTACAGATAATTTAAGAGAGTGTTCGTCTTATTTGGAAATAGGTTTTCGGTCATTCCCAGATTATCCTTAAAGAGATTATTCCCAACATCTTACCGTTCTAAGACATTTTTAGACTCAAAAAAATTTAAGCCTACCGTATAGTAAGATCAGTTTTTTGGTAGCCCTCATATTGGGTACTTCGCTGTAAAGCGGACATATCCAGTTCAGGACTGCCACAAACAAGAATTTCAACCTCTTCTGGACGAAGCAGCTGCCAGAAATTAAGGATAAAATACTTATTATTGTTTTTTAAAGATGAGAAATGATGCTACTAGGTTCAGACTATTTTTTTCTTTTGACATTATAGAAAAAAAAAAATCAACTGAATATGATCCAGATCTAATTTAGATATATACTGTTTCATAGAAAAATGAATTCCTCAGTACTTGGAAGAATCTCTTACTACTGTACAGAGCAAAAAACAAATTACTGGGTAACATGAGGTGTCTGTGAATGCACACTGATAAACCAAAATTGGGGAGCTTCATCTGTCTTCAATGGAACACCACAGAGGAATGATTGATTATCTGCTTAATTTCTTCTGCTTATGTTGGATTAATCAACTGGTTTGTTTAATTTAGATATGCCATTTCAATATTTGAAATAGAAATGAGGAGTTTAATTTTATTCTTACCAGCAATGCATATGAAGCACAGACACTATGAAATCCGTAATAGAAAGCTGCAAATTGTTTGTAGATTGACTTGTTGAGAAGAAAATCAACATAGAGCTGCACATATTCTAAAAAAGAAAAGCATTTTATTTTGTTAAATCATAATAATTTTAAATAATCATTTGTTGTGCTCTCTCAAATTGTACTGAATTAAGAAAAATGAATGCATTTCAGTTTAGATACTAGTAAGTTGGTAGGCATACCAGAAGGGACTACAGTAACTTCATTTTCACACTTCGTTAAAGAAAACATAGGTTTCTAAGAAGGAGAAAAAAGAAATTTATCAAATATGTATAAGTTAATATGTAATTGAAGTACCTTTCCTATTCTGATTTGTGACTGGAATTTTATCTCCATTCGGCCTTAGGTTGTAAGATTTTATAACACCAAATTCTTCCTGAAAAACCTGGAGAAAAAGAGGAGTCAAGGTCGGTAATGAAAAATACATTCATACACTCAGATCCACCTACAGTGTCAGGTGACTACATCTTAAAGCCCCAAAACAGAGACAGCCCAAGGCCACAGGACTAGACTGATCTTGAAGGAAGCTCTAATATTTATGCAGTTATATTCCAAACAATCAGCAATCACATAGTAGAAGGCCATTTCATTGCAGAAACATTGGTAAAAACTACTGAACAAGTTTGAGGATCACATTTAATTGCGTATTTAACAACCTGAAAGGTTGAGTAAAAATCCTCTTCGACACTGCCTTCATGGGATAGAAGTTCACTTAGTCCATGGGCCAGTTCCTACAATATGAGTGAAAACTCTTTAGTAAATCTACAAAACTAAGCGATGTACTTTGCAAGGATGTGCAAGAATCATTACTTTATACAGAAAGTATCCTGGAAAAAGCTGTATATTCAAAATGCATACAGAAAGAAAAACTCACTGCTTAATTAATATGTGTGTATATATATTTATTTTTATTTCAGCATAAACTGTTATATTATTCTTTTTACTATGAAAAAACGTTATCTAGAATGCTCATATCAGATTTTGGTATTCTAACTTCAAGTAGATTAGCAAAAATTCTGCTATGCTAGAAAACATAAATGGTTTGAAATTCTCCATAATTCAAGCATTAAATATAAATAAACCAGGGTTTAAGTCAGTAATTTAGCCTCTTAAAAAAATGTAATACTTACAGGCATAATCTGAAACAGGTCATCTAATGTGACATCACAGATGCCTACAAGTGTGTTATGATCACAGGGAACAATGGGAGGACTCAATAATTTCTTGTAACAGCAAGGTGGGAAACGAATATCCAAGGTGATGCTATTATATACAGCAAGTCCCATAAGCTATACATGTCAAATGTTAAGGGCAAACCCCACACATCCTTATTAGAAAATTTTTTTTTTCCAAGTTATTTAAAATATTAATTACGATTTTACTCAGCATACTCTAATACATGCTAAGCAAACAGGAGAAACAGAAATGATTTACATTTTTTGGACTGAATTTTAAGTGCAGTTTTGTATTACAATTAAGTAGTAGTTAAAATGGTGAAACCATGCACATTGACAGAACACTTGAGCATCTTTGAAACGGTATTCTATACAAGCATTTCTAGAATTGTTCCAAAGTATTCCTATGAGTTAGTTTTAAAAATACTCACCTACAGTTCTCTTTAAATCCAAAAACTCCAGAGAGCTTTTAATATAGGATTTTTTTCTTTTAAATACATCTAAAAGCATAAAGACAAACTTGCACTGGCATTACAGCTCACTGGCTAGTACGTAAGTGTATCTCATGAAACAAATTTGAAATTATACCTAAAATTAGAAAAACTCAGTTCACTACTCAGCTTCTCACTAAAATAAAATAGTTCACCTGGAAGAGATCTACAACAATCATGTGGTCGAACTTCAATCAGTAATACGGGGACACCATCATCTCATGTTTGTGGAGTTATAAGATTATCATTTATCAGTTGCCTGAGGATTTAATAAATGAGCACAATAGAAAATCTAGGAAACAAATTCATTCTCAAAATAGCAAGTTGCTTCTATTCAGTAAATAAATAAATGGCCACATACCAAGCAACAGAGGCTTAAACAAAATATTAATGTATACAGGCTCATTTCTGTTTACTGAAACTCAGTGGTATAGCACCTAAAAAACTACAACTTATACACAAAAACATTGCATGTTTAATCTTAATTCTGGTATTTTCTGGCTGTAAACTGTACCATGTACCCACATACCACCATTTTCTTCCTATTTTTAGTTCACTTCCTTGAACGACATTCTCATTATACATTTCAAATGGAACACTTGTATATACAACATCCGAACGAGCTTTAACCAGTGCTTTATTTCATCCCTGTAGCAACTCCTTGAATGGCTCTTGGGTTAGCACCGTCTAGCCGGAATAAAAGGATACAGCTCCAACCAATCGGAATTCAGAATAGTTATCGCACTTAAAGCTGCTGAACCAATGGCAGTGTGAGTCCTTGTGGTAGGTGAACATGCCTGCAGAACAGGAACGGTGGCCTTTACAGAGCCTGAGCTTCAAGAAAACCTTGTACAAAACCTCATCTTTCTCATATAGTCACCCTTCAAAGTGCTCCTAGGAGTGTCTGGATCTCTGTGCTTGTTCTCAGTCCCATCTTCCCACCCACAGCTGGAGCCTGCAGGTGCTTTTGAGTGAGGACCATCAAGGACAGCACCAAACCCAAAGTAGGCTCAAGCCCACAGCCAGTGTAAAACCAAAGCACTGAATAGTTCTAAGAATATCTTGTATGCAGTAGCCCACCACAGCTGTGTTTTTAAAGTGAAATTGGGGAAAAATAATATTTCAATGAAAAAATCAAACTCCTTTGGATTGAAAAAAAGAATAAAAATCCAACTGATGCCTCAGGGACATCTCGTTCTTATGAAAATGTATAGGTAAAATTCTGCCTTCATATTTTTTTACCCTCTACTCTCCTGGACGATCTAACTTTATCTTTTGAACTTTAGCTCAAAAAGATGTTCACCACAAACAGTTTAGACAGTGCCTTTACCAGAAGCAACAAAACAGTTACATGTAAGGTAGAGCAAGGTTCACTGAAAGATGGCAGTAATGCTGGAACAAAATAGGTCTCAAATCCCATTTATTAATTGTCCACATTTAGATGAAGAAAACATCATAACGCACATAGGAGAGCGGACAACTGAATTCACTGGGAGTTCTTTAATTTCAAGGGTGAAATCTACAGGATCAACTAACCTGGAAAGGGTATTAACAGGGATGTTTTCCTATGTTTTTCCCTTTCAACCTTCTGACATACATTACTTGCAACTGAAATGTTAAAGACAGCAGAATATACAGTCCCTTTCCAAGGGATGAGAACATTTCTGAACTCCTCCCACATTTGGCTGATAGTAATATCAATGCAAGAATTTACACTTTAAAGCAAGAAAGCCTGCCAGAGCTGCTGAAAAAAACCCAAACATTTACTCTCGAATGTTTACAAACTCATCAGTTACCAAGCTCTGCTGACAACACATTTTTACTAACAGAACTGTCAAACTTACAGAACACTTTCTCCAGGATAAATTGTTTCCTATTAAGCTTGTTATCACTTAATGTCATCTCTCCAGACAGACACCTTTGAACTAGAAAAAGGGCTATGGACAAATGATCTCAATAGCTTTGAGGACATATTAATGACTTAAAAACTCTGGACCTTTAGAAGAAGTCCTATAAACAACAGAGGACTACACATTTACGCAAAGCGAACACTTCCAGGCAAAGACAGACAGCTTTTGCATTCTACCAATGACTATCAGGTGTATGCTGAAGTCTCTGGAAATCAATGTTTCTAACCTAAGAGCCAGCCTGGGAACACTTTAACCCATCATAAAATCTGTAATGTATCCATGCACAGTTGAAGAAAGCTGAATCATTTCAGAAATATTAGAGTGGGGAAATAAACCGCCCAGATCCACCTACAGCAATATAAAACAAGTAGATTGAATTGCTTGTTTATGAATTCTCATTCATGTCTTCCTATTTAGTGAAGTGATTGTACCCTTGTACTCAGCACTGGTGAGACCACTATTTGAGTACTGCGTTCAGTTTTGGGTACCACAGTATAAAAAAAAGACATTGAGGTGTTGGAGTGGGTTCAGAGCAGGGCAATGAAGTTGGCAAGGGGTCTGGAGAAAATATCTTATGAGGAGTGCCTGAGGGACCTCAGATTCTTTAGTCTAGAGAAGAGGAGGCTGAGAGGAGACCTTATTGCTCTCTACAATGACCTGATGAGTAGCTGTACTGAGGTGGGTGTTGGTCTTTTCTCTGAGGTAACTAGTGATAGGATGGGAGGAAATGGGCTTAAGTTGTGTCAGGGGAGGGTTAGGTTGGAGATTAGGAAAAATTTTTTTACTGAAAGAGTGGTTAGGTGTTGGAACTGGCTGCCCAGGGAGGTGGTAGAATCACCATCCCTGGAGGTGTTCAAAAAATATGCAGATGTGGTTCTTTGGGACATGGTTTAATGGTTATAATAATGTTTAGTAGACAGTTGGACTTGATCTTGAAGGTTGATTCCAACCATAATGATTCTACGATATCAGAGGAAGAACTTCAAGGAAGTCCGTCTTGAACCCCCCTGCTTCCTATTCAATGTGCTCACTACACTGGGGATACTAACAAACCATAAACATGGAGCCTCTGGTTTCTGAAACAAGGCTTAGTATGACTGAAGTCTTAAACAGCTGAATCCTAATTTTAATTCTAAAACTTTCAATTGATCAGAGATTTGTTCACTCTCTAATTTTACCATACCACTGAAGCAAAAGCTCATTTTTTCAGCAATGCTCAAACCTCCTTGTCAAAAGCCAAGCTCCTCAAAGCTTTTCAAATAATTTCCACTCTCTCCCAACTTTATACTAAAACTTCTCATTTATATACAATTCTAACTTGCCTACTTTTTTTTTTTACATCAGTTAGTAACGAGTCTGCCTAATACTGCATTAATGAAGAATTCCAATCCATCATTGCTTTGGGGTAATTTAAAATTAACAAATTTTCACACTGTACCTAAGGAGATTTATGAGGACTCACCATAATCTGGGTGAAAAATCTGGCGAATCAGAAGAAGAAACCATTCTTTCGTCAGGCCACCCATATCAAGACCAGCTTCCCCTACAAATGTGACTTTCAACTTCTTTTTCAGATCTGCCCTCTTCCTTGCTAGCTATTGCAAAATAGGTAGGGAAGAAGAAAAAGGAGATTTAACATATTATTGCTACCTCTAGCCATAGAGAATACATATCTCTCTCTCTACTGCTCTTGCTTTGTTTAAACTAGTAATTTGCACCATCTCCTACTAATAGGTCAAAACTATACTCGAACAATGATTGAATTGCAAAGTGAGACAATCGTGTCTAGCTGACATCGTCAACTACCTTGCCCAGGGTGCCACTCTCTCGGCTTGAAAAGAAAGTTAGGTGGTATGCAAACAGGCTTTCAATAAGCTACTAGATACAATGAATTGAGTCTGTCTGGAGTATTTTAGACCTATATATTTATTTATCTACACAGAAGACATTCTGCCAGGAAGAAATGTTTGAAAAAAAAAAAATTATTAGACATCTTTTGCAGATATTTAGAAATCAGGAGGCAGCTAAAACTTTAAATATTTAGACACTGTTCTGCTCAGCGTAAGATATCTGCCAGCAAGCATCAGCTGTTTTGTAAAACTGTTTTTTTAGACAATGATAGCAAGCTCTTTTCATTCCTTTGTCCTAAGAGGGAGCATTTCATCCAGGCACGCAAAAGGCTTGCAAAGAATTAGGTTACAACCTTTCACAATTAGCAGTGATCTTTCACATCAAGTCCCTACACAATTTTTCTTTAAATCGTTATTACTGGCCAGCTCCAGAGTAAGCTTTTAAACTACTCAGGAAGATGCATGTGCTAAAATAATTTCTGGGTTGTTAGCTGTTCAAGTAAATTCCTGTCGCACAAATTCTGTAACTATAGGTATTTGTATTATTTGACACAAACTATTTATTAGCTAAAGTGATTTTTCTTTGAAAATTATTTTTTTTTAATTTTAAATACGAATAGGACATCTGTCCCGCACCTTCCATTCCCCACACTTTTGAGAATATGAATAATATAATACATTCTTACTCATCACTGAGATGGGCAGAAGAAAACATTAGAAATAAATAGCAGAATATTTTGGCTATCGTAACTCTTGAAGTTGTTCTTGGTTATTTCAGTATGGTAACAGAAAACCCTATAATGCCCGAGATAAAGAAGTATTACCACGAATATTTCTTCTGTCTTGGGAAAGAAGACCAAAATAGAGAGACTTTTATCTAGGAAAGGAAAAGTTTTAACTTGTTTTCTGAACATGAGTAGTCAGAACTTGTTTGGTCTTCTTTTCACCACTTGTTTCTTTTTTTTTGGTTTTTTTTTTTTTTTTGGTTGTTTTTTTTTTCAATACATCAGGTTGTTTTCAGTGTTGAGAAAGAATAGGGTGCTATATTTCATTAAATAATGTTAATGAGTGAGGTTCAGCGGATACTGAAGAATTGCCTACTTTAATGGACACATCTGTTTCATCTCTAAAAACAGAAAAATTACATTCATGAATGCAAGGAATTAGTTAAAATCAAGATAAGAACTCAAGAAAAAGAAAGCCTAAAATAATTCTTACAGGACAGAGAAGTTAGTGAAGGAAAAGAATAAAAATATTCCAAGAGTTAGAACAGAATAAACTCATTAGTGATTAGTCACTTACTATTCATGCTCCTATCATGGAACCAAGTCCTACGTAACCTGATAATTATGCACTGTATTTCTTAAGACAAAACCACAAATATAAACTGCAGGGCATGCAAACATTTATGTTTATTATGGGCTTAGCTATAGAGCAGTATGAAGATGAAAAAGTAAAGTCCAGAATGCCTAACCCAGTCTGTCCTATAGCACTACTATTGTGACATTAATTAAGCTCTTTTTATTTAATATTATGCAGTTGTATTCCCAATCTCTTAGCACAGAAAGATTTAAACATGACTTATCAAGCTGAAATCTAAGTGCAAGAGCTATTCTGCAGCGGCACACCATTTAATTACATATTTTGTTACCTCATCAAGTGAATCACTAACAAGGTGCGTCCTCCTCACTTTCACATTTAGGAACAACATATTCATGTCAGGTTTCTGTCTGCGAGAGACTTTATCCACAAGGCTTTGCTATTTGAATGAAAAAGAAACATCACATATGTGGTATCATTATTTATAAAAGAAAGCACCACACTTGTAAAAAGTCCTTAGTATCTCCCATTAAAGACATTACCCTCAACTCATATGACAGCTGCTTCAGTATCTTTTAAGAGATGGAGAGCAATTCCTTTTCTACTGCAGAGAGCATTTATACCACATTCAAACTGCATTATAAGGAAGTTTAACAAGAAGGCAGCAATTGTGCAGCAACCTTATAAATTCTCCAAATACTCAAAACCATACCCATAAGATTCCAGAGACTGGGTTGTGCTTTACTTAGCTATTCACAAGAGACATCCAGCAAGTCAGGAATGGACAGGTGGTGGTGCTGCCACATTGAGCACCGAGAAAACCAGTATCACCTAGCACCTGAAGAAAATTACCACTGACGGAGGTAGACAATGCCTCTTTCAAAACAGAAGAGGCTGCCCAGAAGCAGGACCTCTTCTGTGACTTGGTCTTCTATGACAACATACCTTCACAGAATAAAATAGGAAAAAAAATTCTCATGGAATTTTTCTTCCTTAATTATCTTGTTGATTTAATATGCTAGCACATTATGCTGGTTTCTCAAACAAGAAAGACACAAAAATTACTTTTTTTTTACTCCACAACATTGGTATTTATAAGCATTCTGAAACTAAGCACATTAAAACGAAAAATATTCAGAGAACCCAGTACAGACATTTGTAGAGTAATAGCAAAATGGCTCAGGTTCTTTTTGAGGGTAGTCTAAAAATACTGGAAGTTGTGATGAAAGACTGTATGTAATACCAATCCAACAAAAACTTATATCAGTGGATGACACACAAACATTTATCAATAAATGACTTACCCGTGCAATACTTATCATCTGTTGTTCTGAGTCCCTTTGAATAATAACTTTTTTTGCCGCTATAGAAATAATAAATGGGTACTGACAGAAAGAAAACCTAAGAACAAGAAAAGACAAAATATTTTTAGCATCTAGGATGTGATTTTCCTCTTAAAAACACTGGAGTGAATCTTTGTATTAACATTCAGTAACTACCTTCCCTCCACTAATAATAATTTGCAAACAGCTGCTGGGTTGTTTTTTTTTGTGTTGCATACATAGACACTCCATTCAGTACAATTGTTATTTGCAAGTGCTACTAGAAATTGTAGTTAGTAATAATACTTATCCACAATAAAATTCTTTTTTTATTGCTTATCATTATCAACGGACCTAATAAAAACCAGTCATTATCTGCTTTAAATAATAAATTTTAATTGCTACACTGAATAAAAGAAAATAATAATATCTTCTTATTAAATGCAAGAAAAACAGCTATCTTGGTGCAGCGTTCTTAGGTACACGGTAGAAATATTTCTGTTTGGCTTATTTGCTGCAGAACTGATTTTCAAAGGTCCTTCAGATTTAACCCAGATTTACAAGTGTTTATGACTTCTATAATATCAAATCACAGCCACATTCCACTGCAATCAAATAATTTTGAACAACTTCAGAAATCATCGAGGTAAAACTAGTTATTTTGGTATTTTGGTCATTTAGCTCATGCTAGCAGAAATTCATGTTGAAATACTCAGAGCTTCAGATTCTATGTGTGCATCTTCAATCTAGACTGCATGTGCACCCTGAATCCTATCTGTGAACAGATCTAGAGTCTAATATCTTTAAAATGAGGAAAAATAGTCTCCCTTGGTCTCCTAGAAATCCTAATCCAAAATGTGTTACTGATAAGTGTTCACCTAGTTCAAAGAATGACGTATTTCAAATATTTCATACAGAAGGTAAACTAGGACTTGCTCGTACTTGGCTGCTTTGGTTATGAACATATAGCCTTGACTGCAATCCTTTTTTTTTTGTTTTGTTTTGTTATTCTGTCGGGTTTTTTTTGTTTGTTTTTTTTGTTTGGTTTTTTTTTTACCTTTAAATGGAACAACATAGAGTTAAAAGATGCAAAAATGGGAAAAAAGTGTTGTAACAAAGAATTAAATTTAAGAATAATACCTCTAGTCTGCATTTCAGCTACTTCCAAAATTACACATCCAGCAAACTGTTTTGATATATATCAAATTCTCAATGTCCCAGCTAACTGAAAAGCAGGTGGAAATCCCATAGCTCTGTTATAAGTTTGGATGTGGATGCCAAAACAGCCAGATGGTGCCAATGAAAAAAAAATAAATTTGAAACTCAGCAGTATTCAAAATCCAATGCTTTTCTGACAGTATGCAAAGTCTACTGTACATTCATTGCTATCTAGTGTCACGAGTTTTGATGGTTTTGAATTTTGATTGTTTGCTTTTCCTGCCTTCCCAAGCACAACATCAGGCATCAGACTGAAGCCTAGCTTAAAATGCCTCCTTTGGTGGAGCAAATTATGCTCTCCAAATCTCTATCAACTGCTAAAGGCAAGGAAAAGTGCACATGCAATAAACAAAAAGCTACATTTGGATGGCTGATGTCTTAAATTAGCTTACTGGAGAAATATTAATTGATTCATTTAATTCAAGCTGTAAAGACGGAGTGATGTATACTGATACACTGGAAAACACAGCTACACAAAATACTTTATTTTATTTTATTAAGAAAACATTAGTAAGATTTTAAACTTTAGCAGAAAGATGAAATCCGTGTTTCTAAATCATACTGATGGCTGCCTTTTGCAAGAAGAAAAACACTTTTGTAAGCTTTGGGTCTGTAAAGATGTGTGTTTATTTTCATGAAACAGAAATAGTACGATTGATTTCTTCAAAACAACTGTGATTGAAGCCACATATAGAGAGGTAATTAGATACTTTTTCATTATTAAATGGCAAGTATGCACATAACATCACTTTCTATTAATGTACTGGAGGTTAAAATATATTTGTAGTAAGACACAATTAGAAGTCTATGCCAATAAACAATAAATTCCTATTGTTATTTTCTAGTTTTTATGTATTTTGTCCAGTTTGCAAAGGCAGAATGAGATTAATTATAGTCAATCTGGAATCCATGCAGTAGCAAGTATAGCAAGTAGTAGCAATACTATGTTTTTGCAATAAAATACTGTATTTAATGTGGCTATATATGCACACATAAAGGATATGTATACCAAATATACACACAATATATATACACTATATATAGGATAGATATTCATAAAGTAGATCTGGTGATTGGAAATACTACTTAACAAGACAAAAGTAGTTATTCCTCTTACCTGTGAGAATTTCCGTAACATTGCCAGTTATGATATTCTTCCATAAGATCAATATGATCAAGTGTAGAATTATAGAAATCCGTATAAGAAATAATAGGAGGACTGATCAGACTATTTGCAGCATCTACAAAGAAAACACGTAAGTATTTTAAAATACTGCCTGGATTTGGCAGATGTTTTCTAGGCATCCTGATCACCAGTGGGCTCAGAAACTTTTAAGCCAAATCAGCCACTAATAACTGTCTCAGTCTTGGCTACAGAATTACAACAATAATCTAACACGATACACCATCATACCAATACCATTTACTGTAGAAAACAGTAAATCTCTAGTCTAGGCCATTTACATTAACAGAACCTCCATTTGACTCCGGTTCACCTAATGACATACACTAAGTTGATATTTCAGGGACAAAAACCACTATGTTCTGCTGGAATCAATGAAAAACTGGTTTGATAGATGGATTTTTTAAACATCTTCATTTGAATTCCAAACATAGTTGTGGATATAACATCTACGTACTTTCTAGTTAACAATTATCTCTTTGTGCTTGATGCCAGTTTGCAAAAGGGATGGAAAGGGAGAAGCACAACACATAGTATGCAATGATATGCCTATACCCTTAGGTAACTACTACACCATCTAGAATCACGAGTACAAAAATTAAGTGTTGACCTAATGAAGAAAACCAATTCACATTTAAGCTGCCGATCTCATTATGTAACATTCAGATCATGTCAGAGAGCTAGTAAGTTTTCTCCATTTGCACTTGAACATAATTTAATTTTGATCAGTCAGACAGGAGGTAGTGTATTTTGAACTACTAAAGATCCCTTCTCCAGAATTGAGGAATTAGCAGCTCTTTCATAGGTGACTAGCCAACACATGTCTGGGTCTTCGACACTGTTCAGCTTAGGTGTCAAAAGTGTCACTCTGGACAGGCAGGACTCTGTAGAATGCTTTTAGGTAAAACTTTTCAGTTGACAGTGAAATGAAAATATCCTCATTCTAATCTTAATTTTCACTTAGTGGTTTCATCTTCTCCTAGAAAGGAGAAAGGGTTTTTACCTCTCAAGAAAATGGGACTGAACTTACGCCTTCCATTTCCACAGTAAATGCTCTAATCACAGAGCTATTTGGGATCAGTGGAGGAGAAGGTTTGCCTTTACAGTAGTCAGATTTGCTGTGCTCTATGTTGAGCTGGTCAGGGATTTACTTTTTTTTAAGCTGTAGTTTTGGACTTAAGAGGCACATTCATCGTCTAACTTCTCTTAGATGCTAAATACTTCTTGAGAGGGTAAGCTAGTTACAGAAGAAATCCTGGCAATTACACATTTAAAACAGTTTCTTTTATAAATCTAAGGGAAACCCTAATCCTCAGTTACTTTTCTGGATTTTTGTTTGAATTATCTTCAGTTTTTGATAATTGCTATGACACATAGCAATTATCCTCTACTGGAAAGCAAGTACAAAATCTTGAAAATAGATGATGTTTTTTTGTTGCATACTACTTTTTGGCATTTTATTGTGGTCCACACTGTGCCACCATCATTGCCAGTCTCCCCTAGAAGAGAAGTATAAACTATGCCCCCCTATATGTGCATACACACACAAATGTACATATATATACACACACACATATGCATACACAATTTAAGAAAAATACCTACTAAATAAAGCCAAGACTTTGGTTGCTGATGGAATCCACCAGGTACATTTAACCATAGGAGGAAACTCTTCAGGTTTTGCAGGAAAAAGGCGTAAAGAAATAAATTGCAGTAACCTGTCCACCAGCTGCTTGAACCTTCTCTGTGAAATCCTAAAGCAAACATGCTGTAGTTACTCTCATGTGACCACACTAGAGTTACAGTATCAGATTTAATTTTTTTTTTTTTTAAAAAAACCAAAACCAACAACCCATGCTTTTGTCCTATACATCAAAACAAAATTCCAAGTTTGAAGAAGCACGCTTTTAAATTTTAGCACACAGCAATGCTTTTTAGTGCAAGCCTAGCTATGCTTTTTAATGTCTGTGATTAAAAAAAAAAAAGGGGGCAATAGAATCATTACTTGTTTTTGACTTTTAGTAAACAAAAAGAAAATAAAAATACTTAGCTATTTCACTCCACAATCTGAATATTGAGGAATTCTGAAATTTTTATTTTTAGATACTCAATCCTATTGAATAAAGAATGGAAAGTACCTCACGTGTTTGTGACAAGCGCACATTTTAAATTATATTCTCTACCACTTCTGTAGTACTACAATACATATATGTGTAGACATACTAAATCATCCTTTTCTAAATAAAATCTCTTATGTTTTAACGGTTTAGATTTCTAATACATGTATTAAGAATAAAACCATCAATATGCCTGTTGCATCCTTAACAAAGGTGGTAAGCCTTATTTGTAAACACCGTTCCAAATGAAATCATGTATTACCACAATTTTAGGCAAGTCTAGACATATTTTAGGGTGGTGGGAGGGAAATATAATTTCCATCCTTGCAGAGAAGGAAATCCTTTATTAACAGATTCCCTAGAAGATAACAGAATTATAAATATGGCCATTCCGACTTTTTTTTACCCCAGAAACAGTCGTTAGGGGGCAGGCAACCTGCATACCTACTTTAAAAGTCAATCTTTGGGCAATTATTCCCATATGACTTTATTAGTGAGCTGCTATTAGAGTTATTTCAAATAATTAAAAATCTAATGCCCTAACTACACTCACTCACTACTTCTATTATGCTACAAAGCAGAGACTC
The DNA here is from genome assembly GCA_013396935.1 of Baryphthengus martii. Classification (NCBI taxonomy): domain Eukaryota; kingdom Metazoa; phylum Chordata; class Aves; order Coraciiformes; family Momotidae; genus Baryphthengus; species Baryphthengus martii. Next base: position 231,491 of record VWZK01017657.1, on the reverse strand, counting down.
TGTTTCATTTATGGTTTTCATATGATATAGCAAAGTTACAATATCTTTTGCAAATTATGCAAGATAAACATTTTTTTCAACCAAGATCATAAAGGTGGTTGCATTAATAATACTATTTAAACATGTATCAAAAAAATTATATACATAAGTTATCTTGCATGTGTTATGGAAAAACAACTTACATCAGTTAGTTGCAATGAAGGCTTTTTTTGCATAAAGGTATTAATTTTTATACATTCTGTACAGTTTGCATCTATAAATCAGTATCACTTAGTGGACTATGTCCAAATGTACTTTGAAAACAACAAAAACAATCTCTTTACTCAATTAAATTAACTTTCACATAATTTATAAAGCAGTCAACATCAACAGAAACACAGTAACAATTGTAATCCTAAAAATAGAATTTTATTTTTTTTTTAAATTTATTTTTTTTTACTTTTTAGACCAGTGCACTAGGAAATGATGGTCAGCTTCTGTTAAGGCTGCTATCTGTCTTAGCAAGTGAGCATAGATGACATAAGTAGAAGTGTTACTAAATTGAGGATTCTGAAAAAGATTAAAAAAATGTGTTAGGTTAATAAACTGCAGAAAGAGAAAAAAATTCATTAGGATTTTTTCTTATGTTTGTCGTTGCCAATACAATTACACAGGAAAGGAACTCACAAAATTGTGAAAGCTGTGAAACTATGAAGAAAAAAAAAGGTTCGCAACTTCTAATCACATTAAAAACACATAACTTCTATATGGTAAAAGTATGGGGTTTTTTTGTTTCAAAAGAAAGTCCACAAGTAATAAAGGCAGTACTCAATATAACTTTCTGGATTATCATTTACTGTGTAGTATATAAATTACACTCCTCTAAGTGATGTGCTTTCCATCTCAGCAGTAAGGATTCACATAGCCCCTGTCTTCTGGCACATCAGTCCAAACTTATTTTTCCTCCTGTGTACGAGTTCACACATTCCCACTTCTCAGCAGGCTATATTCCTTATAATTCACAGCTAGTATGCCACCTCAGAGAAAAAAAAACTATTGTCTCAAAAAATTAAATTACCATCTGATCTTCTCAAAAACCAGCAGAAACCTCTCCTTGTATGGAGAGGCGTTACATACACTGGCAAAATTTAAAGAGGAAATCCCCTACAAATGCAAATCAACTATAGTAGCAAAGGTAACAGGTTAACACAGACAGGAATCAGACAATGCAGCCAGTCAGATAGACTGGTGATAATCTGCTGGATAAAATGCAACACTGGAGAAAGTTACAACAATATCAAAAAGTGCATATACTGAAACTTTCTGGAAAGATCAGTTACAGCACACCAATAAAGCAAAGAATTAAGAACAAATAATCTGTGGAAGCATTTGTTCTTTCAATCCATAAAACGATAGGAAACAATTACATATCTATTAATTCATCGTTTTAATCTATGCAACCTTTCCCTATCAACTATCTTTCATAAAGCTCCCATTCCCATCATGCATACCCTACACTTCCTGCATATTTTAATACGTACTTATAACAGGAAATTAAATGCGAAGTATCTCAGCTATACAAAGTATCTTGTTTGCACAGTATACTGGTTTATAGATTATAAATTAAGCAAACATGTAGTTAAATAAAAACACAGTATTTTTCTTACCTGTAAAAGTATACAGTATGCTCTAAGATCATCTTTTGTTCGTGGCCTATGAATGAATTAAATAATAAGCAGAATCATATGTATACATCATAAACACACAAAGTCATGAAATCATGCATCCTATGGTTTAACTTTACTTTGCCAATACGTGTAGAATACCATATTTAAGAATCTTCACTGCTCTCAGAAATTGAAAAAAGCAAGCAAATTAAAGATTCTGACTACTCTCTAAAGGCAGTAGGCTATTTTAGCATCTGTCTTTTGTGGCGTAAGACAAGAGAAAAAAAAAAAAAAAAAGTGTTCCAAAGAGTTCCCTCTTGTTGTTGTCTATCTTGGGCGACATCATAAGACAGTATATTTGCCCCATCTTTGATATTTCCTGCCAGAATTCTCCATACACTTCCTACCACTGCAGCCTCTGTACTTCTTGCTGTTCATCTGCTTCAAAGCTTTTATGTAACCACAAGTACACAGGCAGCAACAGCACAGAAAAGGCTGTAGATGGTGGAGAAAGGAACAGCCAGGGGCTGGGTCACAGGTGAGTCACAACAAAGTCTTATCTCTGACTATGTCTTTCTGTGAATCAAGGCATACGTTCTCACTTCTATTACTTCTTGCTAAAATGTTGGGATCTCCAAACCTCCTGCCTTAGGGCTATTTCTTTCTGCATCCTGTACTGTCCTTTCTGTGCTGTTGCCTCACTTGAGCAGTATCATGAAGTAAACTTTGGATCAAGGAATCGCCTACATCAAACATCCTGGTTGCTGCTAGGAGTTGGGCACAGAGAATGTGTTTTACTCTAGGTAAATTCCTTAATTCACTTCACAGGTCAGATGCCCATAAGATTGCCCTGGCAACAAGCTGCTGAGATTTTTGAGGCGGAATGTACGACCGGGTCTGGGTCTGCCACTCAGAGGTTCAGTGTATTTCAGCAGATTTGTCTGCTAAAAGGAGACAAGATCTTACAAGTCAAAGAAGTTGTATCAGAACATTTTCTTTCTTTGGCTAAAACAACAAAGAGAAAACACATATCAGTTTTAAGTGCTGGCACAGCACTAATGCAAACATTTGCTATAATTACCCTTTCCATTCTTGTAGCAGACCATTAATTATTCCTTTTAGGACTGACTTCTGAACATCTTGAGGCTATGGAAATAGAAGAGGAAAAATCATATCTGATGTATTTATACATTCTGTATACAGGATACTGTACAAAAAAGTAAGTTTGTTTTAACTGTGATTCAAGCCAGCTAAGAAATCTTTGTGTTCTGATGCTGAGCTCCTAAGTATCTTTCATTGCAGACTACCAGCTGAAGTCTGGAATTGTGCCAATTCAATGCTTTAAACGATTCAAAAACTGTAAATAGAGTTTCTAAATTATTCCCGTCCTTTGTTTACTAGCCACAGTACATACTTTTTCTACCCCCATCCTCACATTTTCATTATTTCCCACCATGTTCCCTCACAGCCATGTCATATATTGCAAGCGGTCTGAGATCTACCACAGCAGAATCTGTGCTTAACTAGTAGCAAAAATTTCCTCCTCGTTTATTGGAATAGTTTTTCATCATTCTATGGCAATTCTAGTGGGATCATTTTAAGTATCTTTTGAGAGGTTCTTCAGAAATTGTACCTATCTGAGAAAAACTTCACTTCTTAAGTGTATTTCTTTGCTAAAATAATTGTTACAAAGTTTTAAAACCTGAGATCTTTTCATCTACTTACAGTATTTAATAAGGCATCGTAGACAACATTCACAAATTTTGCATTGATTCCAGAGTCCTCAATGGTATTAAATGGAGAATTGGTATCTTTCTATAAGTTAGATAATACACAAAGCATTTTGGTTTTTGAAATGTTTTAAATACTTTAGCTATCTTTGAAATACAAAAGTTTAACAGCAAGTTTATACAAAACACATGGAGATATAACCATTTATTTTCCTTATCAAAACATAACAATCTAAGTTGCTTTTATTAATATGTAAAAGATGAAGCTAAACAGTGTTTCTTCACAGTGGGAATATTCCTGTAACTCCATTACTTTGTTATTCTATTTAAAAAAAATATAAGAGGGTTTCAAACAAGGAATTACATACATTTTTCATCTTTCATCTATGTTGCTGATCCATTCTCAGACAAAAGCAACAAAGCCATAAGAATTCAATATCTGCTAAGTAACTAAAAGTCACAGGTTATTCTGTCTAGGTTCAGGCCCTACTAATTAAATATCCATATTAAATATCACAAGCACATTTTACTCTTTAATAGGCAGGAAATACTAACTAAACATGAATTCAAAAAGTTTTCACACACAAACACGACCTTTCCCAATGAAAACTGAATGTGTTCACCATGACAAGAGAACTACTATACTACTTGAGCCTATACCACATGTGTTTTTAGGGACATGGAATTTCTGTTTCCAGATTTGCCTGAGCCTCTGTATTAGCTGCATTAGTTTGCATGTTTTTAAGCTGTAGTTTGTGTGGGAAGTACCTAACACAGTTACAGTGTCACAAAAACTACATAGTGGAATTTTAAAGCTCCACATATACATGAAATATATTTATTTAAACTGGAATCAATAAATCAATGTAATAACAGATTGTCTACAAAATGCAGGTGAAATCATGACAACTATCTTAGTGGCCTTGAGTAACCAGCTGCAAGCCTTTAACAGATGTTTTTGTCAAACACTTTGAAGATACAAAGCACTGTAAGTACTAAATAGTGTTAGGAATTATTTTCTACCTTAAATGCAGCATTTATCTCCAGGAAAGAATCAAATGTTGTAGAATAAAAATCATGTACAGCTTTCCAATCTCCTGATGACTTAGCCTTTTCTACATCATCCCTAGAAAGAATATATTAAAAAATTGGTAATATGAGAGTTCAATCTTCCCAACCACTTAGACTTCAGACTGCACCATAACTCTAAGATTTCCTCACTAAACACACTTAGAAGACAGATAAGTATAATATCAGTATCTTTCTAATATCTTTCTTGTCATATTAAGATCATGATACTGTAAGAGAACAAAAGTATAGCTTGTATTTGATACACCCGAACAATGTCTCTTATTCAAAATGTCAATTCACGATGTCATAGTTCACAATGCAAAGACAAATAATTAGCAGAACAGAATTACACTGAAGATACACTGATACGATAAATTTTTTGAGACAAATTTATTTAGGTATGCAAGCTCCTAAAACAGTCAAATTCTTTATCATTTAGTGGGCTCAGAAACTCTCTTCAATTTTTTTCAAATAAAACAATTTTTTGTATGCAACTATACAGGTTCTTTAAGGGGACAACAAAATCTAGGGATTTATCCTTAATCTCCTTATAAGTATGGGACCTTAAAGCAAGTATCTGTATACAAAATTTGGTATAATATCATACATTTAAAAAAAAAAACCAACCAACAAAATCCCAACCAACCTTTGAAGTAGAATTTTATTTTAACTGGTGATACAAATCCCATTTTTCTCCCTCCCAGATTTGTTTGCACTAGATATCTTAAAAAATCAGTGAGACATACTAAAAATGCTAATGACTTCTTAATACTTAATTTGAAAGAATAAAATTCTTGATAATTACATAATTAGGCAGCAGTCAATAGACACTTAAAATCTGAGTGTGGAAAACATGGAAAAGAGCAGTGAAGAGTATATGCTCAGAAGTCTCTTGAAGCAATTGTGATTCTCCCCATCCCGTTTGAAAAATAGAAGAATCAGGCTTCTTCCCAGGAACCGTTCTCCCCATTTCCTAAGAACACATCCACACTAAAGGAACAATCTGCCAATATATGTTCCCATATCGCAGGCAGAATCCCCTAGTGCAGCCACACCTTATGCCATTAGTTTTTCAACAAAGCTATGCCATTTCCTCAAAGACAGCGTTGACATCATAGCTTTTGGGGAACACAGCTATGTTAAGTAGAGAAAAAACATTCTCTATTGCCTTGTGCCTGTAGTGAACCAAGCAAATCCAGCAACACTTCCTGGTGTAGACCTAACACATAGGAAACAGACTACACGAGATAAAAACAATGCAGGTGATTGTCCTGGGGACTTCTGCTAGTCCAGCCAAGGTGATCAAGTACCCTGTGCTGAGTATTACGACAGTGCAAGGACCTCTAATGCAGATACAGTTTGCATTAAGGCTCTGTACTAATCTGGTAAATCAGAAGTAGAATACAAGACAATATTTCACATCAATTCTACTTCTAGTTAAATCAGTGTTATGAGGCAGCAGCATAAATATTATCTGCACAGACTCTTTAAACTTAAAACTCTTTTTACTCAGACAGAAAACACAGTGTCTCTCAGAAATGAAAGGATAGCTTACACTTACACTGCTTAAAATTGTGCTCACATAAACAGCAAGGATACATGAAAAAAAGTTTTTCTTATAAAACTTATACTGAAAATTAACACTCTTGAACATAACGCATGAAGAAGGATCACCTGCATTTTTAGCCAAAGTTAGAAACAGTGCAGTCCATATAATCATCACTTAAGTCCTCCAATATGATGTTACACATTTAAGTGTCTGACGTGCAGTTTCACACAAGACTGAGAATGCCCAGTACCTCAATGGACAGGACACACCATAATTGGCAGTACAAAGACTGAAAGGGATTTTTCAGCCTACAAATAAGCTGTACTACTTTTTTTCCAAAACTAAACATCCACTGAATGTCAGGAACTGGATTTCTACCTCTAAAGTACGAGTTTTGCCATTTCTTGAACAGAACAACAATCAAACTACAGAAAGTATTTTGCCAATTTCACAGTACCACAGTTATCAATCCCACCATCACAACCAGACTAATTACTTGTCAGCTTTACTGAACTGTTTCCTCATTTGAGATGAGCAAAATCAAACTCATGAATTAGGACAAAATTAAGAAAATCCAAACAAATAAAGTACACTTTTAGAAACACCAGCATAACTTACTGAAAATCCTTCACAGTTTTGGTTCGGATGGGAAGGGATGGTTCAGGCAGAACTGGTGCTTTCAGTTCTTGGGGTAGTGTATCTATAGAGATGCGCTGCTTTTGTCGTACATCGAGGCAAATAGGTGGTAGGTCTCTCACTTATAAAAAAAAGGCAAAGAACAATAAATACAGTGCAATCATTCACATAAACATTTGGTTTGTAAAACCCAGATATATAGGGACTAGGAAAAAAGGAAAACTCACACTGTTTGATTCAACATCTTTAAATCCCTACTCATCCAAGCACTTTTTTTACCACGTGTTCATCCTAGACATGATGGAAACTTTGACTAATTGAAGGGAAATAAAACCCTAGAAACAAAAGCTGTGTTCCCAGTTCGTAACTATGTCTATGAATAAAGTGCTCCCTTCTGCCAACAGAGGGAGGAAATTGGCCTGTTTCCTATCTAACACCTTCTGAATGAAGGCAGTCTCTACAATTTTATAAATGACCTCCTAGATCAAACTGCAACACCTATTACAAAAACAAAGAAAGAAAACCAAGCAAGATTTTAACAACTGAATTGCTGACATGCTGCTGGCAAAGAAAAAGAAAAGAACTAACTAAAAGCTGGTGACTTGTGTTCCAATTCATTAGGGAAAATAGCAACACGCTATATTTACGAGACACACTAGTGTTATATCAGTAACACACACTAGTATCCATACAGCAGTATTCACATCACACAAGAAAACTGATATATAATTTCATTTTCTGAAATGAGTGTTGCAGAGCTTTCATTAAATCTATTTTATTTGCAGTTGTTCTTGCTCAACCTTCTGAACATTCAGTCAGGAGCCTTCTGAAGTCAGATGCATAAAAGAAAGTGTCTGTTCTGAACATCACATCTACCTGAACCTACAGGGAACTCAAGCTAATCAAGTTAAAACATAATTATATTTTAAAAAAATAAAATAAAAGGTCAAAGTCTGTCACAGTTTTACAGAGTCACCCAGAGTGATCCCCCTGTTACATTTGCTGTTTGAAAGACAAACCAAGCAGTCTAATACCGGTAACTATTAGATATGAATAGTAGTGTTGTCCATGATTGTATATTACAATATTTACAATATATATTATAGATACAAACAGTAACATTGGTGTTCCTTACACCTAAAAAAACCTCAAGCACAATCACATCAAAGTCCAACTCTTTCCTGACATACAAGGACAAGTCTTCAGTCAGCTTTTCTACACTGTGATAAATAATTTTCACTAGAGCTGTCTGTGGATCTTCCACAGCCTCCTAAAAGAATGTCTCCAATAAATTAAATGTCAAATGTATGTTTTCTGTCTTGCAGAGAATTACTACTGAAATGGTAGCATCTTTAAACACTACTTCTCAATAAATTTGGCTGCCTATTTTAAGTACAAATAGCAGTGCTTTAGCAAGGTCTTTCTGTTTTGTTCCTTACTTTCTATATGATGTGAGAACCAACCATTTTATTTGGTTCATGTGGCAACGTTTTGGCAGGAGGCTGCAAGAGTGGCCTCTGTGAGAGGAGAGCTGGGGCTACCTCTACCTCAGACACAGTCAGCTGCAAAACAGACCCACCACCGGCCAAAACTTAGCCCATTGGTGGTGCTGGCAGTGTCTCTATGATAACATATTTAAGAAAGGGTAAAAACCACTGCACAGCAGCTGAGAGGAGAAAGAGAGGGGAAAGGGAGAGGGCTTCAGGCACAGAAACAGAGATGCCTCTGCAGCCTGTGGAGTAAACAATGATGAAGTCGGTTGTCCCCTTGGAAGACATGGTCCATGGAGGACCACAGTGGAGCAGGTATCTAACCCATGGGTCTCCCATGCCTGAGCAGGCTGCTAGCAGTAACTGTGGCCCTCAGCGGACAGACACTGGAGCAATATGACCCTAAAGGGCTGTACCCTGTGGAAAGGGCTCACGCTGCAGCAGTTCTTGAAGACCTGCAACTCATGGGAAGGACCCATAGTACAGAAATTTGGGAAAGACTGTGGATTCTGTGCCACTGGAAACATACTGGAGCAGGTGAACAGTGTGAGGAGGGAAGAATAGTGGGATGAAGTTTTATGAGCTGACTGCAACCCTCAATCCTCAACTCATTTTACCGCTTGGGGGAAAGGAAGAAGAAAAGTGGGGAACAAAGGAGTGAAGTTGAGCCTAGGAAGAAGGGGGTGCAAGGGTAAGCTGTTTTGATTTTTGTTTTTGTCTGGCAATAAATTAATATCCTCAAGTTAAGTTTGTTTTGCCTGTGACAGTAAATGGAAAGTAAACTCCACGTCTTTACCTCAACTCATGAGCTTTTTAATCTTATTTCCCTGCCATGTGCTTTTGAGGAGAGGGAGTGGTAGAGCAGCTTGGTGGACATCTGGCAGCCAGCCAAGGTAAACCCACCAAAATCAGGAAAATGTTTTCCAACACAGTACACACAAACATCCATTTTACTGACAGTGTCTTCTCAAGTATCCTTGAAATGCTTTTTTAGTCTGTTTTAAGCTGCACATTTTTAAAAGCAGTTATATGAATTATGACATATGTTTGGGATAAAATACAGCATAAAAAATAAAAGTGTCATCAAAAGTCAAACACATTAAACCAAAATCCTCTATGAATTGTCCAAGAATGCTCTAAGCCTTTTCCAAGAGTAGTTGTTTTTAGAAATTAATTAAACATCTAAGTAATACCACTACTCTGCCGCCTACTCAATTTAATCACAGCAGGGAAGTGGATGCTAACAAAAATCCCCAAAACCCAGCGGCAGATTCTGTTCACTCATGCTAATGACAGAGACACTGTCATTGTGACTTAACTCAGCCACCATTCATCAGACAATAATAGATCAGAGCTGTCCTCAATCCTCCAAGTATGGCATCAGTTATAGATAGGGAAACTTGCACACTCTCATAGCTGGAATTCAGAGCTATTTAAAGATAAGAGTAGTAATATAAAAAACAAAGTGGACACATAGGTACTGAATTAATTCAAGTCAAGGGTTCCAAACAATCTCACCACGCAAGTGCTCTACTATTGCACATCATTCTCTGAAGCAGGATGGACTGACTTAAAAGAAACTGTCTTATTTTTATACTTGGAGAAAGACAAGTTATTTTCATTTAGCTCTCATTCTGTCTTCTCAATTTTAAAGGGATTAAACATTGAATTATAACCAGCTGAATACACTGAAACGAGGAAAATATTCCCTCCATATCTGCAGAAGAGAGAGCTGCTGACAGAAGCTGTTTCTCATTTCAGTAAATTGAGGCTGCAGGTGCTAAGCTGATAGCTTGCACCCTGTCAGTGATGCAATTTTCTTTGATATATATGCAGCTTAAATTAGATATACTAAAACTGAGTTTTAATAGTATGTTTAATAAACATTGTCAACTTCAGTATGTTTTGTCACCATTCAAGTTTATTTGTAAATAGGATTATTTGCTTGTCTGACATTCAAAAATGTTAATTAAGATCTGTCACGAGTTCTATTGAGAGAAACTAGAAACTTTATGTATTGAGTTGATAAGCAGCAATAACACAGTATTACAAGATAAAGCAATCACTTTTGGCTGTTTGCCCAGTTACATCAAGTAAAAAGACTCAGCAAGGCATGACTGTGTAGGGAACTTGGAGGAAGAAAATCTCATTGATACAAAGCAGAATTGACTAGTAACAAGGAAATTCAAGGTGAATGAATTCAGAGCAGTAGTGATTTTCATGGTGACCAATGCAGCTGCTGTCAGATAAAAATTTTCAAACTAAAGCAAACAAATCTTACTTGTATTTGTAACACTACATATGGAAAAAAAAACAAACAAAACAATATATAGATTTCATACCAAATCATTGTTGCATTAGAAGATTTGTTATATAAATTCAACCTCTGTGGCACTTATGTAGCAAACAAACATCACTCTAGCTTTCATGTTGTATTTACCAGTATTACCTTCCCACACTTTTGTTTTCCAACAAAATTAATGTTCTTGGAACTCAAGTCTAAAGTATTAGTATATGCATATATATACACATACATATCCAGAGAGATAGCACATGTACAGATAAACTCTTAAAAAAATCCACAAAGCAAGCACCGTTGACTTCCAGCAAAGCAAAAGAAGCTTTTCTGATTATTTTTTCCATAGAATACACATACCTCCTAAAACCATTTTGAGTGTACCTTAGACTGTTAGTAAAAATAATCTGGTTTTGTATAGGCAGGTTACCCTGACACTGAAACCAGCAGAATATCTGCTCAATTTTACACATTGAGCTCTATTTCAAGAATGTGTCTTTGACTCTAATAAATATTGCCCTGCATTAGTATGAAAACTAACAACTAAGTACTTCTGGAGCAGTAATTACAACTGGGACAGTATCATGTGCAGCAATAATTGAGAGAACTTCAAGAGAGAGGTGTTTAGAGTATACCATTCTTGTCAGGTACCAAAGAAAATGGGGGAGGCGAATGGTCAATTTTCTTCAGTGAAATTAATTCTGTAAAAGGGTACTGTATTTTTCACATTGCTTGGCCCAGTGCTAGATTCAATTTTACTTTGTCCTAAATTTTATTAAGCAGTAGGTTTTCATATCATAAAATTGTATTAAGCAACTATTCAGAAAGAAGCTGGACAGGAAATAATTAAGGCTTAAATAATCAAAGGCAAGCAGCCTGGCATCTATGAATCAACTGCATTTATGTTTCTGTTAAAAAGGCCAGCAGATGGCTAGTTAATATTGACAAGAGGTCACTTTTAGCTTCTGAGGAAAATAAGGCTACCTGAAAAAGGTAAAACATTTTATTTCCTTGAGGACTTTACATGCAATTTACATACACAGAATTTTCTTTGAAAATATATAGGAGAGAGCAATGGCAATCTGAAGGTCCCAAAGTACTTAAATTCCATATTCTAGCCCAAAAATCTAATAAAAATTTCAGGTCTAACCGCAACGTCCTCTCATCAGGCTTCATGATTCTAGCCTACCATACTAAATACACAGCTCCGCTTTCTATCTTTTCATCAACTATCGCTACCTCTTCACACCACAACAATCTCCCTTCTCACCTTTAAACCTCTTGAGAACTTAACTGATCTTTGCCTGTGAATTTTATTGTGTCATCACTGGCCTTCATCTTCACTGCAAAACAGCAGCTCCCAGCAACTGTTTCCCTTAAAAGCCCTATTCTTGCCTCACCTCTGCCATCCTTCAGATGGAGATAGAAAAAAATCTCCAAAGTTCTCAAGCAGTTTAGAGAGAAATTGCCATCTGACTGCAGTTAGACAAAGAGTGTCTACAGACAGACTATTGAATCTGTAACTTTCTTTAGAGCTTCAGATGATTATTTCATCCTCTAGGTCTATTTGTTTTTCTTATCCAATTTGTCACCATGACATAACCTCCACAGAAGACGGACTATGACATATATATCACTGCCTGTACAATGTATGGCACAGCATAATTTCATGAAATCTAGATTTCTAGATTTTCTAGCACTACCACAATACAAATACTGGCAGAACACTGAGCACCTTCTTACATTGGTAACCAAGTAACACAGGGCTTTTATTCTCTTACCATTTTTGATGTTGGGTATAACAAGTTGTGTAGGCGAATTTCTGTTTCCGATGCCTTCTTTCTTTTGGTTGATAGTTGTGATGAAACTGCTGAAAGTGGAAAACTGATTTTTGGCTCCTCTCTCCAACCCCTGTAATTAAGATGGCAGCATGCTATAAAGGACTAACACATTACTGCAAGAGTAATCTTACTCATGAGGTATTATACAGAATACTTAAATAACTTTTGTCTTGAAATCAGAGTGGTAATAACTAAATAAGACATAAATAATGATTCTATGAGTTTATTTCAAATTGAATCAGGAGAGAGATCATAAAAATCCTTTCCATTACATTCAAAACCAAGTATTAATTTGCAGGATATGAAGATATCCTTGAATTACTGTGAGGAAAACACAATATGACTAGAAAGTTTTCAACAATATTCTAACTTTCTGTATTCTAATTTCTAACTACTTTTATATTCCTTACTAGATCCAGCTTAGTTTAAACATGTGAAAGTGTCACATATTCCTTTCTCCAAATATCCTGATTTACTTAGGTAGATTAGACAAGTTTCCCATGACTTGAAACATGGGGCCAAACATTTCACATGAGCTAACCTGATAGTAAAGTTTCAACACTGGCTACCTCGGTAAAAACCCATAATGATTCAAAATCGTCAGCATCAGCTGCCACTGAAGAGGAGCAGGCCAACAAATGCTTGTTACCACAAAGTTAAAAACCACTATTTGAGTACCTGTATAGGCTGTCACCAAGGAGCCTGCACAAGACTGTGCTGAGAAGTGTTGAGCCTTAATATGTTTTAACAGTGAACAGAAGTGAAACCACACAACACACTTCCAAAGGGTTGCACCAACAGGCCTATTTGACACCAAGTGCTAACAGATGTAGTTCCTTACTCTGGAGAATTTGAAAAACATGGGTGGGTTAAGGGACTTGCCCAAGATGGCAGAAGTTGCATGAGAAAGATTTAATTTTCGTCTCAACTCCAAGTCATCAGTTGATAACAGGCAAAGGTAGATCAATCAAAAAAAAAAAAAAAAAAGAATACACTCTCCCTGCACATTAACCTAAAGATTCATCTGCTTGATATCTGGTATCTGCACTCTTAGAAAAAAACATTTCCAGGCAAATCAAAAGTGTAATTCCCCAAACAGGAATAACACTTCTAGAATAATTAACATAGTATCCTATCAACAGTTTAAAACCCATACATTTCTGTTTCCCCTCAAGAGTAATAAATTAGGACTATGACATGCAGCCAGAGGTCCAAGGAAAGCACTTCACTTCCACCACAACATCCTGAAATACCACCAGGAGTGTAATAACACAGCCCATAAACCTGCCATGCCACAGTGTACGCAAGCTGGTACACTGGCAGGAATTTTAAATAACTGTGGCAAATACGCCCATTTTTCCATGGCTTATAACTCAGCAAATTATAAATTTGAACAATCAGCAGGACTTCTGGCTTTAAAATTACCAACTTTTGATTTCTAGCTCCAAATTCCTTGTATGCAACATACCATTCAAAAATAAAATGTAATTACCATGTAATTTTCACATTAACTTTTCTTTATTCTATAATCTTTGAAATATCATTAAGATGCTTCTCAAAAAAAATCACCTAGCATATGACTGGAGAAAAATAGCCCCTGAACAAACATGACTGACTGGAAAAGGGCTCCTAAACAAATCCAGATCTGAGGTTAATCTGCTGTGTCACAAAATGTGTGCTCTGGGTAGAAAACCTCTGGAGCTTGGACTAGTCTAATGATGATTAATACAGAAAAGAAACCTTAGATAATTGAGAAGAGGAGCTTTTATGAAACAGACTATTGTGACAGCCTTTTTGATTGACTCAGCTTTCTAGTTTTTACTCCAGCCATGCCACTGAAATAGTACAGTCAAATGGTTATTTTAAATTACTCTTCTAAATGCCACCTCCCTCAGCAGTGATCAGAAAGAACAAAAGTTGCACGTGCTATTTAACTCATCATCCTGCTCCAAATGCAGTTCCAACAATATTAAACAACATATGGACAAAGGCTTTACTGGAAAGCCCTGGAGGAATACTGGGAAACTACATACTCATTAATGAGGATCTTTGACATCTCCTGGGTGAGTAATCTAGGACAAGTGTACAGCACCATGTCATACTTAAAATTTTGTAGGAGGTCAGTGAGCCTCTAGAGCCTAAGACTGTACACACATACTGCCATCAGAAAACTGAACCCCCACATAAAAAATAAGTATGTTTAGAGGGCGTAAATTGATCAAAGTAATCTCTAATTCTCTTTTTTTAAGAGCACATTAGTAACTCACAACTCTGCTGGCTTCTTAATGGAAATTTTCCAAAGCAGTAAGTCCTTCATAAGCCTGGCGAGGTACCGGCATTATACTTTATAAATCTATGCTTTTTAGTATTGAAGTTAAATTAGATGGTGAAAACCAGTCAAACTGTTTGCAAAGAGTTTCTGGAAAATCCTACTCTTTAGTCCTAATATAACTCACTCAAGACCCGTACACATGCAGCAAGCAAAGGTCAGAGAGGAGCAAATATTTTTCTTTCCTATGCAAGAAGACATGAAGGACACTCAGATTACCTAAAGGCAGCTGTCAATGCAACAGCCTACTCAAGAAATAGGATTTTCCCTTCCATTCATCTCTTGAAATGCGCAACATAGGGCTGCTTTTGCATCACAGAATCATAGAATGGCAGGGGTTGGAAGAGACCTCTGCAGATCATCAAGTCCAGCCCCCTGCCAGAGCAGGATCACCCAGGGCAGGCTATACAGGAAGAAGCCTCTACTTATTCCTCCTTACTAGCGGACAAGTTATTTTTGCTTCTCAGAAGTTTCTTTTCAGAATCTGCATACTGACCTCTGAACCTTTCATCCCTTAGGCATAATTTCTAATCAATATTTAGCCCATAAGAAAAGCCTGAACTGCTTCTGGGATCATGTTAATTTATTCACAGACTAATTTAGTTTCCACACCCTTCCTTAGGAACAAAAGCCAAAAACCCCAGTGAAAGCATTCTTCCACAATTCCACACGGCCTTTGGCTAGGAAAAGCCACAATATGAACGACAATAGCAACAGTCACCTAATCTTTTATTCCAATTTGCAGTCAGCTTAAACTCTAGATGAGACATCCTTCTTGCATGTGCTCTTAGGAGAGAAAGGATACCACAGTTACCTATTGACCTACTACAGTTCTGGCCTTTTCCACAGTTATTGTGGAAAATAAATAGAAACCGTTTAAAGGATATGTCATATCTTCCCATTACTTCTGATGAATCTCTAGTCATGCTACGTCTTTTTGTACAAATCTATGGTGGGTCTTCAGTGCACTGAAGAAAAAAACAATCACACAAAATCTGAGAAGATGTTCCAAGACAAGGATATCCGAGGCTCACGTCAAACAAGCCGGGTATAGTATGTATATCACCACAGTCATCATATCATGGCTATAAATTTAAAAATAACAGGCAGGGAGAATATGAAAATTAAGTTCACATGGAGTATCACAGTATTTGTATCAGGCATGTAAAGGAACAGAATGTTAAAGGGAAAAAAACATGAATAAACAAAGATTTTTTTTAAAAAGACAACAATTTGCTGCCTTTGTCATCATATCATATTACAAACTCTTCCCTAGTCTAATGAGGAAGCAGCTGAGAACATGTTTCTCTCTTCAAGTGTTTGAGATGACTTAAGTAGCACTCATTTTTTGATGTTCAATCAGAACTTTTAATAGAAGAACTTGCATTAAAATCATGCTATATATGATGAATCTCACGATATACTTCAAAGCCCTGAATTAGATTTGTAGGCTGGTTACAGCTAGGACTTAGCAGACCAACAGTCCAATGACTCTTTACAGCAACTCCTAAAGGTCTTTCAAAAGCATACCTGCATTCCTGATTTGCTATATTTGGATCAAAACCTGGATTTTGTTACAAACAGGGAAATCCAGGGCTATGGAAGCGTCTGTTACATCTGTCCACAAAAACTCTCTCTGTAATATACTATTAAAACTTAGATGCGGTATTTTGTAATTTCAAATTCCCACATGCATTTGACAAGTCATCATACCGAGCCAGATCTCAGCTCCTCTGTAGCAGGTCAGCTTAGACAACTGATGCCTGTGGGCAACAGTTCTCCCGATTCTTTAGGGCAGTGGAAGTTCTACACAGCTGCCCAGTTGTACACATTTTTCATGACCTGAGCTAAGCCTGAAACACTTTAGACCAGTATTGTTATCTTTATTCTAAGGGATTGCTATTTGCAATTCAAAGTCTGAAGCTGAGACTTCCAAAGGTAAAAATAACTCCTGGGCACTTGTCCATTACAGACTTCTCTCACCAAATCCGTATTTGAATCACAAGAACAAACACGTTCTTCCTCGTTCAGACAGATTTGCAAAGCTAAAAGTCTTTCAGAAGATTGGAACGTTGCAGGCAAAACACGGAATTGGCAGAATTGCTCACAGGAGTTTGCAGTTTGCCTATAATTACTTCCTTTAACATGCCAATTATTTCACGACAGTCATAAACATTAGACGTTCAATCTTTTAAATTCTGATTGTGTAAAATGATAACTTCTAGTAAGTCAGATACTTATTGGAACTGTTGAATTAAAATATAACTATTAGTACAGGACTGGTAAAATTTTTGCTCTGTGGTTGGACTGAAGTAACTTAAAATAAGCATTAACATTGAGCTACGTAAGATACTCAACTCACGCCAGGAAAATTTTACGTTTCATAATATTGTGTGGTGAGCAGAAAGAAAATCATAGCTCCAGTAAAATTAAAAATCTCTAATAAGGTTTCCAAAATGGAATTGTTCTGTTAAATATCCTTCTCACAGGTTTGGTTTTGTTTTTTTTTTCACCCGTGTTAACTCATTCATCACTTACAAAAATATTTTGTCGTCTTTGCTTCAAGACAAAGTAAAACCCGGAAAAGACCTCTTAAGAAAGTTTAAAATAAAGCAGTATTTTCCAGCTCTCTCTCTTGCTAATAAGTACATTAAGAGCTGAACCCTCCACCCCCGAAAACCCTTAACGAATACTCACAATGCAGCAAACCCTCAGTCATGACTAACTCAAAAGAGCAGACCGTTGTAAAATGTTAAAGAACTATAAGTAGACGGAGAATTTATAGCTTCATTATGTCACTCTTACAGATGCACTTGTTATTTTTAAGAAACTTGAATGAAAGCCTCTCAACAGAAAAGAACATGAAAGAAAAGGAACACGACGCTCCCTCCCCACCAAGAATAAAGTGGCAAACAGAGCAAACGACAACGGCGACCGCAACGACGGTCCCGCTCCCCGGGGGCTGGGGCCTGGCGGGCGGTAGCCCGAGCGCTGACGGGTCGCCCGGCCCC
>VWZK01017657.1:133026-213690 GCA_013396935.1 Baryphthengus martii | reverse complement strand
GGCCACCAGCGGGCCCCGGGAGTGCCCGCAGCCCCGTGAAGCGGTGCTGCCGCCGGTCGGGGTCTCCCGCCTCCCAACGACGTCGTGCTCCCCGCGGCCCCCGCCGGCGGGGATCGGGCTCTTGCCGAGTTGGGGCACGGCAGTGGGTAAATACACAAGCGATAAATATAAAACAGCGGTGAAAGCAGCTCGGGGTGGGTATGAGCACGACACTCCCGCTCCTCCTTCGCCCCGGGCCGGGTGTTGCACCGCCCGCCGCAGGGACCGCTCTGTTAAATGCACCTCTCACCCAGCCCCATCGCTTCAGGATACCTTCGTCACGGCCTCCAGTCACACCCTGACGAGGAAATACAGAAATGAAGCGTAAAAGCGTAGTCCTGAGTGTTTCACTGGCAAAGCCAGAGCGGTGCCAGGGCCTGTGCGGTAGCAACTCTTAGCCCTTCACACGGACAGGGCGTGGGAAACCTGAGGTGACAGCCGCTGTTGGGGGCTGTGTGCTAGCCTAGGCTTGCTGAAGCTTTGCTGTAATAGAAAAAAAGATCATCTTCAGAACAGGTACTGTGTTAGCTGGTTGCATTACAACATCTAGACTAGATGTAGTACAACATTTGTCTATGGGGTACTGACCAACCAGCTGGCGTGGGAATCAAAGGTATGGGGGTCCTTCTGCATGTCAGGGGTGCCGTGTTTGTTAAGCTACATAGAATTTAAGCCCTTCATACCATTAGCTGCCAGACAAAGCACATTTTCTTTCCAACTACTCTAATTTTTAGTCCGGAGAAGAGTTCCCCTCCCAGCTTCAGGATCAAAGGAGTGGGAATAGCATTACAGACCACTTGAAAGAAATCTTTAAAATTGTTTTTCAGATGGAGGAAAGCCTTATGATAGTCTTTCTCAGCACTAGCATTACACAAGTAGCTCCTGCAGATTGGAGCTGTGGTAAAGATCTCTGTAAACTGCCTAAAAGCAATGGCATAATAGGTACTGCAGTGTTAATCTAACACATTGAAAAATGCTTTCTCTTTTTGAAGGAACTGGCAGAGGTAGACTTTAGTAGGCTTCATTAAGAAATTGCTTTTTCTCCTTACAAAGTTAAAGAGCTAGTTTTCCAAAAAGTTCGTATCTCACTGTGCTTACTTCCCAGTTGCTCTCAGTAGTTTGCATAAGTGGCCTGCTGCACTTAAACAAAGCCCCTTAAACATACACTCATCTTTTTCCTTCACATGTCAAGAAATAGCATAATGATAGTAATTACAACAACACGAGTACAAGGCACTATACACCCTGTGGCAGTCCCCAATGGAAGTAATTGGCACAGCTTGTGCCAACTGGAAACATGGAAGGATCTGCTCCCTTGTGCCTCCGGAGGGAGGTGAAGCAAAGGGAAATAGAAATGTAGGAAGGCAAGTATACAAACTAATTCATAATGCTTTTTTTTTCCAGTTCCATTGACCTATAAAGGCCTGATTTTCAATAGCTGTAAAAACACTGAAATAGCCTTCTACCAAGATTTTTTAACAGAAAGCTAATGCAACATCAAAGACATCAATTTTTACTGTCCATGCTGTCCTGTGCTGTTTGAAACTGAAGTGTTCTGTTGAACTAAACTAATACAGATGAATATTTTGACCCATTATAATTATGAAAATAGGCACAAAGTACCGTTACAAATTCTCTTCGTATTTTTATGAGAGTAAAAGGACTACATACTGAAAGAGGAGCAAACAGGGTTTCTCACATCTGACAAAGGTAGCATACATCTGGTGCCTAGGGTTTATAACTAAAAGTATTTCAATGTAATTCATAGATCCACAAGGCAGTCAAAGATGTAACCACAACTGGGAAAGGCATGTTTAAGCTGGCTTTCAATTTGCTAGCATGAGTGGGTGCTGGCTGAGCGCAGCAGTCCTGAGGTAACGAGGCAACGCGTGTGAGCCCGGCAATCATTTGTTGCCAAAGTGATAAACCAGGGTAGCGGACAGTGGAGCAGTCAGAAAACAGGATAAAGACAGTCTGTCTTCTAGCAGACAAGATTTGGGGGATATACAATGTACAAAATTTTGCAAAACTAAACAGAGGTATGCGACTGCCATTTGACAAGACTTCATGAATCTTTTGGCCAGATGGCCTGGGAGCCTCGAGAAAGGGCCATGCACACCCAATGCCTTTGATTTTGATAGTGTGTGCAGGCTTTTTGTTTGCATCACCTTTCGTAGTGTTTCCAGTTCTTTCTTTAAGTCTGATAATGCTTTTGATTACCTCAGTAGTTGCATTTCCACCCTCAACTGTTGTTACATTCCCTCTTTTATCCAAGGACCCTTTCCTTGATTTTTTAAATCTCTTCTGAGCAGCTTAAAAATATTACATCACATGGTGCCAGCTACTTCACAGTATTTTTTGGCAAGTGGGAGAGAGGTAAAGTTCAGTCAAAAACTGTTGGTCATGCCAAGTACATGCTGCCTGGGCCGACACATCCACCCTGGTTCCTGGATGAGTTTGCAGCCTGCCTGGACTCCACGCTGGTATTGCGACACTGCTGCCTCAGATAGACATATGGACACCCCAGTAACATCCCTGAAGGACTACAGGGGGGACACAGTCAGTATGTGACCCTCAACGTATTTTCTTGTGCTTGTGGGAGAATAATCCTGCCTTAGCAGGGTGTTGATCATCTCAACTGCAAGAAGACCTTCTTGACAACTTAATTTTAGAATTGTTCACAAATATATTTCTTCTATCCAAACAGTTTGAGTTGTCAGGAAGGGAAAAAGTCAACGGCACATCTCTGTGCAATGATGTGGCCAGGCACACAGACCTCCACTAGGAATGACAGATGGAAACAAACCAAATGCTAGCATTTGTTCACAAATGATTAGTAAATGCTTACAAGTAATAGATACGCTTGCAGAGACTAGCATTTAGGAGTGATGCACAAATGAAAAAAAATAAAAAGGGCTAAATTCCCTGGCTAGGGAATTTTCATGACAAATGATTGAGTGTACTTCACATGTTCTTCTGCAGTCAGAAGTCAAAATGTAGCCATAGCCAAAATCAACCCTGGTTTAGTTCAGTAACATTGGGCCCATGACGTGTTTTTCCTTGGTCCTCAAATACTTTACTAGTGTTTGCAATCAAAGGCTATCAAAGATCCCTGTGCAAACTGGCATTTCAGGACCTGAAGTGACCTGTGTCCTTTAGAAAAGGAAGGCTGAATTTCCTGTTCAGTTGTCACAGCCATACCATGTCTCTCTCTTTTATTCAGTAGTACTGCTTCTTTCTCTTCATACTGTTTGACGATCTCGTATGCTTCCTGGTATAAAATATTTGGACCATCTAACAGATGTGTGCTTTGTGAGATGGACCCTGAGTGGGCACGAGGGGAAGCACAGGATGACTGAAACATCAAAAGGGGTGGGAAAGGAAAGGCTGGAGATAACCCATTTCCTCTCTATGGGAGTAGGAGGGAAATAAATGCTTGGGAGTTTTCCAACACAACAGGTTTTCAGCAAAACATTTCAGTTTCAACAGAAAGACCTGATTCATTGAAATGGAAATGTTTTACAAAGAAACATCTTTTTTCAGTGACCTTTTAGCAGAACTCAGGCAAGATGCCACCAAAATCCACCTGTTAACTCTGCTGACTCAGTTGGAGAGCTCGCCACACTTGCCATGTGAATCATCAAAATCTGAGACTGAACGAATTCTGGACTCCCTACCCAGCTAACCTGTGAGCTGCGCTGCCCTCCTCTGCCACCTGCCCACATCAACCATTAGGGAAGATGGAAGTTCATGTCTGCCTACAAGCCATGACTGTTCTGAGACTGCACAGCCTCAGAGCTTGTAAGCGATGACCCCAGTCTCATCTGACTTTCCTTATTGGCAGCCATCTGTTTCCCTTGAAATTGGACTAAGATAAACATTTGGGGAATTTTTTCCTAAAGGATCGAAATGATTGTGGATCCATCTGCCATTGCTGACAAGCTAGTCCAATTATGTTTATTATTCTTGCTGGGAACAGGAAATTATGCCAATCTTGAGCTTGTGTTACTCCATCTTTCAGTTCCTGGATCACATGACCTCATCTGTGAGAGAGAAAAGCTCCCTCTTTTCCAGGAGCACATGCTCAGGGTGCACTCAAACTCTCCCAAGCTAAGTCCATAGTAATTCCCCTGTGACTAACATTAAATTAACTAATCTATAGCTCACACTTACACTTTGGCTGTCCTCCAGTACTTGGAAAGTCCCATTTTTTAAAGAGTTTTTAAACTGTTAGAAAAGTGGTGCAAAGAACTCCTCAGCTGATTCATCTGAGGCACTTACATGCAACACAGCTGTTATTTTGTCTTGGTAGATACTCAATTACATCTTTATCTTTGGCAAACGGTAAACTTCTGATTGAAGGTACATCATCAGATGGGATTCATCTGCTTGGGCATCCCTAATACAGAGAAGAAAGAGGTAATCAGCAGTTCTGTCTTATCTGCATCGTTACGTTTGCGTTTTGGGTTTCTTGTCATCATGGATTGGTGCAATACAACATCTGTACCAGCCAACTAAGAGGTTCACAGACTGGTGCATAGGCACAGCTGATTTTTTAGGTTAGTGGTCAACTCATTTTTGTCTGCCTGAATAAGCTGAATATTGTATTACCCCATGCCATGAAACAGGACCTTTGGGTTGAAAAAAATCATCAGCCTCTGTTTTAGAAACACTATGGCTGTTTTAGTGATGTTTAGAGTGAGGTTATACGCAATAACGCACTGTACACAAACACTAGGAGAGACATGGGAAGAGAAAAATTCACCAAGTATGTGAAGAGGATGAACTTAATGACTATGCAACTTTCACTAAGGTTTCTGTTTCTTCTCTCGAGAAAGTTGGTGTTGGTTGTTAAATCACAAGATGTAACAGTATCTTCCCTGAGGTATAGCAAGGGAAAAAAATTAAGGCTAGGAGATAACCCTCTGTCTTTGTCATGTCTGACCTGGAAATTATTTTTAAATAAGATAGAGGCAGATATTAGACACAGAATTTTATCCCATTTTTATTCAGACTGGAAGTAACAAGTATTCCATGCTAAAGAAAGTTCAAATGAAGAGGCAGTATATTGTGGTTAATTCAGAAATTGCTTCTGTACGTTGATCATCATAGGACCTACAAAATTGCAGAATACTGTTAATGATTTCTGTTCAGCACGGCTATGCTTACCTCTGCATTCACAAACCAGCCTGATTTCTTCAAAAAGAGAGCATTCTTGAGCTGAAGTGATAACGCGAGACAAAATTTCAACCATTTCAGTAAGCTCATCCTCTTCGCTTGATAGGAGGTCGCCGAAGGGAGCAGTGCTGGTGGCGCGGCCGTAGCCGGGGCTGCAGCTCCCTCCAGCGCTGGGAAGGGAGTCGGCCTCGGCTGAGCTAGCTCCGCTCACAGACGTCTTTGATGTGGCAGAAATACCTACATTTTGAGCTATAACGATAATAAATGTGGGATCAGATTATGTATGCCATAATTTGCATGAGTATCCTGGAAACTGGTAGGGCAAATGGCATAGACAAAAGTAATCTCAGATTGGGCAGGATTAAGAGCTGGATGCTTGAAGACTGTTGAGGATTTCAGATCTTCAATGCAGTATGTGGTATTCTGCTTGTAATGTTGAAATGGGATGGGCATAGTGCCTGCTGCTTCCAGTATCTTGGTTAGCTAACTTACCATGTTTCCTATTTATGGCCAATTTTTATAAGTAGGAGAGATGTCTGAACAATATGTAGAGGAAGAAAGGCCTATGGCAGGCATGTGACAGTAATTAAAATCAATTACTGCCCCGACCCATTGAATGGTGCTGTTCTAACCACTGAATTACTTCTTTCT
Source organism: Baryphthengus martii (assembly GCA_013396935.1). Taxonomy (NCBI): domain Eukaryota; kingdom Metazoa; phylum Chordata; class Aves; order Coraciiformes; family Momotidae; genus Baryphthengus; species Baryphthengus martii. The sequence continues at coordinate 207,822 of VWZK01017657.1, read as the reverse complement.
CGCCACATTTTTCAGGCTGGTTTGTAAGATAAGGCAGCTCTGATTTCAATCTGTTGCTACAAGTCTGTGGGAATCTACAGTGGAGGGAGAGCCTCTCCCACAGTGCTAGTGGGGCTGTTCTTGCAGTGGAGTAAGCTCTGAGGACAATTTTCCCCAAATCCTGTTCCTCACATGCAGCTGGAGCTAAGGATGGATCTACCTGTGGATCTGTAGCACAGGCACAGATGTGTCCCCTGCTCAGCACCTGGTTGAGGGGCAGCTGTTGGGTGCTGTGTTAAACAGGCAGGTACTTGGCTCCCCTTGCTCAGCCTTCCCTCTTCCAGGGCTGCTTCTTTGCTGCTCAGGGTAAGTTGTTTGAGAATGTTAGTCATTTCCACGCATATCCCAGGGTTTTTTCCCCTGCCTCTTATAAACACTATCAGTTCCAAATCCAACTCTTCCACCTTCAAAGGATTTTTTTAACTTTCCCACACCGCTATAAGTTACAGATTTCTCCTTGGACATTCTGCTATTGACCCACTGCTACCTTGCAACAGCTTGCCTGGAGTAGCTGTGAGAGGGAGTAGAGATAAGAAACACCATACTGTGTTATGGCAACCACAGACTAACGCCACAGACAGCAGAAAATAATTCCCAACAAGACCCCAAAGTGTGTTGTAGTGTCAGCATCGGCCCATCCCACATACATACTGAAATGTTGACCATACCTGTAAGGAGCACACCCCAGGTTTCACAGCAGCTTTTGGGGGATGACAGAGGCTTCAGGACATATACTCAACCAGTGTGGACCAGAAGCTCCCTGCATGCTAGCGAGAGGCAGCAAGGAACACGACTCACAATTTTCCAGGAACACCAGAAGCGCTTATGGGATTGGATGGGTGCCAAGGGCATCCCTGCGCTGTGCAGCGTGGATGCCATCGGAACACCCTGAACGGCTGGCACGTGGCTGCAGACACAGCGCTCCAGTGCGGGTTGTGCTAGTGTACTCCCCAAGGGCCTTTTAAAAAAAATGCACAAATGTAAGCAAGATGTGTTTTATGGATACTAGCTAGCTTCTCTTACAGAAATACTCATACTCACTCAAAACTTGTTCCTTCCTACATGATGTCTATTCTAGTAAAATCTTGTCTAACATGAAGCTCAAATATCTCCCCTTGGTGTGTGTGGAACAAAAGGAGTGATGCAAACACAACTAATGTAATGGTGACTGAATGTACTTAATAAATTAACAAATCATGCTGGTTTGCTTCTGTTGTCTTCAGAGGAAAGGTTCACCAAGTGGTTAATATTCGTATTTTCTGCCCTTGCCCCAGAGAGAATCCCTGTATAAAAAAACCCCACAAACACCACAGTGTTTGAATTCGGTGGTAGAAACTGTATAAAAGCAAGCCATTGGTGTAGATAATAGGATTGATATATTTGAATTCTTCCTGAATAATTCTCTTTTAAGAAATGTTTTCCCTTTGTACTTTTCCTGCACTTATTCTCCTTAAAAAAAAACAACAAAACAACTGACATTTTCCACAAAGATCTTCACCTCTTTGTAATCTTAAATAAGGTCACACTCACTGGAGTCTCTGATACACATAGTAGAGAATCCTGTAGTTACAACACCACTTTTCACATATATATAGAAGAGATATTAAAACAAATAGCTGTACCAGGCTCTTGTATAAATTATTTCATTTCTTTAGACTGAAAACTCCATCTACTGAAAATAAACCTGGAAGCGCTTTTCTTGAAACTGGCTTCAGCTTCTGGCTTTGTTGGCCAGTGCTGGTAGTGTGAGCAAGACCTCAATTTCCTTTTCAATCTGAGTGACAAAATAGGCTCATCCTAGTCTTGCACTCTGCACTGCTCCACCTGACCTCTCTGGAAAAAGAAAAGAAGTGGAGGAAAGCTCATGCAGAGCTTCGCGTGAACCCTCTGTCTAGCAGAAGAGGCAATAAGGAGATGTGTGTAGATCCTCCATGTGCTGCAAAGCTTGCATGGGGGCAAGCAGAAGTGCCTGCTCTGGCAGGGTGTGGAGAGGAAGCCAAGCGAGGATCTCCCTTTTTCCTCTGAGGGGCTGAGCTGGCAGCAGGAGAACAAAGGAATCGGCTATGATTACAGCACAGTCACCAAAATTTGCGGCCGATATTGCAGAATTTACCTGAGTAATTGAGTTATTGAGTATAGAGGTGTCTGATTTGCTGGAGAGCACTGCAGGAGTACAGGCTCCTTCCCAAGACAGTGGTGCCAAGTTATAATGTCATTCGTATTCAGCCAAGTAGTTCTATTTATAACAACCTTTCAGGTGACCCAATCATATACTTGGTAAAGCTCTTCTAAAGAAGGAGATTACTTTCTGTCTTTCCAGGGTATGAAGTAGTGTACTATGTAAGTACTGCAGCTTAACTGCTGTCTATTTTGAATGTAGGTTAGGATCAAGTAGTTTATATACACTCCTGATTTTTGGCAGGTTTTATTCAGGACTTTTCAAATTTGCATCAAGCTGAAACTTGGCATGTAAGCTGTCAGCAAAGATGCTAGTTTTATTCCAAAAATAAAGTATGTTAAAGCTTTTAAAGATGTCAAACAGCTTATTTATGCAGTGGTTGCAGATGCTTTAGTTTTCTGGCTCTTTCAACTACAGAAGCTCACTGTATCACCTCCTTGCCTCCTCCATTCTCCAATATCGTGGTCCTGAGCAGTGAGGAACAAGAAGACAAGTAATTGCACTGGAGTAGTAATCCAGGAACAGTGTGCCCTGGAAACAGGCATAAGTAACAGTCATTTTTAGAGAAATAGAACTATCCCTATGAAGACACCACCAGAAAGAGAAAAGAATGAGAATATACCTGAAGTGAACACATCACCCAAAATGACGACAGTGAAAGGGAAGACAAAATCCTTAGTACTGTGGAGAGTCTCTAACGCTCCCATTGAGACAAGGAAGAACCTCCTCTCAGTGATGACCGTGACTTGGCTTTCCTCTGCTATGATTACTGCTGTGGATAGCTCTACATCCACCATGAGATTTATTGAGTATGTGTCTAAGGCATCACAATTTAGAAAACTTATAATAGTATAGCTCACTTAAATTCAATTATCTACAGCACTGCTTGAATGGTAAAAACTGCCCCTCACATAGTAAACCAAACCACATCCACAGGTGAGCTCCATTTTGCACAGGCAAAGAAATATCCTCAGAAGTTAACAAATCTGATTTGTGGTAGACTAGCAAATCAAACCAGGAGATTATAAAACAGGGCCTTGCCTGCCGAATGTCCTGCCAACAGCTGCAGGAGAGGGCAAATCAATGTAAACATGACATACACCCTGTTCTCTTCCATTTGTTAGTACCCTGGAAGACAGGATGGGAGAGAGAAAGCAGGGAGATCCTGCCTAGTCAGAGATCTGTCTCCAGCACAAGATTCCGTTTGTAACAAAGGGAGGCGTAATACACATAATTATTTGCAAGCATCTTTAAATGAAAATCAAAAGTATCCTCTATGATATGTAGGTTTATTTTAGATTTTTTTTTTAGTTTTAAGAGTACTTACAGGATGCAAAGGTTGTGATGAGATTTCAACTGAACTTACTCATTTAACATGATCTTCAAATTTATAGCTTTATTTTTTCCAGTGAGCAATTTACTCTTGGTAGAAGGATTTTGGCCAATACAAATTAATGTGCACAACTTCTTCTCTTTTCTACCCTTCTTGGGAAGGCACGACCCATCTGTTTATAAAACAAAGAGAATTTGCCACAATGGTTAAAGACAAATATTTTTAAGTTTAAATACTTTCATTCCACAGAATCCAAGTAGACCCAAATATTAATAAAGACCTGTCACAAGATCATAAGCTTGAAGCATTTAATATAATATAATATAATATAATATAATATATTCACTACTAAATCTTTTTTTTTCTTTTCTCCGAAGAATGGTAGAATTCCAGCATTCATTGGCTGTACCTCTTCTTAGAGGTTTTAATCAGTATTCTCTCCTCTAAAATTTACTCCAGATAATATTCAGCTGTATCAAAATAGATAATGATACCATACCAAGCTCTATTTAGTAGACAAGATTTAACAACACACACCTACAGTACTCATGACATGCAAACATTTTAGTTCTTCCTGCCAGAATGAAGCAATGTGAACAACCTGAGCTAATTTCTTCGGGTTTCAGACAGCTGTGGATGAGAATGAATTTATGGTCAGGTTTTGAAATCATGCCAGCAGGAGCTCGCTTTACAAATAGATGCTCCAGTATACTATTAGGAAGGTCATATGTCTCATGTTTGATCAGAATCTGGTCAGAAGTCTCTTCACCTCCTGCTACAGCTGTCCTTGCAAAAGAACAAACGTACTTCCTGGTCATTGTATGCTCTGTGAATTATTTCTCTTAAAGCTTATTTGCACAAAACTGAGGGATTCATTTTCTTAACTCTACAAACCTGGAGGCTGAACTAAATCATGTTTGTTAAAAGAGCCAACCCTCAGTGCGGTAAAAATCTGACCTATTTTCATAATTTGAAAATGTTAAATTCATTTACAAATAAAAAAAATAAATTAAAAATCAAGCCCACAAGGGATTTTTCTTTATCAATCCTTTCCTTTTGAAAAGATCAATACAAATTTAGAGATTTAATTTTTTCCTAATGTGCATAAAAATGAGACAACCCAGAAAGATACAGGCAGAAGTCAGTGTCTGCCTAGATCACCTCTTCGTGCTGTGTGAACACAGGGATCTTCACATCATACATCATCTGCTGCTGCTGCGTGGGCATAAACTGGTGTTTCTCTAACACTGCACACTCCTTAGAGAGAGGTTTCCAGAAGCCTAGGCATAGGTTAAGGAGAAGGACAGAATGGTCATGGTGCCCAGCACACACAGTCTCAGAAGATGGCATAGCTCTTCGGGGTACTCTGTTCAGTGCAGAGCTGCATGTTGTCTGTGCTCCCTGTGTGTACTCCAGGTGGTGTGTGACAGCAGCTCCATGCTTCTCCAGGAGCCGAGCCATTGTAGGGAACGGATCAGAAGAGCACACCTTGGCCAGATGCTTTTTGTATCTCGTCAGCCTCCATGCAGGTCGCATGGTAGAATTTCCCCTCAGGAAACACCATGGTTTGATGGGAGCTTTCTAGCTCCCAAGAGTTTCTTCTGTACCTAACTCCAAATGAGATAAATAGAAGCTGGATTTTTTTCAGTAGGTTACTCATGCTGTTGATAGTCAGCAGTGACTGTAGTTTCATGAATACTTTTAGGTAGTATAAACCAGTTCTGGTGTTGAAAGAAGCTGTCCACCCTTCCCCACCCTTCAGCTACATGCTGCCATCGCACCACTCCCCTGCCTTGGTATTTGCAGGAGTATTTTGTGTGCTCATGCAGTGAGTTGCTTGTACTTAAATAGGGAAAAAACAAGAAAGGTTGACAAATCATTCATGAAGAGATGGTGGGGACCAGCAGCAGGGCCTAGGCTCAGCAGTGGCTCAGTGCAGTGCCTGAAGGTCAGGCATCAGCTCCACGGCTGGAACACACCACAGTGATGGAGGTGCTCTACAGGAAAAGGTGACTAAATCGATCCCTGGGGGAAATTCGAACAGGATACCGCTGGCATTCAGAGCCCAAATTCACTTCTGGTGCCTGGCTGTCTACACCACGGAAAGGGAATGTGCACATAGGTTATATTTTGCAAGAACTATCCAAAAAAGGTACAGTGAATATTTTTTGCTTGTGGTGTGATTTGACACATGACATACCACAGCAACCTCCCAGAGCCAAGTATGCGATCCTCGTGTGTATCTGATATAATTAAGGATGTATGACTTAAGAACCAGCTCATGGCAGTGGTTTGAAGTGATACCATTGGACTGAGATACAACATTGTGGTTTTGCTTACCATCTAGGGAATTGCAATATGTGCTAAAAATACTGTTGAGCTCATGGTAATGCAGAGCCTTATCGCAAGGAGAGGGGGGAAATGGAATCTCAGTCCCAGTAGAAGTCACCACAGAAGAGGGAAAACATAACACTGAACATTTTAAGGTAAGCCTTTTTGTGTTGCCAGCAAGATAAGCTGGGACTGGGTTGACATGCTTTATCCCTCCCTCCCCTCTGCCCCTTGCAGGATGAGAAATTATCTGTTTAGAAGCAAGTCATAGGTAAATAAAGCATATACAGGTAAACAGTGGCACCATATTAAGTATCATTTTTCTGCCACATACCTATGGAGCTAACAAAGATTTTTTCCTTCCTGTGTTTTGTCACGGGAAGATGAATTTATTTTTCAGCTGTATTTACAGTAACTCATCTCTGAGGAAACATGGGAGGTGATGCTTGACACACAAGGACTGTAGTGACTCATCCTCCCCTCCAAACCCACTCTGTGCCCCGGCTCTGCTATCCCAACTCTGGGTGGCACACAATGACTGTGATTTAAGAGAGCAGCCAGAACAGAAGAGTTGTTCTGACAACCTTTTTAGAAAAAGTGCCCGTGACTGCGTTCGAAATTGTGGTTACAGACAGCAGCATCTGCTGAATAATTTAAATTGATATATTCAGGTTCTACAATTGTATAATCAGAAGAGAAGGAACCGAGAAATTTATATACAGAGTTACTTGTGAAGGACAATAAGGTAATAAGCAAAATGTTCTGGATAAGTAACAAATAAACCATAGTGAGTAGATTTCAGCCTTAGAGGACTGTAGAGGCAATTCTTGCCCATTTTACCCATATGATTAATTTCATTAATAACAATCTGCTTCTTAGTAAATTGGCAGTTATAATAAAAAACAATTAAGCTTGCTCTTTTGCATCGCTGTGCTAGGCATTTTAATAATTCTAGTCATAACCATTAAAATTTGTGCTTTTATACTCCCGCATTGCAAAATACTCTTCACATTACTGTTAAACCACTCAATTTCTCGTTTCTGTCTGTCAATATAACATCCACAGAAGAGATAAAGGAACAGTGAGTACAACTGGAACAGGTGCATGAGCAGGATGATGCAACTGTCTGCTCACTCTGCCCACAGGAGCAACATGGCACCTCAGGGCCATGACTGTGGATCCAGAAAGTGAGACAGGGTGAATTCCAAAAAATGTTGACAACATCTGATATGTGCGGGGGTTGCTGAGTGCACACAACTCCATGCCTTGCTGAACATAATACTATGCAAACACCAGCAGGGTCAGATTTGCACACAGCAATCATTTATTTGCTATAAAAACAGATGTGCCTTATAATCGCATCTAAAAGGTGCACTCCCAAAATTAACAATCAAAAACCTATAACGGTTTTGCAAAGCTAGTAATTAATTTGGAAAAGTTACTCCCCGTTTTCTTATACTGCAAGTATCAATTTTAGTAAAGTACTGAGTGGCATCTATGAAGTCTTTTAAAATATTTTGTCACATTTTTATGCTTATAATGACGCTGTGCTACAAGCATAAAGGAGTGGCCATCCACATATTGGCTCGGAGCATCTAGTTTTCTTTAAAAGACTTGTTTGTGTATATTTTTTTATACTATTCACGAAGTACTTCAGGCTATTCAGGAGAATAGCTCGCTAAAAAAGCATGATCTTTAATATGTATGTGTGCAACACATTCTGTGAAAACAAACTGGGAGAATTTTTTATGAAGTTGTGGGTAACATCTCCTTCCTGAGCAATGACACATTTAGGAAGTGGCTGGCAGATTTTTATTCTGCTCTTGAGAAGAAATGCTCCAGAAGACTCCCTTTCTGCCCATTCATCTCAGGAGAGAGTGACTGGCTTAGTGGTGCAACAGCTCTGAAGGAAAGAGATTTCACATTACTGCCCCTATGAAAGGGGAAAAAGGAGGTAAAATTATATTAATTTGGATTTCTATCCACACTTCCAAGAATCACACTTGAGAAACTTGTGTACAGCCATTATTCTTCTCAGTTTCTGGAAACCCTAAATCTGTTGTGCTGAATGATGTACAGAACTGGAATAAAAAGGCAGGCACAAAGAAAGTAGGTAATCTGTGTGTGATACAACAGATAATAAGTAAGTGCTAACAGATGGAAATAAGGAAATAGTTCGATTATAGGCTGCTCAGTGATCTGAAGAAAAAGTATGCAGAGAATGTGAGAGGATGTACAAGCTTCCTGTTTTCTAGCTAAATAAAAGAGACCATTTCTAGATAGAAAGACTTTGCTTAGTATATTTTTACAGTCCAGTTGGAAATTTTTGACACTGACAGATATTTAGTGAGTTTGAAGTATTTAATCTTATACTTCATGCATGTCTGGTGGACTGTTGTGGAACATTCTTGGATGGCCACAAAGTTGTGGTGTCTGGATTGAGGGATCCCTAAACCTTAGGGATCTATCTTAAGGCTGAATTATCTCCCACCAGAACTCATCATTGTACACTATAGTAGTGCTCTGCACCCAGAAATCCAGCACCTCTGGCTCTGGTATAGATTTATCACGAGAATAAGACAGAGAATATGCTGCTGCTAGTATTCATGGGTCATGGCAAATGCATCCCAAGCAGGAAAAAAAGTCTCTTGGGTCTTTGTATTGCACCAAGAATAAGACAGTCCCAGTCCAAACTGGAGCTCCACAATACAAGTAAAAATTATTAATGATAACAGACTGCTGCACAATTGAAAAGACAGGTCAAGGACACAAGATGTCCTTGCCACCGTACTTTCCTATCTGCTCATGATGCAAATGTCTCCAATGACTATCTGACTATTCTCTTGGCTTGTTTTAGTCTTGTGGGCAAAGCATTAACTGTGATGAACTCAGGGTTCATGTGAGCTCAGCTCACATGGTTAAGTCAGACTCCAGAATCTCAGTCTGTGGGAGTAACTCCACTGATGGCTCTTCCTTAAGAGGAGTTGTACTGCTGTGCCCTTTAATCTCTGCTGTATAAACTTTGGCCTGTTTAATCTAAGGAATTCTGCTTAAAATTGGTTGGCATAATGGAGTTTCTTCCGAAAGATGATTGAAAAAGGAGAGAATTGAGTGATAGGAAGTGAAGCCAAACTCTGAGTGGTGTGAACCTTTTTTTCCCTTTCAAAGTCAAACTAAATGTATGTGATCTAATTTAAAATGACAGGATGCTTTTGAAGTATATATATAATGTTTCATTTCAGTAAGAAGAAATGCTGAAAATCTTTTTTTGCTACCAAGCAGACATGTGGATGACATTGGCTGGCAGCCTGTTACAAAACAGTAGGACAAAGCGATTTTTTTTCCCCAACATTGCCACAGTATATGTTGGTTTTTTTTCCAGTTAAGATCTTACTATTAACACAGTCAGTCAACTGAGAAGAATTTCTCATGTGTTTGGTGATAATAAGTCTTCCAGAACAGTATTAAACTATACCTCAGGAAGTTTTCTTGGTTCATATTACTCTATATCCCACCATACGAATTGCTGAAATGGGAGAAGAGACTTAGGAACACATTTCAAACATTTCCTTCCTAGTTTTGGTCAGCATCATATGACTACATGAGAGAAATCGCAAGGGATTCATCAATAATATAATCAGTAAGCTACATCTCAGGTTTAAGTTAAAAAAAAGAAAATAAAACCAAAACAACTGTTCCTTCCCCCCTCCCCCTCCTTATTCCCATCTAACTACTCAACAGACTTTGTGAGAAGTCTTGGAACAATTTCCCATTTCAACACTTCTAATTTAAATGACTTACTAGAAATGAATATTTCATGGCATATCAGGACTCTGTTCTTCAACGCTTCATCTCTTTAGTGCTAATTATTTCAACAAGATCTATACTAAAGGCAAATCCTGTCACTTCTCTCTATTGTCTGCATTAACACTATTAACTGTTGTACAAAGCTAGTTTTAAGTTCTATGTTTCTGGTTATTTCCTCATTTTCACTTTTTAGTGTCTCACACGAAGAAGTGACACAGTTTGAAGAGGTGCAGGGTTTGGAAAACCTGCAGTTAGTTAACCAGCTATGGCCTCATTAGTAAAAAAAGACCACTAAAATTTAATCCTTACTTCTCTTTCTCTTCAAGCCAAAGCCACCTTTGATTTCTATACAGGAAATTCCCATAGCAGTATTTGTAAATAAAGTAATGTTTAACCCTCCAAGTTAGTTTCAAATAGTATGTATTGCCTAAGCAAGGAAGCAAGGTCTTCTTAGATACCTACACATTTGGAGTTAAGAAACTTGGAGTTTCCACTATACCTCACTTCTCCTGTTGTAGTAAAAAAACCTCAAACCCAATCAACCCTCCACCTGTATTTCTTTCACAATGTGAACAGCCCAGAGGTAATAAAATAACCTGCCAAACCCAATACTTATGTCATTTGATTAAATGAAAAGACACACAGTACACAGCTGCGTATCTTTTCCACATACCTTGGCCAAGGTCAAGACAATTCAGTGCACGTCCTGTTGCATGGGGTGTCAGTTTTTCAGACACACTTTCAGAAGCTCTTGCCACAGTTCCATCATGCACTGTGTGCACTGAGGAAAAGAAGTCTAAGACAGAGTCCAGGCTTTTCATCTCACCTTCTGATGTTCCCTCTTCCTCTTTTACTCATTATTAACCTTCAGCAGCCCACCTCTCATTAGCTGCAATTAGGAAAGAGAGCCTTCCTTTCTCCTGGATTCTGCTCAACTCTCTAAGTCTAGCTGAGCATCTAAGTGGACCCTCACCTTGAGAACTCAAGTAACAAAAGCCACTGGGAATGGCCTACAAAAGAACAGCATGGGGCTTATGGTGACATTCTGCCTGCCACTTGCTGGTATAATCCTCCAGGTGAGAGCGTTAAGGGCTGATGGTTGCTCTGTGTTGCCAGAGCAGCATAAAGTAAGACCAGTGCAGCCAAAGACTTGTGAATGGCATGAGCAACAGTGGCAATAATTCCTCCAGACTATTCTTTGTGTTGCTGAGCAGCCTGAAGCTGGGGAAACCTTACAGAAGGAAAGAGCCAGAGCTTCCGACTCCCACTGTTAGTCCTTCGATTTCTGAGCTGAATGACCTAAATCAATTTTGACTTTCTAAAATTGATATTCACAAGAACCATGTTTCACTGCTTCAAATTTTTAAGGCAGCTTTTCCCTCAATGCCTACATATGGCTTTTACTCATCCACACTGTTTTCTCATGGAGAACTAGTAAGATTTTCATGCCCTAACCTGTTCCTGCAGTCAGTCTCCCAGATACCTAGCATCCTCATTCACAGTAATTAGACCTATGAAATTAACAATTCAATTCCAGCTGTACAAAGTGCAGATTTCTGTAAGGCTAGAGTTATCATTGCAAAATAACCTGCTGTTTATTCAGGGCCTGTAAGTTTTGACAAGTTTATTAGTTTTAGATATGCATCTTAACTAACTCCCATTCCTTAACTGTTACAAGAGTGACTTTGACCTCTTAAACACTGAAACATGAAACAATAAACTAGGTGAAATTAAAAGATATTGTGGGATTAGGTCTGCATTTAAACTGAGCTCTTAGTGTGTTATTAAGCAAACACAAGGATGAATGCTTGTAAGGTGGTTTTTTTGAAATAGCAAAACAAGTAGGAATCTGGGGAGACATGATGTGAGTAGGATTAAGTCTTGTAAAGAAAAATGTCCCATGACATTGCAGCTGAAAAAAAAACAAGGCATAAAGTTTTCCATTTGACCATATAAGCTATTGCAACAGTTACTGCAACAAAGCTGAAATGGTATCTGCTGACAGCCATTGGGGTGCAAACTTAATGTTGGTATGTCTGAAGCATCCTGGCATGCACAGATGATCTTCAAATGCAAAAGACTGCTCCTCTATTTCGCATCACAAAACATGTTCTGTGGTCCTACAGCATTTGACAGCACTGTTTATCACTGAGGGCCAGATTGCAGTATCTATGTTCACAGCTATTTAGCTTTTACCCTAGCTCTTACCAAGTTTTCCTCTGTTTTATCCTGCTTCTGTTTGGCTTATGACTATACAAACTATAGGAATAATTGTACTTCTGTCAGGCTAGTCACCCTGTTGGAATTGCCAGAATCTCATTGAGCTGATAAAGTGCAGTTCGATAGCTCCTGCCAGACCTAACAAGGATATCCACTGATGTCAGTGAAGCTATTTGTGAAACAAGGCACCACTCAAAAAGAATAAGGGTATGTCACAGTTGATCTTCTTACCAGGAGCATGGAAGTTAGGGAAGCAACAAAAGAAATACATATTAAAGTCTCTTTGTATGGTTAAATACTTACTTTTGGATTGCAAAATACAGGAAAATAGAGGACTTAAATATATTAATTCAATAAAGACTAATGAAAATGATTCTTCATCTGAAAGCTGAAACAGGCCAATGAAAAAGTATATATTCCAGCAGAAAATACATCACTATTTACTTCCTGTTAATACAATCATAGTTTAGGCTAAGCCCATCGTAAAACTTAAATGAACTGGAAAATAGAACATTCTGTTTTGCAACTGTTAAAAACAATTGAATATGACCTTAAGTTCACCATTGGTTTTGGCAGAAAGTCCTTGCTGCTTTAAACTCCTACGTACACACTTTTGACTCTTTTGTAATAGGGACTTTGATAAGTCATTAATTTGGCTTAGTTTTCACAGGAATGATGTAACCTGGACAATGTGCAGAGCAGCGTTTGAAAGACATTGTTTGCAAGGTTGTGCTGGGTGATACAGAGCAATTCTTTGCTCTGCCAAACCCCTGAAACATGCACTCACTCCGGGGAAGATGGGATTTAAGGAAGATGAGGTGATACTGGTCACTCAGCTGCAGCTACAAAGTCTTACCTAGCACATGGCTGAGTTTTTGGGCAGGCAAGGAGTATACTGCTGTTGGACATCAACAGAAACCCCAGGACAGATCTGGTGCCAAACAGAAATAATTTTCACTTCATCAGCAGTACTCAGCAAACAAATTTGTTTCACTAAATTTTCATTAATCATATCCTAACTAAAATAATTCTCACTTCAATGAATAGGAAATATTCTAAAAATATGAACAACTGATAAGACATGAATAAAATGATTTCTATGTGTTTGTGATTATTACAAATGTGACTTCTCTTTTAAACAAGGAGTACTGTAAACAAATCCAGTTTATTAACTGAACTTGGCTGGATTATAGTTTGGAAATAAGATACACATGTTGGCAATTACTCTACTTCACTATAGTTAGGCATTAAAATGCATACTTCATGCGGTACTTTTTTTCCTGTAACCTTTTTGTCTTGCCTTAATTGAAGATTTTGAGAAGTATCTTTTCAAAACATATATACAAGCCTGACTTCTGAATCCATATTCAGACATGAGAGGGCAGAGCCAGACTCCATCAGTTATATGGGCTGGGATAGAAGTTAGAAAGGTCTTCCAGCCAGCCAGGGCCTACCACAGAGAAAGACTAAGTATAAATGTTTTGATGGTTAGCATGTGTCTACATTTAGCCTCTGTCTGGGGCTAAACTATAGCAGCTGGTCTATCACCCAGTGACCCCTCCCCAGACAAGAAGGGGATTGGAAAAAGGTTTAATGAAACAGCAAAACAAATATTAATACCAATATAAAGGATACTCAGCCCAGCAAATGTACAGCGGTCACAATAGACACGAAAGCAGTCCTTGCAAGCAGAACCATGATCAAGCCCCTCCGGGGATGAGGAGAAAGAAAAGGAGGAGCAGGGGGAACCTCTGTCTTTAGCAAACTTTGCTCTTTGTAAGGAGCATGGCCTTTATGGTCTGGGATACACCTGTGAGGCAATTGGGGTCAGCTGCCCTGGCTTTTGCCCCTCCCAGCTTAAGCTCCTGGCTGACTCCAAACTGCTAATGGCCTGCACACCATGGCTGGCTTATGATTCTATCCCAGAGAAACCAGGACGTCATGCTTGCCTATAGCCTGTGTTGCTCAAGATACGAGACCAAGAGATGCATGGCTTGGTTCAACTAGCAGAAGAGCTGTGTCAGTGCTCTGTTTTATTAGGGCCATTTTATCTTGCAGCATGGTTGTTCTCATCTCCTGGTCTTTAAACTGGTGACAAAACAGACCTTCCCTACTTCCCATAGATGTTATTAGGGGAACTTTAACTGCCAGGCTCTTGGGTACTAGATGCCAAAGAAAGGTAGATTATTTTTCTGTTGTTCTTTAGAGTAGTTTTAAGAGAAAAAGCCTCTCTGGTTGGTACAAATAGAGGAACCTTCTGAACAACAGCAACTTGGCATTCAAGTCACTCATGGGATGTCCAAGCCAAGTTCTCTTCCCTGTCAGGCGGAGCCCTTGCTTTGCCCTGGATCTGCTGCTGCGCTGGTGCATAAGCCTCGAGCACTAGGCTGCTGGCCATTCTGGAGCAAGCCTCTCTCAGAGTGAGAGCCTTCTCTTTCTGACACACAACAAAAACGTGTCTTAAGCACTTCACATGTCTTGAGAGAACTCTGTGTTGGGACACACAGTTTAGAGTGGAGGGGACAAGTTAAATCCCATGGAAAGGAGCAGTGATACCAATCTGAACCAGAGCACTGTATTCAGCCCAGACAAATGATTGTTGTTGCACAGTTTTGACAGATGGCTGGCAAAACCAGCCGGAGGCTATTCAAAGATTATATTCATGTGATGTCCCACTTCCCCATGTTAAGGAAATGCACGTTAATCCTAGCACTAATCCAACACTGTGCTATGACATTAGAAGGACATAGGCAGCAAGTAGGAACACATCCGCAGAGTTCTTTGGGGATGATTATCCACTCTCACAATATAAGGACTTTGTGTCATAGATATAGGAAAAAGAAGACAAAACCTACGCCCTGAATCTCTGCTTTAAGTCCACGATAATTTCCAACACATCCAAGCAATGATGACAAAGTGTTTTGCAGACATTATTGCAGTAATGATTTTGGGTGCTGTTAGTCTCATGCTGGCATAGCTAGCATGCAGGCAGGAGACAGATCTTACCTCTCCCTTCCTGTCATGCAGCCTAGAAAACCAATGAATTATGAGAGTAGATATGAACAACAGCATAAATGAACCTCCTTATCTAATTAACTCCAGTACTGGTAGCTCACAGTTAAATGAGTTATAAAGACATGAAGATAAAATGCCAAGTTTAAAGCTAAAGGAACTAACTCTGGCCTTAGCTAAAATTCTCATGAGCAGCTCCACAAGTAGAGAATCACAGGGTTGTCATGGTTGGAAAAGACCTCTAGGATCACCATGTTCAACTGTCAACCCAAAAACCAAAACCGAACCAAACCAACCAACCAAAACCAACAAAAACCCCAAATCCAAAACTCAAAAAAAATCTCACGATCCCACCTGAGCATGTCCTCATCTACATGTTCTGAAGTGCAACAGTTCAAGCATTATTTACTTCAACCAAAATTTATCACATTTACAGTATGAAAGATCCCCCCCAGTGAAGGAGCTGTCAGTTCTGTTCCTCCTTCTAGCACAGCAGAGACAAAGATGTCTAGCCCGCTGATGGGTTAGCTTAGTGTACTGTACCTCAGGCTTCATTGAAGGTGTAGCAAGACACCACCTTCCAAGCAAAGCCTGGGATAAAATTACATCAGATGCCATACCAGTCTTCAGCTGTCTTGGGCAGGCCAGTAACATAGGAAAACTTTTTTCCCTGTTGTATGTTGCAGCATTCCCCTGGAAAATCTCAGATTATTTTGGGGTTTGGTGTTGATTTTCTTTTTGCCAAAAAATCTCAAATTACTTTTGGGTTTGTTGCTGATTCTAATGTCAGTTTTTAACAGCATGAAATTATTTGTCATTTGCTAAAGGAATGGAGTTAAAATTGAGAATGTCATAGGAAAAGTATGTTCAGATTATACGACATAGAATTATGTTCTGAAAACTCTCTAAAGGGTCTTAAAAATGCAGTAGGTGGAGAGAGAGATGCCATCCACTTAGTCCTCTAGTCCTACCCACCATCATGACTACACTAAATAGCAAAAGAATCAGTTTAGGAGGGCTCAGAAAACACTTGGGAAAAAATAAGTGAAGGGCTCAGCAAAGCCAGTATTCCCTCATCTCTCTGTGCCAAAGATTGTTTTCCTGTCTTTATGTAATGAAAGCAAGTCCAGCCCTGTGTTGATCTTTTTATACCAGCTGTCTGTTCAGACAAGTAGAAAATCTCATATTTATCCTTGTAACTGTCTCGTTTTCTTTCTTTTTTTTTTTTTTTTTTTTTTTTTAACCGTAAAGCCAAATAAATGGTTGAGGTGGTATTTATTTCTTGGAAGAGTGGTAGATGAGTTTCTGCTCTGCCTCTGCATTTGTGGCCATTACTTGGTGACAGCAATTAAAAATTATTGCCTTGTAAATTGTTTCCATTACCAGCCTAGTTCATAGTTGGAGGGAGGCAAAGGTGATCAGTGCAATGGCGGTCTGTGGATTTCTCAGGTTGGCAGCCAACACTAGCACTATTGCTGTTATGTCTGTCTTCCTGTGATGGACATGCACCGGAGCACAGCTCCTTCAGCTTTTACAGCATGAGTAGTGGCACACATCTCATATCACAGCAGCTCCAACGAGCTCTGTGCCTCTACTTTCCTAAGTTCCCATCTTTGCTGCTTATTAGGCTAAACCACAAGCCAGCTAATGAATTTATCAACCATCTGCAGAAGATTAGATGGACATCACTTGGCTAAGTCTTCACAGCAAGCATGGGCAGCTCGTGGTTGCAGTGGTGTGGTATGTGGGGAGTTGAACTGCAGGATCCTATGGCTGCAGCAAAGATCGGAGTGCATTTCTGCACCCAGGCCTTACAAAACAGCCATCAGTCGCTGCTCAGATATAGGGGACTTTGCTAGGTTTTGGCAGCTGGATCCAGTCCCCATGTGTATTACAGTCTGGATGGGACCAGACTGTGACCAAAGTATTACAAGTCAGGGATGGAGACCTGGGGAACTGTTCCTGAGACAGAGACCTTCCATCACAGCAAATCCCATGCCAAGAATGGCAGCAGGAAAAGGAAAGAAACGTAACTTTTACTACCTATAAGGTATTAGTTTTGTGGTTCATACAGTAAGAAAGGTATTAGCAATAGCAAACTGGTCCCATGCTCTCAGATGTAAAATCTGCAAAGCTTTGAAGCCAGGTGTCTGATACTGTGGAAATCACATCAGAGATGAACACCATCAACACTGGTTTTAACTGGCCGTTCTGGAGGTGTTTCCAAATTTGAAAGCCTTTGTTTAGGCAAATCTGTTAAGTTGCCATGTGACAATAAGGTTACCCAGAATAGAATTTACAGAATTTGAATGCTTAGTACAAAAATGAACAGATAGGATGACAAATCTACCTTATGCTAAATACCTCTTTTTATTATTCAGGGACTCCTGGATTTTAATTTTTGTATTTTCTAATGCTTGACTTCTATTATGGTAGAAATTATATTACTGTCATTTGGTTAACTCTAGCAGCCATTACTTTTCTTAAAACCAATGGAAGCAAGATTAGATGCAAATCTATTTACAGTAAAGCCAACCAATCAACCAAAAACTCAAAACAGACCTCAAACGCTGTAATTTATAAACCCCTTTCTCTGATGCAGCTCGTGCACAGCTCCATGAGAACCACGAGGGACTATATCAAATCTTTGGCAAGGCTGAAGAAGGCAAGTACCAGATGGAAGATGCTTTATGGTGGATTGACTCTAAGTCATTCAAACTTCAGCAACTGTCGTTCAGGTTCTCAGATTATAATCTGTTCTTTACAGACCAAATATGGACATTCTCAAACCAAAACAGTGTTTCAGCCGACACTGCAGAGGACTAAAAAAGAAAAAAAATGTCCTTTCTCACCTACACAGTTAAGGGAAAACCCACAATGAGGAAGTGAAAACCAATACTCTGCTTTTATACAGAAATTCCAAGAAAAGAGTGAGGGAACAAGTATAATGAACAGCCAAGAAACTGTCTTTAAGAAGGATGAAATGTTAGACAGTTTTTGAGCTTGTCTTAAGCAGACGTCACTGTGAAAATGGGTATAAGGAACTTCTGTCAGTGTTAGAAATTTAACAGAAAGTAGAATTCTGTCACAGTAATGAAGTTACTACTGCAAATAGTCTACAGTGGAGAAATAAGCTTTTGGTAGCTAATAAAAACATACATATTTAAAGAAACAGTGCATTACCCAGGTCAGCATTACGTTTCACCTCTAATTTCCTTTTTATCCACACCCTCTGCACACATTTCTCGCTTGCTGAAGGCTATAATCCTTGAGAGGGGACATCGTGAGGCTCTGCACAAGTGTAACAGTCTAAACTTGTCTTTTTTTCCTGCAGATCTAGATGTAAGAATTCAATGATTTAAAAGATAACACCTCTGCTTGAGGCCTTCTTTCAGCTTTTCTTAATTAAAAGTACATGTCTTTGATACAAAGTGGAATCTCTGTGAGGAGAAAGGTGTTGCATTCTCTAGGATATTTAACAGAGAACAATAAAATAGATGCAATTTAGGGCTCTTTTATACTGCTCATCCCTTTGGTGGCATAAATTTAGAAAGCATCAAAAGGTCTAATGCCTGTAAAAATGAAGCATGTTACAGCAAGCCAAAAAAGAAAAAAAGATTATGCATTCTCTCAGGAATCTTGTCTAAGGAAGTTATGGGTGTAACTACTGGCTTTGGTGAAAGTTTAAAGCAGTAAGTATTGTGGGATGTCCCTGGGGAAACTTACAGAAACAAAAGCTATAAAGTAAGGGAAAAATCTGAGTAAGAGAACTGATACAGATCCTTAGGAGAAATGAATCATAGAATGGTTTGGGTTGGAAGGGACCTCCGAAGGTCATCTAGTCCAACTCCCATGCAGTGAGCAGGGACATTCTCAACTAATCTCCTATTGAAGGAACATCTTCAGCGAAGTGGGGCTCAAAATCTTGCCCTCCCTACCTCAGAGCTGTTCCTAAGGTGGTGCTGTGAAAGCTTACACTTACTACTGGAAAGAGCCATTACTGACAAACATGGCTTAAAAAAAATCTTCAAAGTAGCCATGTGTCCTTATGTCTGACTTTTTTTTTTCTAAAAGCAGAAGTTACCTGGTTAAGTTGATTCTGGAACAATACTGTCAGTGTTTTCTGAGTATTCAGAAAGTCCTACTTTGTTTGCAAATTTAGACCAGAGAACAAACACAAGTAATTTGCTGGCTTCAGCAAAACTATATATTTGAAGCTAGAGACAAATATCAGGATACCTTCTTGCTTCAATGAGGCAAACTACATCAAATGATGGAAACCAGTGTAAAGTTCAACAGTGCTATTTTCCCACTTTCCAGTAACTGGCCATCTGATGCTGGGCTGAGCTGCCCCATGGTCAGACTCCAGCACTTGCACCTAGGCAAGGTTTCTACTCCACAGATCTGCGGAAGGCTGTGAGTGACCAGCTGCACTGCAGATATATGTTTTAAGTGCAGCTTCAGCATCTGCAAGTGGATCCCAATGCCTTCGATTGCGTAAAGCACCAGGCTCTGCTCAATTTTGCAAAAAGTCATGTTTATCATGTTAAGTTTCTTTAGGGAAGAAGGAGACTAGAATTAGTCTCCTTGAAGCAGTTTGTTCTGCAAGAGGAGGATTCTCTCCATCTTACACTTGGTGCAGGTGGACGATGATTACATGGAGCATGTCATTACATCATCCGTGACACCATCAGTTGTCATCCACCAGGCAGGAGGAACAGCCCACGACCTCCATCACCCTGGAACACCCCAACAGTGGGCTGCAGAAGGGGTGCCAGGTGTCCTGTGGGTGGCCTCCAGCCCCCTAACTGGTTAAACCATTTGTGGAACAATGTAATGCTCTTCCAGACCCTGCAGTCCTGGGTCCATTAAGAGTTGAAGGAGATCTTTGGCAACAGTGTGTTGGAGGCAGCCATGATGGAGGACATGGTTGCGCACATCCTGACCAACCACGGAATGGATACAGAGCTGCCAGGATGAATACTGGCAGGGTGCCCGTGCCTCTCGGGGTGGGTCTTTTGTCCCTGACCCAGCTCCCTCTGGCAGCCCTGTGAGATTCAGTGGGGGTGAACTCCTGGACACCTCATCTGCTGTCACTGGTAGGGGCCCCTTCAGTCACCCCTCTGCTCCTGTTGTCATTCCTGTGGAGCAAGAAGAGCCCCAGGAGCAGCCAGGGAAAGCTGTGCCCAGGTGTTTCACTGTGAGCCTGGCCAGTGAACGCTCCCCTGAGTGCCATGGTGACCCCCAAAGTGGAGGACCAGCGGCTTTGAGGACTCTCCAGCCAACAAGAGGCCATCACCCCATTGGTGATGTTGGAGGGTGCCTCGAGGAATGACCAAACCAGGACTGGGCCATCAGTGGGAGCATATGCCAGCCCTCAAGAGCTCACAGCCCCCCAAATCCAACTATCCAACTAAAACAAATGCTTGAAAATTACAGAAAAAGCCTCAGTGTTAGTAACAGTGCAGGTGGCGTTGCTATCCTCATCTTTTTTTTTTGCTAGAAGGGGTGGGATGTCAATGCTGAGGGGTCCTTCTGTGCGTACCAGATACTGTTTTCTTGTTATTCACAAATGCAAGTGCTGCTCCACTCCCAGGCCTGCATGTCCGCAGCTGGTCCCAAGGCAGAAGTTTCCAGCTGGCAGCTCTCCATGGCGAGCCCACGTCCCATCACTCATCACCCCAGGCCTGGCCTCCTCCTCACTGCACCCTCTGCTCCCATGCTCTCTTAAGAGCCTGCACTGCTGAATGCAGCCTCACTGTGCCAGGCAGTGCAGAACTGGGCCTCATGGCAAAACTACAGTGCCCAGTGGTTTATATCCATGTTTACTTTGCAGTGTCATTCAAACCACAGAGCTGACTGGTCCAGGTAGCATTAATAATGATTTCTTAATAATATTGCAGTAGCAACTCAGGAGGCTCCCATATGAAAAATCCACTGCTGGCAGATTGAGAGAAGAGGTACAGGTAGAAATTCTCCATCTTGCATACACATCTTTAAGATTTTATGTGGACCTAAACATGTGAAGAATATACTTTCACTCACAGATGGCGATGAACACAATCCATGCCTTCACAAAGGTAGAAAATTACATATTTAGACTCAAAGAAATTCCTCCATATAGCTTAAGGAGAGGGGCTTTAGCTTATGTCAAACAGTAAAATCAATTTGGCATGTAAAGTGAGAGTCAGCTTAGTATAGCATCTACCCATTCACCAGGCTCCTGTGCAACCCAGGCAAGTACGGACTCTGAGAAGAAAACTGCTTTACCCTAATAAGGCAGAGCTGTCTGCTAGCAACATAGTCTGGATGCCTTCTGTATGAACTAATGCAAACCATCGGGAGAGCGGCTTCTGTGCGGCCGGGGAACCATATCAACTTTCCGTCAATAACAAAGTACGATCGTCTCTGCAAGATTATTTGTGCCGACTTGCACACAACTGCTTTGCTCGTGTGCATGCTGCATGAAAATCTCATGTTACAAGAAAAGCTACTTAGCGATGTCCTGAGTTACCCTCGGCATCTTCCATATGAAAGCACAGTGAAAAAAACCTCAGTCATTGTGCCTGAATAGTAAGCAGTTTTTCTGCACAGGGAATATAAAATGATAGCAAATATTTGATTTACTTTTGACTCCGTAGTGAAATGATACTGCCTTTTAGTTTGACTTGTGAGGACCTTCCTTTGTTTAGATTTAACTTGATATGACGGAATCCTTTAGAAAGAATAGATGTGGTTTGGAACAGAAGACAACAGCTCAGAAGAAGGGCATTTATCCAAACAGCCACGCTTCTGCCTATTGCTGAGTGGAAGTGGCAGGGTGTCTGCTGAGGTAGGAGCTGCTGCTCACTTATTGTGAAGAAATGTTTTTATTTCTTGATATATTTATAACATTCATATCCATTACTTTATAATGCGTTTCAGGGAGAGCTAGATCTCCCTACTGACGTCAGGAGAAGCAGCTGAAAACAGGCCAATAACAATTTTTGGTTCTTAAAGCAGACTCTGTGGCTGTGCAGGAAGGAGATTTCTTGTTACACACACAAATAAGAAAAAAGTCATTTACAAAGAAGAAAGTAAATTATGGCAAAATTATTCACGTTTTTCTGTAGCTGTTATATTTTGCTGCCAAAGAATGATCCTTCCTTCAACAAGATTTCCATCTGAATGATTAGGAGATTTGCTTGATTAAGGACTGCAAGATGTGGCTTTTGCACCATTTGGGTCTATTGGCATTGTGAGCTTTTCTCTTTCAATTAGAAATCCCCAATACATTAAAATGAAAACAAACAGTTATTTCTATTACATCTTCCTGGTTTCTCTCAATAATTATAAACATCTATCCAAAACACAGTGACATTTTGTACTTTTGCAAAGCAACTAAGTTAAAGCAAGTGGTGACCTTTTCCTACCGCCTGCAATAATCCAAGTGTGGCTCTGCTGGCCTTCTAATCAACCTCCTTCCAGATTTCTTCTTGGAATGGGGTATTAGCGGCTTGAAAGAGAACAACAAATTGTGGTGAGGGTAAGAGAAGGTGCTGTGGTGCTCTTGGATGAATAACCAGTGCAATTGAAAAGAAATGCTTATCTCTGAGCAGAAGAAAGCACAAGCTTATTCAACTTGTTTTGTTTTTTTTTTTATGAGTGGTTTGGTTTGTCATCATTGAGGCTCCCTAAAATTTAGTTACAATTAATTTTCAGTTCAGAGGAGATGCTTTCATTTGCTCACCAATTATTGCGGAAATGAAGGTGGCCCTGACATGCACACACAGAAAGGTGCCTTGACCACAAACCTGCTAGGTACTGAAAGATCTCCTTTTTAATAGCAAACTTCTGCAAAAACACATGATACCCAAGAGGTGCATCAGACCAAACATAAATATACTTCTATAGCTAATAAAGCAGAAAAGAAGTTGAAATTTTGAAAGGTACTTTTAAACCCCCTTCTAATGAATGTATATACACAGAGACAAGGAAAATTAAGATGCATCTACAGATAAACCTTTTCTCTACCAGCAAACCACACATGTCAAACTCTGCCTGCTACAGGAGAGAAGCTGGGTCTGACTAGAGATCTACAGTTCACTTAGAATGCTTTCTATTTTGCTTGTAATTCTTTAATAGTTTTAAGTTGCTACCTATATGGTTTCAACAGTGGGCAACTTCCCTGAAGAAGTTATAGTTTCCAGTTCAAATATCCACATTTGAGTAGATGAACAGATCCAGTTATTTGATCTTAAAGGTCTTCAAACAGTCTATCTCCATTGGAGCAATAGAGAGGAGGACTGCAGTACAGTCAGCAGAGACCAAAAGGTGAGCAAGCATAGGCCACTGATGTGGCAGAGAGACACTGAAGCATCAGAGTCCTCTGCCATGTCCTTGTAGGTATAGTCAGTATAGAAATCCATCTGAAATTTTCCAGAAAACGAGTTCCACATGTCCGACAGCTTCTACAGGTCAGAAAAAAGAAGTTTCAACTCTGTCCCAAGCAAACAGGACAAGAACAAATGCTGACACATCAGCATTCCACACAAAGCAGAAATTATCATTTACAGCCACCTCTGCATTCCTCTCCTTTGGATAAAGGAGTCCAGACAGTGATTGGGAGGGAGCTCACTCCAGTAGTACTGCAGATTTACTAGACTGATCTCCATTCTGACCGGGAAATATTTTCCTCATTTCACTGCTTGCTTTACTCCCTTCTCTCTGCTCTCTCCATGCCACTATGATGACAGAACCGTGTGTCTAGTCCCAAGCAATCATTCTGAATATGTGTTTCAACCTTGTTGTGGTTAATTAATATGTCAGATAGCAATCCAGGAGCAGTTGGATATATAGGTCTCTCAGCCATACTGTGCATTTTATCTTTGCCATATCACTAATTGTAACCATAGTTGTGATTACAATGTTGACATTCACGGCTTTACACCTCACTCTTTCCTTGCCAATCCTAACTTTCATTTCAGTCTCCTCTCTCTGGCTCCAGCGTCAAATAAAACAGACATCAGTGATGGGGAATGCCTGCCAATGCAGCAGGAGTGAGCCAATGCTGATCCCTCTTCCAGTAACATGTCCTGGCTGAGCACGTCCAGACTAAAAAGTCATTATAGCCAAACTTATACATCCTCAAAATCAATCAGTATTAATAAGTACTAAAATGAATAGCACTATCATCAGATGCTTTTTTGAATAGACAACCTTTAGATGGAGAAACTGGAAGCATGTTTAAAACTAACTTTTTCATACACTGGAGGGCATTTCTTTTGTTTAGTTGCAGTAATAATACCTCATCCCTTGAAATGCTCATCCTTTCAGAGACCTGTTAGGGTCCTTGTAGTGAGGGAATTCAGATCAATAGATCTGATAGAAAAGAAAAAAAAAAAGGAGAGAGAGACAAAAAAGGATACAAGGAAACATCAAAAAGGAATTGGGCAGGACTGAAGTACCTGATCCCAGACTCTTTTTCCTTGGATGCCTTCTAGCACTGGAGAAAACTCTATTTGACATATATATACTTTTTCCACTTCACAATGTTCAGGTGCCCTGAGCTGCACTACTTCATGCATGCACAACTGTCTCAGCTCAGGGCAGAGGAGCTCAGCATCCAGCTCTGCTTCATCCTGCTCTACACCCAGAGACAGGACTTTAGCTCAGCCAGGTGGCAGGAACCATTCAGTCATGGTGCAGTTGGTTTCCAAGTCTCAGAGAAGCAAATAGATACCATGGTGGCTCTTGTCGTGTAGAACAGGGGATGAGGTGGGGTGGTCTTAATTCATTATCAGTCTGATGTTTAGCTGCTTCTGCCTGTGGGCAAGAAAGCTATGATTCTGAGCAGGATATCTTTGTCACTAGGTGACAGCTTCATCCTCCCAAGGCAAGACTCCCTATCCCTCCAGCTTAAGCTGTGACCCTGTTCAGGGAAGCAAGACTGTTTGTTTGGGCTTTATAACTGCTAATCTAAAATGTCAGGAAAAAAAAATAATCAGTGATTTTGTAAAAAAAATTAGTTCAGCAATAATAATGCTTTCTGGATTGAGCGGATAGGTACAAGTGCTACACTGAACTTACAGTTTGGTGAAATGGTCTTATACCAGATTTAGTCCCTTTTTTTTGGCTGAAAAAGTGCTTTTCCTCTGTAATTTCTTTTCAAGAAACATTAGTATTAGGTCTGTCTTACTTAGAGCCAGTCAAAGTGCAAAAAGGTTGTCTCAGGGCCCGATCATTCCGAAAAAATGCCAGCAGATATTTACAAGATCATCTTAGATCATGTTCTGAGGTTTGTAGGCTACTGAGAAGGTGTGAAATGATGACCACTTCAGGCATCCACAGCAAAGGCCTAGGGGCTCAAGAGTTTGCGACCCTGCCAGTCCTTTAAGCCCTACTGTCTTGTGCGTAAAAGATCAAAAGCAACTGAAATAACAGTTATCATGTTGCCTCATGTTGAGTAAATACACAAATACATACATTTTCACTTCACTTTTTAAAAAATAAAAATCTATGAAATTAAATTGTGTATGTCCAAAAGCCAAGCTTGTTATGTTTTGCTACTTGTCAGTTAATTTATACTAATGGAATTTTTAGAAGTTCAACATACACCGCTGTCCTGCAGTAATACCTCACAGTATGGCAACACACGCTGCCTTATTTTTCTTCTTGGCTCAGAGCGAATAATTCTGAATAATTCAGCATTTCATGTTTCATAGTCCAAGTCATAAATGTTGCAACTGACTACACAGAAGCATTGGAGCAGTCTCGAATTTTCCCTGCTTAAAGATCCACTGAAATTCATTGAGACATTTACAATTCCTATGAAACTCAGGCTTCTAACTTGAAGCTTTTTAATTTTTCCCCACCCACTGTCAGGACAGCAACTCTGAGGATGCAATATATGTTCAGAAACTGCAAGAATGCTGAAAACCACAGATACGGTCTGAGAAGGAAATATGTGATGAACATTGTTCACGCTGGCTTTCTTCTAGCAGTGAAGTACGTAGGCATATGTTAATTCTTTGTACTATGTAACCTCAGTAGCAATCCCTATTCCACTGCCTACAAAGAATTTTACTGTTTAGTGAAGTTCCTGTTTACTAAAATTATCTCTTTTAACCCGCTAACACCCCTTTTGGTAGCAGAAGAATGCAGTTAGATCCTCCAAACCCTTTCTGCTCCAGGATAAACAAACTCGCCTCCCTTTAGCTCTCTTCTCCTCTGTCATATGGGCAGCCTCCCATTTTAATGGCTCAGCCCTGACTTAATCTATTTGTCAATAATTGAATTTGTTTAAAAAAAAAATAAATTAAAAAAATCACTGGTCTTCCTGCTGGAAATAAGTCCAAATACACCAGACTGCAGGATGAAAGACATTAAAGTGTTTGGTTGGTTTTTTTGCTTCGTTTGTTTGTTTTTCAAAAGGTGGAATTTTGCTTCTTGCCTATGGAACCAGCTTTAGTCAACTCAATGACAGTCATTCGAGCTCCTGAAGTCCATACAGAGCTGGAACAAATCTACTACAGGAAATGCTGTAAGTTCAGCTTTGTTTGGTATTCTTCTTAGTGCAGGTGGAACTGACTCAATTCTCGTCACCAAATCCAATGCCAAAGCAGATCAACATTTGCCATTTTGGAACAGAGCTGAGAACTGATACTTGTCTGACTTCCCTAAGACATCTCCAGTGCAGAAGCTGGATAATACATAGCTAGCATCTGACAGAAAGGATGCAGCTCAAGGTAACGTGGCTAACATAAAAAGGTCACTCGCAACACCTACTTCAAATTCTGAATGTGTTGCCTGTGTAAAAAAGTCAGTGGAAGACTAGGAATTCATGAACCTGCCAGTCATCTAAATAATTGTGTTACTTGCTTTACATACAATAGTACAGATCTTAATCCCTCTAAGTGCTGTGCAAACTTTTTATGCAATGCTCTATTATTTTCGCTTCTGCGGGCTGATGGGTACTTAAATGGAGGCTCTGGGGCAGATCAACAGAGTTGATGAAACAACCTCGGTAGCCTGGTCCTTAAACCTCCTGCATGACCAGGGCTGGGCAGGATTTTCCACACAGCATGTTCATCTTCCCCAACCTCACAAAGCAAATTAGAGTACATCCAATTAAGACACAGAGGAAGTTTCAGCTAGAAAGAAATAACCTAATTCATATTTCTCTGGGACATGAGGGCTATACGCCCCTCTTTATTAAAGCAAACAGAACAAGGATAACAACAGTCTGCAATCCAGAGCTAGAACACAACCCTTACTGTAAACAGAGAGTTTAAATATTATTCTTAGAAGAATCACCTTTTAAAGACTTGCTAAAACCCTTACTGGCCAGAGCTAATGACCTTGGACATGCAGGGAACTGTATTTTTTTAAAAGTTTTGTCTTTGTGACAACCTTATCCCCTAATGAAGGGCCATCCCACACACACCCCACTGTAATTAGTTGCTTCTGGGGACTTGTTCTCTAGACCCTTCACCAGCTGCGTTCTTTGGAAACGCTTCAGCTCCTTGAAGTGAGGGGCCCAAAACTGAACACTGCATTCAAAGTGTGGCCTCACCAGTGCCGAGTACACAAACTTTGAAAAACTATACAGCCAAATCACTGCAGATATAAGAGTTTTCAGGTGGACTGGAAAACACTCCTTGTCACAGATGAAACTCAGGAGTTTTTAATTTGCTTATAATGCAGTATGTGGGTTTTTTTTTTCTGGTAACAGCAGGGAAAGAAAATAACGTTCATATCCAATTATAAATCAAAAGACTGCGTTCCACTGTTTCCTGATTGCACAACCGTCCCATGGAGAGGAGCACGGACATGAAGCAAAGCATTGCCCACCAAAAGAGAAGAGGAGAGTGCGTGCTGACACTGGGGCACAGCCAGATCACCTGGTCCCTCCTAGTGCTGCACAGCACTTCCAGAATGGCTGATTGACCCCACAACATCTTACTGTGAAGCCCTCTCTGGTGCTGAGCTGGTTTGGGTTTAGCTCTGGCAGGGAACATTTCAGAGGTACCAGTATAGAGCTGTTCTGTTCCACAGGCAGCCTTCCAGTCTAAGGTATGAGTTTTAAAAGCTTTCTTAGTAAATATCAGGTTTCATATTTTTTTCACCTATCATTTCTCACCCCAGTCCCAGGGCTAAGGCCAAAAGCAATGATGTAACTTTGTATTTCTGATCAGATTGCTGCTGTCTTCTCTCCCCTTTCCTAAGATTACTAAATAACAAGCATTACCACTTCCCTGGCAGTCACTTCAAGCCCACATCAACACAAAGCCAGTCAAAACCATGGCATCTCTTCAGGAACACAAGAGAAAGTAAGACCCAAGACAACCACAAACTGGTAGAAGGTAGAAACTATTACAGTCTGCTCTGGGGTTTAAGGAGCCAGCTACAAGGACAAAAGACTATGGAAAATGTCCTTTTCACCAACTCACAGTAAATTAGAAAGGTCAGCAGTGACAAAATTGGTAACTAGCTAATTGGATGGGCTGCTGCCTACCTGTCTGAAACCAAATGATTTGTCTGTGAGATTTATTTGAACATTTTTTGGCCTTGCCAGCCTTGTGTATTACGCTGATACAGTTTATGTAACATAAAGATGTTTCTTTTTCCTTTCTTCTATTATTCACACCTTAATTGCATCATTGTGTTCACCATTAGGTCTTTTTTCTAGAAAAAGTAGGTGAAGATATATAAAGGATTGAGCAAGAAAATCTTACATACCCAGCATAAGTGGACACTTGCAAAATATTTTTAAGTTCACAAGTTAACAATTATTTCAGTGCAAATTCTTTCATTAGCAAAGTTTAGCATTTGAAATGTTCAGTTCCAACATTTCCCTAATGGATTTTTCATTTCAAAATTAAACAAAATTCCTGTTAGGGTTATTTTAACTTGGCATCTCCGAGTCAGCATCTCTCCCCTTTCTTAGCATGTCTCTGTTCTTTCCCCGCTGGAGATAAGCTGGGGGATTTGCATACTATTTTCTCACTGACTCATATTCCAAATATGGCCATTTAACAAATATTATTTCTGCAGGTAGTCATCCCCTTCAGATCCTTCATAAAGGAAATTACTCAATCAATAAAGTGAATTTTCTCTCCCCCTTGAAGCAGCCACCCACCCCAGCAGAAGTCCAGAAACAGACTAAAACAAAGCCAGAAGCCTACTCAGATGTAAACATCTCTTGCCAATGTCCTCCTGCAGCTAAGGTTGAAATTAATACTTTATCTATACCAGGAAACAATGCAGAGAGCAAGACCATGTTCTGCTGCTTTAATTAGCTAACTGAAAGATTAATAAACAGCAGTGATGAGCTCTGGTCCATTCTCACTATGCTTGCAGTCAACCCACTTCTACTATAAATATTGGTTTCATGTTGAAACAAACTCAAAGTTGACATTAACCCTAACTGGGTGTCTCGTGTAAAGCACAAATTACTGCAGTTCTGAAACTGGCCCAGCGGGACAGAGGAGCTAGTCTCACTGCTTTGTTTTGTACCAGTAGAAGGTCCACACTGGAAAGGGAGCAAAGACTTATCGGGAGATCCTGAGGAAATCCTGCAGCTGTATTATTTCAGCTTATGTATAGAGGCCACTGGGGAGGACCCTCAAAACATCTTGAGCAGGGTCTGTTTTTGCAAACCGGCAACCCGTGGAAAGTAACGCACAACGGTATTGATCACATGAGGCTTAATATCAAATATACTAAAAAATGGATCTTCTTAGAATCTAATCTGTTTTACATGAACACCATGTTAATGGAGCAATTCCATATTTAAATCGAGAAGGATTAGAGAATTAGGTCTCCTCCAGAAGGGTCTTACCTTGTCTAAATTCTTGCCACCTGCAATCTCCCTGGTCCTCACAGAAGCGGTCTCCAGTTCAAATTTCCTTGGAAATCACACTTGGGTAGAAAAGGGGCACTGGAACTCTTGCAGGAGTGAGTGAGTGTGTTAGCTGGCCTTAAAGTCTGGAAGAAGACAGAAAAATAAAGGTTTAAATTTCATATTTAAGAAAAAAAAAAAAAAGAAAAATTAACAGTTGTTTCCAGGCATAGTATCAAGAAAAGTTGTTAACAAGTGAAGCAGATCCCCACAGAGGAAGGAGACCCAGGGAAAAAAAAAAACAAGTACTTTGTTACGGAGAAGGGGATTTCACATGCAAAACAAACATCCTGAAACAACTTAGAAATGCAATACCCATGTAAAACATCCATCCCTGCAGTACGTAGAGCATAATATAAGAGAGGTGTGAAGGAACTAAGACCATTGACTGTAAGCCTGTGATATGAAGCTAAAACCGAGGGAAAATCACTGTGAATAATGACACCAGGAAAGAGAATGAAAGGAGCAAGTGATCAATCTACCTATTATCTCTTTACAAGGACGAAAAGAAATGAATGTGTTCTAAACCAAGTGTGGCTAACCAGGGCACTTGGAGAATACATCTATTCACATATCTAAAATATCTCTCCTATTTCTACAGCACTGGGGGTCTCACTACCCCAGGCACTGCAAGGCACCATTTGTGTTACAGGTGTCACCATTTCAGAGACAAAATTAGCCCATCTTCCAGGGTTTTATCTTCTGGGAGTCTTCTGAGCTGAAAGGAGCACAAATCAACTAAACGGCCCTGTAGTCAGGGCAGAGGCTGGGTGTGGGATGCTGTGGCTGCCTGAGGAACCCTTGGTGGATTTGTGCCACCTCATGTGGCTGGGATGGGAATTTTCAAGCGTAGAGGCTACCCAGGGAGGATGCCCTATGCTTTGATATTGTGCTAATAAGGAAAGACTGGTTTACATTCAGACTTTACATTCAGACTTTAACAATAGCACATACCTGCAAGTGCTGGTTTAGCAGCAATTTCCATCCTGCTGACACAGCTGCCACCAGGACAGCTGGTTGCAAAGAAATTAGCACTGTAACTTCAACTAGAGCTGTTGCTATTAAAATGACCAAGACTTTTTAATGATGAACAGAGGAAAACCTTCTCTAAAATCTGATAAGTCAGTACCTAATTTGATAGGAGATTCAGCCTGAAAGGATGGAGACTGGTTAACACGATGCAGCTGGTTTCTCAGACAGAACTTCTAGTGTGGAGAGCAAACAGAAGAGTCACAGTTGCTGGTAAAACTAATGGCAAAAGCTCATGAATTCACAAGCCCATTGGTTGCTTTAAAGTAGTTGATAACAGAAGATGGTGAGCAAAATCCTGCTATTTAAACACATGCCTATGACATGTATCATACATAATGATCTGAAAACATGGAGGTCCAGCACATTCCTACCAACAGCTCCTGAATAACTGCTTTGCTCCCTTTGTTCTGCTTATTGCAGGGCAGCAGAGTATCAGATCAATTTACCTTAGTTTTTCTACACAACTACCTAGTGTAAACGCTGTCACAAGAGTCCAGCTGCCTCACTGGTTGAAAAGAATAGGTTCTGAAGACTAAGAATATTTTTTTTTAAAAAAAAAATCTTTACCACAGAAGAGAGCTAGACCTGCAGAGCAGCTTTTGGTATCTCATCCTGCCTGGGTATGGAGTCACTCTATTTAACTAACATCCAGCTCCTAAAGGTCAGGGCTGATGACAGACTGCACACAGATGGGGTTTCCAAACCTTAAGATAACTCTCTACACCTCCTCCCCAGCTATCACAGCTGATCTACAGCAGCTGTCCTGCATTTAAGCTTAGGTTTTGCCTAACCACTCTAGAGATATTATTTACAGTTCAAAATCTTGACTTGGACACGTCTGAACCCAGGGAATGGCTGCTCTGGACTGATCATTAACAACAATAAATTCTTTGCTAACAGTTTAGGCCTCAACTATTCTCCTTATAGAAGAAAAAGGCCAGATGATATTAATGAATAGGGAGAACATGTATAAATCCATTAGCAAGCTTTTTGTTTTTGTTTTTTTTAATTCTGTTTTCCTTGGCTTCTACATTGATGTGCAATTCAGTGCATTATTTTTAAATCTCCTGTAGTTTTTTCTATTTAATAAGACATTTTCTAATCACAGAGCCCTCTTTCTTTTGCTGCTGTCACTTTTGCAGTCTCTCCATGCCACTAAAAATCTCTCAGTGCTAAGGGAGGAGCTTTGCCTTCTGGCCTTCCAGTAATGGGTTTTACCATTACATTTAAAAAAAAAAAAGTGTAGGACTTTCGGGAAATTGTCAAAAAGTAATTTTTCTTCAAACGCAAAGCACAAGCTTTCCATGTACATTCTACCCTTACCAAAGGCCCTGGGTGAGAGTGATCTATCTGCTGCATTTCCATCTGTTGAGAGCCACAGAGTAACTTTTCTTCCCATTTCTTGCGTTGGACACCTCTGCTTGCTTTATGACCCACTCTGGAACGTGGGCCTTGCATAGATCCACACTGCTCTGCTGAGAGCAGTCAGTTGTGTGCTCTGTTGCTGCTCCCATTCTCACCCAGAATCACTTCAGCATTTGGTCACTGATGGTTTGCTCACATATTCTTGGAAGTCAGAAAAAAATCTTCTTGCCACCCTCTTTGTAAAGAGCACAACTGGAGTATCTCCTGCTGCAAGTGCTGCTTGGAAAGGATCTGTTACACTTTGAGCATTCTTATTGCAACCTTCACAGGTCATCACTCACCAAAGTTGTATTCCTCTTCCTTTTCTAAATATTACTGATGCATGAAGAGATATAGATTCAGTTCAGCTTCAGCACCTCAAATTAGAAATGCATATGTGCCTTGCGGTCTGTTGCATTAGAGGTGCTTGTACCTGTAGGCGTTTAGAGATGTGTATAATTGATCTTGTACTGAAGTGGAAGGAAACACATTTGACTCACAGAATAAATGGAAGTAATTGTCAGCCTCTGTGGGGACTACGTTTAGGTAAGTTCTCTTAGCAGCAGGCTACAACCCACTATGCTTTTGCTCTTGGGACATGGTATCCTTTCTTAGAAGCTATTAATAGCATAAAGCACTATCTAGTGCTTACTTTCTCACAGAAATGTTTTATTTATATTCACAACTATGCACTTCTTACCACTTTATTTTCTACCACTACCAATCGCAAATAAATAAATAAATATTCTTATTCCAGTGGTTGTTTGTGGGCAAATAAAAGCAGACCAGACAATACAGCTGCTTCATAAAAGGTGGCTTTCCTTTTGGGAGCATGACCTATGCTCCCAAAGTGTTTAGCCACAAGAAACCTGTGAAACCACAAGCTGTCTCACACTGGGTTTTAGTCTCAGTCTCAGGCTGATGGCCACAGCAAGAAGCCTCCTATGTTCTGTTACAGCTGCGACACCTTTTTTTCTGTCTGCAATTCTCTGGCAAAGCTCTAGAATTTCCTCCTACTGTTCTCCAAGGACAAGTTCTTGAGTAACTCTAAATGTTGGACTGCAACAGTAGCTGGAAGTCAATCTAAGCTTCCTAGTAGTAAAATGTGAGGACATTTAGCAAACATAGTCATATCTGCTGGTCACCTATTCTAACCTGTGGCATGGTTTGCCAGCAGTTGAGTGATATAATATCAAATATATAAAAGTATATTTATTGGTGAAAGGTAATATACTTTGAAATACAGTTTTCATATATACCCCATGGGCAAACATCTTGTACATAATGAAGCATGGTGTAAACATAGCTTGGCTAGCAATGACCCAAGCTTGTACCTCTTCTGCTGGTTTCCACACTCATTGCACAGAGCTGCTACCAGCTTGAACGGTGCAGTACCAATGCATCTACAGTACTTGTACTCACCTCGTTGTCTCACTGCTGCTCTGTGGGATGGCTGCCTGGTATTCCTCCCTGCTAGTATGTTGAGGAATTTCCTCTGGATGTTGTTATCTATCTGCAACGCTACATCTTTGGAAATTCTTGGTCCCACCTGCTGCTGTGTAAGTGAGAGAGCTGAGAACTATGAGAGCTGAAGACTTAATTTCTTAGAGGCTTTTCAACTGTGGTTTTAACCCATCTCCTCCTGTGACTAGCAGTAGATGACATCAGAATAAAGAAAATTAGTACATGGCCCTCACAGACAAGTAGTCTTTCCTATCACATCCATCTCCTTCTCAAAATCCAGCAGGTATTACAAGGAATTTAGCTTCTCTTCATGCTCTTTAAGCAGTGATTATTGTAGTTTCCCTATGTTGTGAAATAGAGCCTATATTAAGGCTCATAGTGATAAACCTTTTTATTCTGTGTTTCCCAATAAAAGAAATTTTTGTTATGCTTGAGAATTTATTTGCCATAGGATAGGTCTTGGCCATGAGCTGCAGGAAGAAATAAGAGTGGTTTGAGGCTGAATGCAGCTGGTGAGCAGTCCACCATGTGAAGTCACTGAAAGGGTTTTTTGGGTACTTTTCTCCAAAGTCAGGGAACAGACCTAAATAGATTTAGGTATGAATTCTGATTTCACATTTCTCTAACCTTGAAACTTATCTTGCAGTTGCAGCTGAATTACTTTCCTGCGCTAAGTTGCTCTATTCTACTTTCACCTATGGCCACGTTGCCATGGCAAAGTCACTCCTGCATCTGTATGTTTTAAGCACATCACTTACAAAGCACCTTGGATTCCTTTGACATAGTAGCCATATATTTTCCAGGTGCTTTTCTTCTTTAAGACACAATCTGTGAAACAAACGGAGAACCTGATACCAGCAGGCCAGTTCATATTTCCACAATGGCATCAGTAAAAGCCTATGTACATGTGTTGCATATTACACATGTGAGAACTTTTTAAGCACAGACCACTTGTCTTTGGTTTCATGCTGTTATCACACTGCAACATAATTCCTTGTGGTTTTCGTAGCAAGTATAGAAAATTAAATTAACAGCTTTTGGTTGAAAACAAGAGTAGTGCAAACAAGGCAAACAAGTATCCTTCATAATGCAACTTCTCTAAATAAATTGTAGCATTATTTATTTATGTATTTATTCCTGTATTAACATACATTTCCACTAGCCTGTCACAATGACCAAACATTTTTGGTTTTATACATCTGTGAGTAAATAAATAAAGTCAAATCAGATGGGTAATGCTCTGAACGTACACATTTATTCTCTTCAAGGTATTAGCCAGAGAACTCTTCAAATTAGCAATTACTAAAAAATTGTAAAACAAGTTACATATTGCTTACCTCAAGCAGATTAGCAATGTTCTTAGGTATATTTATAAGGTACCCTGGAAGTACCTTTTCACTCTGAGAAGAAAGTTTCTGGCAATCAGCAGAACATGAGAGGAGGAGTAGATTGACTGCTGCAAGTTACAGAACTATTTAGCAGTACAGATCCATGGCTTTTTTTCTCTCGTTCCAGGGTTTTTCATCACTAGCGAACAACAATCTGAACTGAACGTTTGCAGAAAGAGAGAGTATAGAAGAAGTCTGTGAAATTGCTGTTTAACAATCAACACTGGAGATGAAGAAAGAATGCATATAGATGTATAGGTGCTATTCTGACGCCCTTTGCTTTCAAGGGGTACTTTTTGGGAGTATATCCCTTTCTCTTTCCTTTTTAATGGATTCAAATATGTTCTAAAACTTAGGGAAAATGCATACTGCCCAAGTAGCCAATTCTGGATGCTATACTATAGAAAATCTCTGGAGCTATTCAATATATGCAGTATAAAACCTAAGACAAAGTCTATAAACAATGCTATATAGTATATTTTACAATAACTAATAGGAAATGAATTATTTTCAGCTATGCTAGCACTTCTTTGATGTACACTAGAATAACTGCTGTTTTTCGCAATGATAAAATCCTTTCATGCCACGTCTGGTGACAGTCAAATTTTTCACATGAACCAGATTCAAATTACTGTGTTGAATTTTTTGAGTCCTGTGGAATTAGGCAAGTAGCCTTTCACAAGCAAAGAATTTATTTCTTTACATAAGTCATGCATTATCTGCCTCCGAAGAGAACATTAGATCTGCTACCCAAAGCCATTCTTCTGCTGGGAATTCCTCATGAGCAATAAGGTGGTTTACAAATTCAACACGGTAAACTAGCAAAGTGCAGGAGCAGCAGTGAACTCCCTGGGCTCACCTCTTAAGATCTTCTGAAATCTTGATCTTGGGTGCAGTATAAGGACAAGATGAGTACACAGATTAGTCTCCTTATGTCTGCATCACTTTTAGTAGTTTAGAGAGAGGAGCATGGGTATAAAACACCTTTTGAAAAGTAGTTGAGACAAAATCATGCCACTTCAAGAAAGACATGGACAGAAAATTAAGGGAAGAATAATATTGGCTAGTAACAAGCTCTGCCTGTTCTGCAGATGTACTATGGCACTGAAATCTGTAAAGGCTACTGGCAACAGGACTGGAAGTCAGCAGGAGCACTGACATACATGTCCATCTTGAACCACCAAAGGATGAAATGAAATCCAAGGAATTTAAAATGTCTCCAAAACTAAGTACAGCTTCTCCTGTGTCATTATTGATCATTTGGAGATCTTATCAATGCTTATAAATATCTAGAGGGCGGATGTCAAGAGGATGGGACCACAATCTTTTCAGTAGTGCCCAGAGACATGACAAGGGGCAACAGGCACAAACTGGAACCCAGGGAGATCCAACTCTCAACATGAGGAAAAGCCTCTTTACTTTTTGAGCGACAGAGTCCTGGAACAGGCTGCCCAGAGAGGTTGTGGAGTCTCCTTCTTTG
The DNA here is from genome assembly GCA_013396935.1 of Baryphthengus martii. NCBI lineage: Eukaryota > Metazoa > Chordata > Aves > Coraciiformes > Momotidae > Baryphthengus > Baryphthengus martii. The sequence goes on along the minus strand of VWZK01017657.1, from coordinate 171,252 downwards.
CAGAGATTGAAAACCTGCCTGGACACAGTCCCATGGAACCTGCTCTGGGTGATCCTGCTGTGACAGGGTGGTTGGACTAGATGACCTCCAGAGGTCGCTTCCAACCCCTACCATGCTGGGATCTGTGATTATTTTTTTCTATATCTATAAATCTACTGCAGCTATTTGCATACTGCAGGAAAGGACAGAACTTCACCTCTACATAGTTTGGAAAAGATGGGCAGTGTTTTTGAATATAAGAATGTTTTCCTGTGTTAGTTAAATGGGATAGATGCCAATGCTTTTATGAATTATGAATGCAGCAGTCTTCTTTCCAAATGAAGATGTTGGAAGTCTGCCACTGGAACGAGGTGCTCATATTACATACTGCCAGCAAATTTCTGTTTCTTTAATGGAAACTAGATTATTAAAACACTTTTCTTTTGAAAGACATTACTCTTGCCTATAATGATGTTGCATAGCATATTCTCCTCTAGAATAATAGAGAAAAAAATAATCAGGGTAGAAAGTAATTTGAATCACATTTCTAACAGGGAAATTCATATGCTATGCCTCTGATGTAAATAGCTGTTTGCACACCACCTACCTTCCTCCTTCAATAAAACATAATCCGGGTTTATGACTGATCAGGCATTTGGAACTAGTCCTATGCATTTTTTTTTCTTCACAATGATTCTCCTTTTAGCTACCTGAAACAAAGTAATCTATTTTAAAGAATTTAATCACCAACATTTTTAATGGAATCTTGCTTGAGAACACATTGCTCTCAATTTAGGAACAGAATTTTGCGCTTAAAGACAATTCAATTTCTGTTTCATAAAGAATGCAGGAGTCTTATGTAGAAACATTATGTAAAGTTTGTGGTGGTGTTTGTTTGTTTTTTTTCCACGGAGTGACCCTAATTTTCACAGACTTTTAGAAGACAAAGTATTAGTCTATGACCTTTGACAAATCTGGAGGTTTGAAGTAGGTTCAAAGAAAGCCAGTGAGGCTGCACTGCTTCTGCTGCACAGGTTACATAGCAGCCAATGCTGACCTGACTTCTCGTTGCCTGTGTACCAGCAAACTGCAGTGTTACTAAAAAAATTCCATGGAAAATGTTTCATTTAATCATATGTACATATTGCAATATTTTATATAGACTTTCGTATTTTATGTTCAAAAGCAACTGTTATCTTCCTCTGGTAACATCTACAAGGACTTTTTAAGAGGATGCAAAATGCATTTTTGTCTTGGTTTATTTTAGTTTAATCAGCAACCCTTTCTATCATTTCCAAATCTGAACTACATCTCAGATCTCATGTGGTGGCATTGCAGGTTTCACAGCAGCACCTCATATAAAAGGTGTGAGTTTTCTTGAGTAACAGCTCTCCTTCCATTGTTTTCCTTGTCAGTAACTCAGTATATAGCATGAAGATTGTTAGTTCACACAAAGAGCTCATTTATAAAGATATTCTCTAGCTTCCAATTTGCGTGCACATTTAGCAGAAGGCAAGTGCACAGAACAATAAATATTCCTGAAACCATATTAACTCAGAAAAACATCAAAAAGGGCGTGAACAAAAAGGAAAAACTAAAGCTGACATGACAAAAAAACAATGAAATTAGGTTAAAAAAAAAAAGTGGCAGAACCTCTACGGGATTGTTAAGCACTGAAATGTACTCTGTAAACAAAGTCGCAAACACGCAGTCACATTGTGGAACCCACCTGGTTATATTTTTAAAATGGGGTGCCAAATGCAGTCAACTTCAGTGTTAGGCAGGTTTTGAACCCATGAAAATGAATGGTAACACTCTTTATGACATTAATGAGAACAAAAGTAGGCCATATAATTACCTTCCGATTTTTCTGTAAGACAAGATATTACTGCATTCCATTCTCTACTCTGCATTTCTGTGAGCTGATAGTATGCTTGCATTATTAAGAAATAAAGCTAGTAAATATTTTAATACAAATATTATTGCAAACTAGAGAGAAGTCAGATAAAACCAGAGATTTTTTTATTGCACAAAATAAATTATATAGAAACAATGCAACAAAACAACTCGTCTTGTAGGCTGCACGACAGATGTTACAACATGAATATATTTATTGCTTTGAGAAAGGAGCAATTCAGTGCTAGTAAGCAGATTAGTTATACTTCTTGCTCATCTAGATTTTTCATAAAATTAATCCAACTGGGCTAGAGGCATCTTGCAGCATACAGATCAGACCAAATTGTCATTTGTTATCAGCTATTATAAAGGTGCTGTGAACATTCTTGACATTAGCATGAAGCACTCAATTTAACATCACTGGTACTGAGCCATACAGGTAGTTACATAATTAGAAATATCATTACATATCAGATATAGTTATACAAAAGATTCTAAAAAGGTCCATTTACAGGGTTTGCATGAGTTGTTCTAAAATAAATCTTGCTTACAAATGTAGATGCAGCTTTGAACAGGCACACTTCACTCTACATCGAGAGGCAGGACCACGGGGTTTTGCCAAAACCCCCTAGTACCAGAACTACTCTCTAATTAGATATGTCTCATTCTTTCCAGGGCCACACTCAGCTTCTAAGGATTTTAGCACAGGTTTAAAAAAAATAAAAAAATAAAAAAAATAAATCAAACAATGTTCCTTTGGTAGAACTGGGTGAAATTTACAGTGCTTTTTTAAATACTTCAAAACACAACATATTTGGTTCTTCAAACAATATGAGACTGCAATACTAGTATTGCATTCGTAACTCAAATGGATGTTAAGTTTTTAAACTGCTACTTTGTGGACACTGAGATGCTAAGCCCCAGTGAAATCGTACAGAAATTAGCTCTTAAAAATATAAAAATGGACAGTATTCAAATAATTACACACATCAAAACCTGATCACTTGCAGATCTTTGTGAAGCATGTGTATTAGAGATAGTGACATTACAAGTGTTCATGGTGTGAGTTAAATTCTCCCCCCATGCAACAATTATGCAAATGTTTACTCAGCCAAGTTCATACCACTAAATTCTGCTGCTAGTGTACACACTCAATATTGAAAAACTTATTTACTTATGGGAAGGTTAATACAATAAAATTAAATTTAAGCAATATTAGCCACCCATGAACGGCAATTCAGTCAGGAAGGGGGAACACTGGATCATTTCAAGTTGTAGCTACAAGGATAATTAAAGAAAATAGCTCCACTGAGGTCAAGCTGAAGAGCTTAACTCAGCACCAGGTCAACAGAGAAGACCCTGTAGAATCCCAATGAAATAAGTAAACAGATTTCAGAATGCACACTAATATATACAAATAAATGCGGTTGCCACTCTTTACTGTACTTCAATAAAATTCTTTGCTTTACTGTTCAGGCTTTTTTCTTTTTTTCCCAAAACTCTGTTAATCCTCTATGCTGAATCAAAATACAGTTAAGAGTGAGGTTTCAAGTAGCTGCTAAATATTACAAGACAAGAGTTATCCTGTATTTAAAAAACATCATTTGTAAAAATGCTCAGAAACTTTAGTGAAGCAATCATCTTCCATACATGCACCCAGTAGTAATTTCCTTTGGAGGAAAGCAAGCGTTAAACTTGACTAATCTGGTATACTCTCTCAAATGGGAAACTTTTTAAAGTACTGTATGTAAAATTTTGTCACCATTTTGTAAAAATGTTTCTAGGTATAATAAGATACAACTGAATAACTAAACTTACCCTAAAACACCGATTAAAACACAAACATCACAAAACAAATTATTAGTATTTTTCATAATTGTTATGAAGTAGAGATATTACAAGGCAGGATGAAGCTAATATCAAAGATGAAAAACAGCACCACCAGTGTATGTTTTACGATCAGCTTTCTGATCAGACAGAAAATGTATTATCATAGTCAGACACAATTGATTAAGGTAAGAAATGCATTTAGCCCAGATGTACTAACTATACAGCTTCACACAGAATAAACATTCCATAAATCAATAGAAAATGTACTTGAGCAAAAAAAAACAAAACAAAAAAAAAAGTGATTCTCTAAGCAGCATTTTCTTTTCTTTTTTTTTTTTTTTTTCCAAAACATTAAGATAGATAGATAGATATTGGACTGATTAAATATCTACAAGTGCTTTTCCTTTACAAAAATACATATATTCTTAATAGTAGGATAGACTGTCATTAACAATGACCTGTGTTTTTTTTCACTTCAATTTGAATGATTTATAAGCTAAATTTTACAACCACAAAAAGGTTTATTTGTAATATGATGTTATCACTTTTGACAAAAAGCTTAAAACATTGTATATTTTAAAACAAATTAGCAACATAAAATCACAATATGTTCTATGAGCTCCTAAGTACTGTGAGGGCTGTTACATTAAAACTTGGTAACTACTGATCAAATGCAAGGAAGCATTAGAACATTATTACTGCTCACCATAGGCTCCTTTCTTATCATAACTTGGATCACAGCTTATATAAGGACACTTAGGCCCCCATCCCAAAAAAAAAATCCATTCAGAGTAACTATAGCATCTATTCAGTAGCCTGGAACACCCAACAATTCAGGCTTTGCATTAATTTTACAAAACACAAAATATTTTCCTTTCAATAGTTAAGTCTGCAATAAGGGAAAAAATGATGCATTGCTTCATGTTTATTCTAAGAATCTTGTATTTCAGAAAAAAAAAAATGCAATCAGTAAGTTTTTAGAATGAAATACTTCGGTCAGCTAAATAATTAAGTGTCCTACTACTTTCCAGTATAGTTAATCACTATCCTGGAAAAGGTAATCAGGATATTTGGATCTCTTTCTTCTTTCTATTTTATGCTGCACAAGTAAAATAATTGACTTCTTGCTAATCAATGGTCTCATGTCAAGGACAGCAATGCCATTTGCTAAAAAAATATCTATAAAAATCTGTAAAACATACTTAATATCTTCTCACTATCCTCAAAGTCTGTCCTTTCCACCCTCCAAAATATCACTGAACTACAACTAGAAAACTCAAAAGTAGCTTGGTGAATATTTTGTGCTTTGGAAGGTTTACAGGATTGACAGCACACTGAAGTTTTTTATTAGTTCACAGGCCAGGTATAGCAGACACATCAGTAATGCAAGCCTTTGTGCTTTTCTTCGGGAACATGAGCTACAACTCAAAGAGCTACTCTAGGTTTTTTAACTCAACCTTCATGCTGCTCCTGTTTTTTTGGGTTGGCTTTTTTTTTTTTTCTCTGATTTTGTTTTGGAAACTGTTAGGTGTGCCTAACCCTTTAGCTTGGCGACAGAGACAGCTACCACCAGTTAAGTTCTGCTTGACTGATTTCAGGTGTAACTGTTGACCTCTGCACTCCACAGAAGTGTTAATGCCTTACTCCAAGTCAGTTTCTAGGTAGCTTTACCTTTGGTATTAAATACGTCCCTCAAAACTATTAGGTAATCAGATTATCCATAAAAATAGTTTATTTTAACTCCCCCTCCTTTTTTTTTTAATGAACAAACAAAATATCTGACATCAATTAAGTAATTTAAAATCGAATAGTATGTGATACTCTTCAGTAAAAAGAGAGCATGTTTCATTCTGCCACATCCAATTTTATGAGACAACAGCAACAATGTCTACCAGACACAATACAATACAAACCAGAATTTTAGTAGAATAGCGTCACAAAATATGTGCCTCGCACTTTTATAATAAACATGTTTATTACACCTTCATCTGTAATACAAACCTCAGTATGTTAGCTAGCAGTGCAAACATTTTACTGTTACAGTTTTGTCTATTGTATAGCAACCTAATCGTACTTTGCTTTCCACTCACTATCATGAGGAATAAGGAAAACACACAGTAACTACTTCTCTTCACCTCATCCTGTCAACTGTCACACTATTAACCCTGTTAGAAGCATTTGCTAAAAATCCACATAAAAATTATTTCAAAGAAAAGTACACCTAATGATTCATGTAAGCATGCGAAGCCAATCTAATGCCTCTCTTTGGTTAAAATTAATGTAATGACAACAACTTCCACCAGTAGACATGTTTCATTCCAGAATGTCACCTCCATCCTAAGCCTACAGAACTGAGTCTCCTTCTGCCAGTACAAAAGGTAGCCTGGACGTTTCCACCCATCTAGAGAGCTCTGCCATTTCAAGGCCACACAGCAGAACTGTAAAGATCTAAATTCCTTAGTGGAGAATGAAACAACATAATTACTCAACTGTAGTAGCAAGCTACCTGAATTCAGAAGAAGATTTATGGCACACACCTTCAGATGGAAGAATCTGACAGGAATTCACTAATGAATCAATTTCCTATTCTGGAATCTGTTGTTTTAATCTCACCTACCAACAGAGTAGACAGGAGCTTAAAAAAGAAAAATAAAAAAATTCAACAGGTGAATCTGCTTATGAAGAAAAGTATATTATCATTACAAGATCATCCTTTGGATGATATTCCTACAGAAGGATGTTTCAGTTGAGGTCTGAAGGCCAGACTACCCATATGTGATAAAATTAGTGGTAAATGAGCAGTTGGAAGCTTTTCACATTTCTTTTAGGGTAAATCAACCCCTTTGTGTCTTGGAATGGATCCTGGAACATGTTCCAGTAAACTGCAGTCCATCAAACACGTGTCTTTAGTTGAACACCTTATGGAAGCTTAACCTTGTTCAAAGTGGCTATAAAGGATTCAAAATGCAGAACTGTGAAAACTTTGCTGAAATCCATAACAGTTGCCCAATGAACAAAACCTATGAGATGACTCCTCAAGTGCAACTTCTCCTTTATAACTCCTCAACGTTTCTACCTGTTGGGCACAAAATGGGGTGAGGTATGAGAATGGGCAAAAGGTGTGTAAGAACCCAGAATTAATTACAGGACAGAGGGTGCCTGAACAGATGTTTTTACTGAGATCAATACTAAAATAACACACATGAAGTAAAATGAGAGGGGGATATTCTGCATGATACAAGCAAGCATTTCTGATAGGAGCAGACAGGTGCCTTCAACCCGTCTAGGTTTAGTGAAGAAACTGGACCAAGTTCCTGATTAAAGCATCTCTGTTTATGTATTTGCTGTCATAGGCATGTAAGTCTTGTCTGCCTTTGTTTTTTTCCATGACAAAAATGAACATCAGTTCATGTAATTAACCAGTATTTTAGGTAGCCCCTCTATAAACAGGGCTCAGTCTGTTTATTTTGAGACTTAAGACTGGCTTTGAACAACTACCTGTTCTCTAGTATTTCTATCTGATATAGTGTCTGGCTGAGATGGATGCTATTGTTTTTGTTTGCAAGTCCTCTCAAGAATATTTTTCTGGGGAGTAAATCACGCCTCTCGGTGTCTTCAGTGATACGAAAATGTCAAAAACCCCAAACCAATCACAAATGGAACAACACAAGCCAATGCTTGGTTCAACTGACTAAACCCTGCCTATTTTGTTATTTTAGAAAGTAGCAGAGAAGGAAAAATTGTTTACTTCTCTCACAAAGTCATGTCTAAAAATCATATATGGGAGACATGAGATGGAACTCTGGACCACTACTTTATCTGCAGTGGAGAATAAGAGCCTAGCTTATATCTAAAGGGAATGTGATCATTCTCTTTTCTCCTGCAGGTATACTGGAACTGTTTTTAATAACCGCAGAAGAAAAAAGTTAAGTCAAATTTTTGGAACCTATGGGGAAAAAAAGACCAAGATCCAGAATTCAAGGGTTCCTCATGGAGAAAAATCAAATAATTTCAATATAAAAGTAATTATTTCTATATAGTTTTGACTGAGATAGGGTTTTTAAATTTTAAATTATCTAACAGAACACATTTCTTCTTGTGCTTGTTTCCCAGGAAAGAAAGCTGCTCCGTACAGCATGTTTATGAAGTACTCTTGCTGAAAACATCAAGACCGTATATAAAACACAGAAGCAAATACTACCCTGCCAAATGCAAATAATGAGCTTAAAATATATTCTGTATTAATAATCAGGCACTTTGCTTTATATAACATTTTCAGTAAAATCAAAATAATACTTTTTAGAATGTTTTCTTTCTTGCATAATAACTGCAAGCTAGCTGAGTATGCACAAAATACTTACAGCGTTGCATACTCCTAGGACTCACATCCCAGAAGCTTTCTTGTGAATAGTACCTACTACAGTGGTGAGTCACCTGGATTACTGTCGTAATCTTATTTGGTATTCATCCAAATAAAAATACATTTATAGGACTAGGCCCTTAGCTACAAGCAGTGTAGTAGTAGTGCATGATGTAGATACATTTCTTGATTATCTAATTCCAGACTGTTTGAGATATTGTAAGATCTCCTTTATAAATTCTAGCTTACAGTTTGTTACTGGACAAACACAGCATACAGCCATGCTCAGCAAAGAGCTGCTTATGACTTTCATTAATGAGTTACCCCAGAATTAAAAGCAGATAGAAGTTTTTCACTTTGTCGGGGGGGTGGGGTGGAAAAAGCACCAAATGTGCTGAAGGGACACAGGGTTAGGTAGCAGTACAGGATTTTTTAGGTCTTGTTCATTTGCAGATAAGTACTGTTGTTATGGGAAAGCCACAGAAACACAGCGGCAGCAGCACTTAGTTTATATCCTTATTCTTTACAAACATGCAGCCGTGACACTTTGTCATGGAAATGCTCCAGAAAGTGTGACTGTATGCTCTCTGTATATCACTCTAGGATGACACATGGTGCAGTTTTAATGGAATGCTTAGGTACTCATTTCACTTCACCTCATCTTTGGCACACAGGAATGTGTACGTGCATTCTCATATTCCTATGCTGTTCAGATACTCTTAAGTGGCACAACTGAATTAAATATGCCTATCTGTAGACACGTGGCACATTCGTACTTCTTGTAAAGAAGGCAATGCCTGTGTTATACAAGCTGCCCAGTTAAGATATGTATCTCACTGGCACTTCACTGCTACAAAAACTATTAAACTCTAACAAGCACTCAGGCATTGTGCCATCAAATCAGAAATGCATAAAGTGTAGGTGGCTGATCATATGCATTTAATGCCAGGATTCTCAGCTGGGAACATTAAATCACATCTGTCAGTATTTTCTACGAAGATTTGCCGTCTGTAATCTAGCTTTAAGTTGCATCAAGAAAACAGAATGAATTATACCAATATCCAATTCTGATCACGACAATTCATGGTTCCCTGAATTGTGAATACAGAAAGTCATTAAAAAATCAAATCTTCTACTAGTTGCCATTCAGGAGCCAATTCAAAGTAGTCTTATTTCAGGGGTCCTACTAAGTGGACACAAACTTCTGTGTAAGATAACTTAAAATGGATTAAAAATAATGTGCTGTTCTCCTTTTAAAACAAGTCTGTTCAAACTTGTCAAAACAGCGAGCGCAATTGTTGTGAAAAAAATGTCCCGTGAACCAAGCAGAAACTATGCTTAAGTGTATGACTGTTAGTTTTGTGCTAAACCGAAACAGGCATTTTATGTCAAGTGAGTCTACAGTGAAAATACTGGTACAAAAACACGTGAAATATATAAAAACTGTAAGGTGTCATTTGTAAGTGCACGTAAATATTTACAAGTTGTATCCTACTTCTACTGTACAAAACAACTGTATATACTGAAGAGAAGAATGATTTGCAATTAAAATGCACGCTCTGCTCTTCGAAGCTGCTCCATGAGGAGGACTTCTATATACACAAAGATTCTATTTTTCCATAGAGACTCTGCAGAGGAGAAGGACCCTGCTTACATGGAGTATCTTCTTGTTTCTGTTAAGTAGCACATTATAGACGGGGTGGGCAAAAAGATGACTGTCTCGTGCAGTCAGCACATACACCCCTTCTCATCTACAGGGTGGGCAAACCAGTGCCTCTACTAGTCAGCACACTAGGCCTCCAGCAGCTTCCTAAACATTTTGCTTCCCCAAGTTCACCGGCATCTGCACAATATGTGCAACCTTGACCTGCAATGGCAGGTTTCCTAAACTGACTGCTACCCACAGCATCTTTACTTCTGCATGTCATACGGGCTTTGGAGTGCAATGGTAGAATCCAAGCCAGCTATATACGGATTCCTCAAGTCATCAGTGTTAGAATCCTACTACTAATATGAAAGGGGCCAGATTTAATCCATAACATGCTCATTTCTCCTACAGAAACATACTAATGTACATGAACATAAATTTACAAAGGAGTTACAGCCTTGCAACTATCTTTTATACTTGATCCCAAGATAAGAATTTTCTCTTTGTATTTAAGAATGATTAGTTCACTCTCTCATAGCTTCAGAAAACTTGATTTGGTTCATTTTAGACGTATGCGAAAGGCATAAGAAAATAAATAGTTATCTACAACACTAGCAGGTGTGTATTAAGTAGAAATTACATAAAGGTGCTGAACTTCAAGTATCTCCACAGAATTTGAAGTGAAAAACTCAACTGAATTATAAGCAGAGCAGACAATGGAAGACTACAGAAAACATATGCATTACTATGCTCCCTGCAGCATTACCAGAAACCCCAGTAAACATTCTGTACTGGAATCATTACACTTGCAATACCTAAGGCAACAATCACTTTTTATCCAGCACTACCAGGTCTTAGAAGAAAAAAAGAATTAAAAAAAAATGATCTGAACAATTCTTTTGGTCAGACTGCTTATCTTCAGCATTGCATTACTTCTAATTTTATGGAAATAGTTGTATGACATAACTTTAACTAATGAAAATTTCTGTAATGAATTCTAAACTCCAGATAGTCACAAGAGACATACAATGTAATTAAAGCTATGTATTATTTTTTATCTTACCATATTATACACCTCCAACTAATCTTAAAAGGAAATGCTTACTATGAAAGGCAAAAACTATGTAAAATTTTGCCTTGGTTGTAATCTTTTAGTGAGGTTTATTTGTTCCATAGACATTTACATTAATTTTGACTTCATTTTTATGGAGGCTTTATTAGAAGAAATGTAATATGACCAGAAGTCATTTTTTCAAAAATAGCTAGTATCCCAAGTTCCAATCTTCAGGGAAACCATAGGAAAGTGCAATCACAAAGGCTGCAATGCTTTTAAGCAATATTAGCAGAATCTATTCAGAAGATTTAAAATGACTGGTTTGATGTTCAAGATCTCTTGTTAAGGGTAATTAATCTTCATTCACTGCAAAAGGACCGTTGCACACTCATGAGTGAGCTATACCTGGACCCATGAGAAGCTTATCAAGAAAAAGGTAGTGGCCCAATCACCACTTTTCTAAATATATTTTCTATACAAAATATTTTCAAGGTATAATCCTTAGTTATTTGTACAGTACTCTATGATTTAAACAACAATATTCAGTAAAATAGCAAGTGTGTGAAACTGCCAACACCACATGGAATGAGCACTCTGCCATTTTGCTAGTGTAATCAATATCAGGACCAGAAAATTTTTCTAACACGCAAGCAAAAATATTCCATAGTTTTTGAATCTTGACTGTACACTTCATGATTTTGGCTATGATTTGCAGCACACTTGGAAGATACACAAATATCTTATGCACATTTCAATAGCAGAATGGCACTTGGCTTGCTCTAATAGAAACAACAGAGATGCAACTGACAATTTTAAGAAAGATAATGTCCTTATTTGCATGCTGAAAATCTGGTTGTGTCTCCCTAATCCAGGCACATCCATTCATTGTGCAATCTGTCGATGGGTAAACAAATAGTGCAGGATTCATCTCAGTGGGATCTGGCCCTTTGGTCTAACCGAAGTCAATTCTAGGTCGATACTGAAGTACCATAGGGTAAGACTAAAAACAAAAGCAAGAGAAAAACAACAACAAAAACAGACAAGAAAACATGAAGACATAATGCATAAAAAATACAAAGAAATGCAATTAAGGATTGTCTTAAGAATAGCCAGAGTTTATCCCTATGATACATGCATATGACAATCAGGTTTATTTATATGAAAGAATTCTATACATTGCAACAGTTAAAACCATACTTGTACTTCAAATCTATATTTAATTTAAATAAGTCAGTTTGTTGGAGCTATTTGTCATTATTATAAAATTCTTTATCTGCTTTTACATATTTCACGATTTATGTTTTATGAGATATATATAATTGGAATGCTCACACAACTTCTCTTGTGTTGCTGTGTTTTAGAAAATACAATCTTGAAATTTTATATTTTCTAAACCAAAGTCTATTTACAGATGATGTGTTTTGATTTATTTCTATATATACAGAGGTTCCATAGCTATACTAGTGGCCAGCACTAGTAAATGGGAGCCAAGCTAGTCTGCCATTAAAAAGAATAAAAAAAGAAAAAGAAAAATCAGGTCAAACTGTTGTCAGCTGATTTTCTGAGAGACGAGGGCTAACTTCTCCCTCAAATCCAAACTCCCCAACTCCACATCTAGTGATACATTTTATTAGTCCCTACTGGAACTAATAACTAAAAACTAAAAGGCATATCCACTGCTTGGATCCCTGAATCTGACAAAACTGTTATGGAATGGAAGACAAGAGTGGGTAGGTTTCCAGAAAGTGTCATGGAATACCCAGGCACCTGTGATGGAAGGGCTATTTCACTAAATATTTTATTTTTTCAGTCTGTCAGCATTTCACTTGAGTCTGATGTTTTCTATAGCATAAAATCCAAGAAAATCTTATTGTCTCATCAGCTGTACGGGCTTAACAACCTCTCTGCCACAGGGCAGAGGCATATAGCTAATTTAGGGTGTTTTTTCTATTGCAGATTTGGAAATGTAAAGAATTATTGCAGAAGCCATCATTAAACAAAGAAATATTTTACTGCACCCTTCAAATGCAATACAGATGAACTTCAGTGACCACTAAAGAAAGCTATCAGTGCAGAGATCTATACAGGTTAATAAACTTTTTCCATGCCATGGTAATGAAATGATGACCAGAACTAAATGTGTATGCTTGCTGGGGATTTACATACTGCAGTGCAGAGAAATCACAACATAAACCCATAAGTATTCAAAAGTAGCAGGAGCATTTAGGAAAGACAGGGAGCACGACATGTACTCTGTATGTGCAATTAATAAACACATATTTGTCTTATCATAAATTAATTGATCTCTGATTTTTTTTTTTGCATAGGATATGACTACCATATTATTTAAATGCTATTTCATATGTTTTTTTTTCACTTTGATTATACAAATTGTCTCTAAAAGTAGTCTAACTAGAAGTGCACAGAGGCAGAGACAGAGCAGTCACCTCACTGAACTGCCACATAAAGCAGCAAGGCTCAGTGTTTTTGCAAAAAAAAAATTACAAAGCAACTGTACAAATAAAATGCACTACTGCTGGAATTCTAATTATTGAAGTAGGCATGACTGCAGTAGGCCACTCCCATCCATAGTGAGGCATGACTATCACTAATTTTTTGCTTAAGTAAAAATACTGTTTCAATCTTCCAAAGCAACTTTTAGAAATTAGTTCAAACCAAAATGCTCAATAAGGAAACTGAAATATTGTTTCATATAGGTATGAACCAGATTGATCGATGAAATTTAGAAATCAACTTCAATTTGCAGGTTTTGAAAGCTCTGGTTTGTTATATTCTAGAGATAAAGCACTATTCCATTTCTAATTTTAGACGATGTGAAAGGAGGAAAGTATTAGAAAAACTGAATATTTTTTATGCCATTAAAAAAAAAATTATAAAGAGATGAAAACAACTCTCATGACTCTCTTTTGAGTCATGCTCTTCTGTTTTGATCCCTTGTCAGTGACTGCCCAATGCTACTCGTTCAAAGGATGAGACAGGAAGCAGCAGATAATCCTTCCAGATCGATGCAGCTATCAGCCTACGGAACAATCTCACTCTGACAAAAAAGATAAATGGCCTAATATGAAGTAAAAGAAACCTCTAAACCTATTCAGTGGATTCTATTTATTCATTCAGTAAAAGTTTCTCTGAAGGATAAAATTGCTCAGGCCTTGCTCACAGAATTTTAGCACTTTTTAGAGTGAGGAATTATAAAAACTCCACAATGCGGACTACGACTGAAGTCGTGACAGGACCTTAATGACCATAGTTATGTACAGTTGTGAGTGCCTCTTACCTGATAAAAAGTGCCATCCTGTGAGTAGACTTGCGAAGATGAGCAGTTCTGACACCGAAACTGCGAAGGAGATGATGTTCTGATCAGATAAGAGGCATCCACAGCTGGACATATACATTTACCATTTAATTTTTTTTTACATTTTCAAATGTAAAGCTTAAAATTAATTCACTTATTTTAAACAGGAAAGTCTTCTCTGCTGAATAAATGGATATTTTCCCTTTACTCCTCTACCTCTTGTAAGGTCCATTGGTGTGCCCATAAAAGCTCATGGTGAATATTACCAAAGATGGAGATAATGGATTTACTTTATCTTCATCCAAAAGAAGAGATTGTTAATTAGTTACCATCACACCTTCTATTTTGTAACAAGACCGAGCACAGTAAAGGAAAACAAAATCGTAGAAGCCCAGATGTTACTGGATTTGTTAAGCAGCACAATGTAGTTTTTACAGGTTTTAGTTTGTCATCTCTGACTTCAGGAGAGTAGTTTAAAACTACTTAAAAGGAAAAGATGAACACATACCTTATTATACTATGTGTATGTAAAAACAACTTACAAATTTAATCAAGCGTTGTCAACTCTTATACTCAATGTTAACAACTACGGTTCTGAGACTGTTAAAAATTTTAACCAGTACAAATAATGTCCTTTTGATTAAGATAAGTTACTGTTGCTTCCAAAGCAATGCAGCTGCCTAAAGTTCATTTGTAGGCAGAGACTGCAGGATTGAATGTCATGAAAGAATCCCGTTATCAGCAAAGTTGTTGCCCCAACACTTCCTAATAGTACAGTCAACGCTAACAAAAATTTAAGATGTCAAGCCAAACAAATATCCACTGGTTTCAAGGCAGTACTGGGAAAAATACTATGTAAAGCTCTCTTATTGGTGAAATATAGGAGTTTCAGCAATCATCAGATTTCAGTGCAATATTACTTTCAAATTTAATGAATACTTGCATATATACATTAACTCCCCTAATTCCTATAAAAAATCTATCCTTCCCCTTCCCTCTTCAGATTAAGGTAAAACTTCTGGAAACTTGTGAATTGTTAACTCTAGAGTATACTTAATCCTCTGTCTTCTCTGCCTGTTCCCCAGTGCTTTTTATTCGTAGTACTAGGAAGCTTAAAAAAAAAAAAAAATAGTACAAGAACTTTGGAATTTTCTACAGATCAGTAAGTTAACATATGCAAGTGCTTAACCTGAGCTGCACTCTAATATAAGAAAAATAAACAGCCACACACAAACGTACAAAAGACAGAGAAGAAATGGGGATATGACCTCTAACAACAAAAAGTTAAATACACAATGCAATCTAAGGGCTACTAAATCAAACTGAGTATCAGACTGAAATAAATGTCTTTTAGGAAATTAAATACTGGAATTCTAAAATATACACATGTAGAAAGGAAAACTCATTTAGCTGTGTTATCTGGATGTTACAGTTATCCAGCGTATCTAAAAGAAAATAGGTGCAGTATTAACAGAAACAGTAATAAACCAATTATATTTTGCCAATAATTTTTCAGTTTATTGACTGAATAAAAGATTCTTAATAAAAAACTGCTGGATAAAGATTCTCCAACTAGTCTAACTCAAAAAGCCACTAAAAGCGCATTTGTAGAAAGAGAGCAAGTGCTTAGGTTTTCAGATACTTGACTTAAAACTCTGAGCAGAGCTTGCACATAAACTTCATATACTTGCTATTTTTAAGTTTCAGAATCTACACAATGTACGTGCTGCAGGGTTTCACTCATAGGGTTTAACACAAGAAATCCAGAAAACATGCAAAATGCACTTTCAAATAAGGGTTTTTTGAAGGGTCCCAGAATATATTTTGGAGGAAGCAGTGAAAGCATGTATACTCTCTATAATAAATATAACAAAACATAATTTATTAATAATGCAACAGCATTTACGTTTTCGCCTCTTAGTCTCCATCTTGTCATATAGATGAATTCCATAGTATGATCCTTCCCCATGATTTCTCCATTGCATAGTACATCCAGCTTAAAATACAACAGAACAAACAGTAAGACAAAGGGATGCAAAATTTTAATGTCTAAATGAACTGCTAAGTGAAACTCTGAGGGTTAACCCCTCAGCTCCCATCGTCATACAATAATTCCATCACACATGTATATCAAACCTGGATAAATACAACATGCTTACAATATTCTGTACGCTAGTATTCGACTTGAATTTTTCACTTTTGGGTTTCCAATTAAGGTGTGGACAGAAGAAAGTCTGCTAAATTAGGTAGGAAATCACTAAATACAGGGAGACAAACACTCCCTATATTTATCAACACTACACAGTATCTGTTTGAAGAGAAAGTCTTCTAATTTATTTTGAAGGCCTCCTTGCTATGTCAACGATCGTTCAGACCCAAAGATACAAGTCAAAAGTACTGTCATTTAATATTTAAAAAAAAATAAATGATAAAGTAATTTAAAAAAGAAGTAGTTTATAAATAAGTTAATTCTTTGAAGGAAAAAAAAAAAACAGTAACAATCTTACTATGAAAAATTACTGGTTTAAACTTGATTATAGCATCTTATTTCTATCCTTCACTGAAAATGCTTGACAATTCTTTCATTACTACAGCCATAATGCATTTCTAGTTTTTAGAGGGAAAAAAAAAGGTCAACATTTTGAAGTAAGCAGATTAAGGTGTCCAAGATAGATTCAATTAATGTAACTAACAAAACCAAATGTCATCAAAATGACTGGTCAGCACGTTGTGATACTGTGACACAGTCCTGCATATAGGTCTGCAATAACTTGTTCACCTAACCAATCTCAGCCCTACCTTTGACCAAAACTGGGATGCTGCCATCTGTGCTAAAGGCAGTCTGCAGCTCGTGCAGTCGTTGTCTACTGTAAGAGAACTGCCTGAAGAAATAGTCTATGTTGAGGTTAAACTTCCTGTATCCCTGAGAAGAGGGGAAGCAAAGACAGGAGTCTCACACTTGCCAGCTCTACCCTGCATCTCAACTTCTACCATGTTAGGAAATATCCCCAGAGAACAATCTTGGCCAAGATCAAAACACTCATGCAGCAAAGATCCTCTCTCCATCAAATTCCATCTAATTCCAGAGAAGGTGCAAAAAAGTATCTGCATTTTGAAAGATTGAAATGATACTGCTCCTCATTTCTTCATAGGTACTGGACAGTTTCTTACATCGAATGAAAATTTTGGTGTATGCCTAGTTGAACTCTTCTTTTCCCCAGCAGCTACCAGCCCAAAACTATATTAAATGACTTTATTTTTTTTATTAGCCACACAGAAAGAAAAAGCATTTATTTTTTACATAAATATATCAAAACCTAATGTATCTGTTCCTTCACAGGTGAGCAACAAACTGAAGTTACCAGAATTGTTTGAGTTCCTTGATTAGCAACTTTAGTCGCTGTGATAAAATGATCACTTCTTATTTAAAGGTAGAAAATTTAATTTGGGCTAAAAAGAAAATATTTCTCAAGTTGAAATATGATTAAATTTCATAAAATCCTACTATATTGCAGGGAAGTAAAAATACAAGTATTGTTCTTTCAAATGTACCTCATAAGAACTTGGAAGTTTTAATTTTAAGCTGAGAAACTTTTTGATAGTTCCCACCGTCACTCGAGTAGAACAGCGGATAAATTTCTTCATTAAACCCTAAAGTAACAAAACAGAAAAAATATGTTAGAAATTTTGGAGCATATAAGCAATCTTCAGTGCAAGAAGAGCTGTAACAGACACTATTTTCAACTAGTAATCAATTTTACTGCACTCTCTTCTAATTCATAATGGAACCGTAAGTTCATTTTTGTTCACTTTTTTGCAAAATTTCCAACATGACAAACAAGTTCATTTGACACATCTCTGATTCTAAAGAAATTTTCAAAAGATACAGAAGGATGGAAGGAAAGAAAAAAAAAAAAAGCCACAACAAAACCACCAAAAGATTATTTAAGTTCTTCTGGGGCTAAGTGTCTCTATTAGCAACACTGGGGGTCAAAGAGATGTTACATACCTTGGAATTTCTTCAGTCCTCGAGTGAAAAAGGAGATAAAAACATCCTTAAATAATCTAAGTAAAACACAGGAAAGCCGAGTCTCACCTGAGATGTGATCTATTATCACAGATTCTGTGATCCAGAATCTAATACTTTTGAATCCACAGTAAAGCTGAAAACCTGAGGCTCTTACATGGTTTATTTTAAAAATAGATGATGAAGTAATTGAAAAAAAAAAAGTTTAAAAATACATGCAGATTTCATACTGTATGTTGCACAAGCAGACAGTGATAACACACACATTTTCTTGTCAAATCAAAACTTCCTTACTGTGTAAGAACTTCCAAAATTATATATAACATAGCACACAGAAAATATAAGCAGTGTTTTATTAGACAATTTTTTTAATACTTTTTTGTGTTCTCTTGCCTGTATAATTTAATAAAACTTCATTAAAATCTAAGAGCAAGTTAAACACTTCCTTCTAGACAACAACATTACCTAATCTTCCCTTTAGGAACAGAAACCAAATATCCCTAATTCTTAATACAGCAGTTAGCAAGTACTACTCTGTGTACTCTACAGATGGAAGTGACCTGCCCAAGGCCACAGATGACACCTCGGTATCAGAACCAGGTTTATAGCCCAGAAGATCTGGATCCCAGTCATTCAGTGCACACGCTGGCAGCTCGACGCTGGCAGCTCCATGCTGGCATGGTAAGACAGCAATCCTCAAAGTGTGAGGCAGCTCACCAACAGCTAACTTTTTAAGTACCTCTGTAGTATGCTGTAATCTGTTGTATAATGCAGTTATATACCATCAAGGCTGTAGACTACAAAACTATAATTCATAGAAAAAAATATATATAATCCACTGTCACAGATGGATTTTTGCATTGAAATGTATGATTATAAAAATTACAAGATGCACTGAAACGCCTCAAACAAACGGACTAAGTAAGCATGGAAGTGGAGACAGGTCACCACAGTAAAGTTTGTTGTTAATGGCTATAAAATTGCTTTGTTCCTGCAAGATGCTATTCCGCCAACAACAACAGCACAGCTTATCTTTACTACTCACTTTGACTACATTGTCTCCTGACTGTCCATTGTTGCGTAAACAGTCAAGGCAGATAGCAATCTGCGGATCACTCCTGTGATAGTCTTTATCTTCATCATTTTCATCACACTCCTCATCTACTTTGGGTTTATCAGCTTTTGGGCTTTCATCTGTAAAATATGAAGATCATATCATTGAAGTGTAAAGTAATTAAAAGGCACAGTAGCAACAAACACATTTAAAGTAATATTTCATTTTCAAGAATCTGTTTTTTCTTCAAATTAACTTTATACAATTTTAATACAGTGCATTCTTAAATTGATCAACTTATAAATCTCTGAAAATGAAGTTTTAGTACTCAGATTATAGTGTAACACGCAAACAACAGATTTCTATGTGACAGAAAATAATTAGAGTGATGGATCACTAATGGTTATGGCTGTCTACTTCTGTTTGAGTCCAGTGATTTAAAATCCTGCAACTGCGCATGCATCAAGAACACTCAACCATGTAAACCTAATCTATGGTGTGGCAGTTCACTGCCAAAAAAATATTGCTTTTAAATAAACAGTGGAATAACTAATTCCAACACTTGGATATCAAAGAAACCGGGGTAATCAATTCATATTAACTCTCTCTGGCAATAACCCAGTGCAGATGAGTTCCTGAAATGTTATGAAGAAGGGAAGGTAAAACTTAACTTTCATCCACTTCTGACCTGGTCTAAGTAATGTCATTGTACAAACTCCTGGTGTCTCTTTCCAGAAGAATTTTATAACTAGCTAGCCATATGCTTACTTATTCCCCTTTAAAACCAGAAAATATAAGAAAAGAGGAATGCTCCCCATATTTTTTGGCAGAGCCAAATACCATATATACATATACCATGTAACCTCTCTTCACTGGTGCTGTTATATGCTCTACTGATTCCTGGTTTAAAAATCTAGCTCTTTGGGAAAGGTATCACCTCCTGAAGTTTTCAAAGGTTTAGCATAGTTGTTAAGACTAGCAAGCACACCTAATTAAGGCTGCAACATATGTAAATAACCATCAAATGAACCATGAAACGGAGCAAATTTTTGGAGATTTGGAATACAGCATACAATAATCCTATTATATACATTTGTTTTTTTCTGTATCCCCAACTTACTTTGATTTAAAACAAAGGCTGCTTTCTGTTGGAATAAGACACTATTCCAAGTAACTTGAATAAGCTACTTTTGCATTTCCCAAAAAACTTTCAGATCAAATTCTGCTGTTATTCTAAACTTACCAAAAGCTTTTGAAGCAATTTAGAAGAGTTAAGAGAAGACAGAACGACAACTTTAACAAATACCAAACTCTGCCTAAGTTTCTAGACACGGTAATTAGTTCATTCAGTTCAAATAGTCAAGATAAATTTTAAGCTACATTCATTACTTCTCTTTCTTACAATTTTGAAGTATTTTATAATTATAAAAGATTTGTCCACAAGTCCCTAATAGCTATTGATGCATATATTTGAATGTGTGTCATACACACGTTTTGTTCCTGTCATCTTGCTATGAACAGAATTTACAGTGTGAAACTACAGATGATTTTTTTGTTTTTGTTTTTACACAAGTCCAGGAAGCAGACAAACTCTTTTAATCGAGTAGGTGCAATCTACCTGTCACAAGCATTTGTCTGAGGAGCCTGCCTAAGATTCACAGGCTCTTCAGCAATGCAAACATATCCACCACTTTCAACAATTATCACTGCTAAGTAATGGAGGAAGGTTTAGTTATGCAGTTTGAAAAGTCTTGAAAGGCAAACCAGCTATAGAACTAGGAAAAATAGCAAATTTACAATCATAAAATCAGTCCAGAAACAGGTACACACATAAAAAGGTCACATCGCTCAAGGTATTCTGATAGAATTTTAAATGCTCCTCCAAGTAAATGGCAACAGTAAATGGCAACAATTTATTAAAAAATTCTTGTAGATACTAGAATTAATGATGTTTGCACAGGCAGCCTCCAGAAATCAATGTGATGGTCCATTAGAGGCACATTATTAAAGTTCCATATGATAGCAGTCAAGCAAAAAAAAAAGAAAGGAAGAAAAAGCCACAAAAGCATTTTAATCTCACGAAAATGGAATTGATGTTCATGTTCTCCAAGTCAAATGCATGAAGCCAAGAACAGAAGACTGGAAAGACAAACCAACACCCCACTCACTTCCATCCCTCTTTCCTTAGGGCATAAACTGGTGTCTCATATTTTTTTCCTCATCTTTCTTACAAACCTTGGAAATTGTCTACTTCCTGTGCTCTTCTCAGATATTCAACATAAAAGATCACCAGAGAATGTGTCAATGGAAAGCCGTTTGCACGCTTCCTTCTCCAGTTCAGACTGGAGAGGATCAACAATGCTTTTTTCCTCTGTATCACAGTATGTTTCCTATTACGATCCATCAATCCCCTCTAGTAACCACTCTCTTAGTGGAGCCACCAATGCCTGAGATCCGCTTTGTTGTTTGGTTTTGTGGTTTGGATTTTTTTGATACGGGAAAATTTTAAGTCCCGGGACTCTTTCACAGATCTTAGATGCTAAGGTTGGGAACTGCGTTGTGACCCACGACATAGGACATAACTGAGGGACTCTTTTAAACTAGACTGACTATGTGATTGCCGGGCGTGCTACTGACAAGTGAAACAGCCCCTTCTTTTCAACAGGCAAATAATTTATTCTCAAGCAAGATTCTAATGGTTGTTTATGGCAGAAAATAGTTTAAATGCTCACAATTTATCTCAATGGCTTATCATGACTTTCAAACCGTTTGTAGAGTCAAATTTCCATAGCCCAAGGATACAGTCACTAACAGAGCTAGATACATCTGTAGCTACTTAAAAGCGTATTTTGGGAATTAGACCCTTCCTCTGATTCACAAAACTACCCAATCACTCATTACACTTAGTAACTGATCTCCATTAGGCTTACCATTAAATTATAGCAAGAAGGTAATAACCTGAAGAATAATTGCTTAAAAGCTAGTCACATTCTACAAATTTACAAAATATATGTTATTATATCTATGTGTACAGCAGAAAATAATTTTTTAATAGGCAACAAAAGTCTGTAGTTCATTAAAATATTTTCTATTTTAAAAACAGAATAGGTATACACTACACAGTACGTTGTAGTAAACTAAAATAGTTTCCTCTAAACTGTTCTGCAGTTCTTCTTTTAATTATATAACAGAGAAAAAGAACTTTATCCCTTATAATGGATGCTAAATGCAAATCAATAAAACTAGTGAGAAAGCAAACGAAATGTTATGAAGTTGTAAAGAAGATATAAGAACAACTGAATGCAGAAGAATATTGCAAACGGGTTACTTGATAGTGATTCTTTACTAAAAATAGCCATTTCTTTAACTTAGCAGAGCCTATCAAAAATTCTTAAAACTGCCAAAATAAATAGGCTGTGGTATCAAAACCTTCATGTCAAATTAAAAGGGCATAAAACCAGTTGGATGTAGACCTCACCTAGCATTTCAGTAGAGAGCTCTCAAAGTTCATGGGTCAAATACAAACAAAACAAAAAAAAAAGGGGGGGATAGTGATTCTTTACTAAAAATAGCCATCTCTTTAACTTAGCAGAGCCTATCAAAAATTCTTAAAACTGCCAAAATAAATAGGCTGTGTATCAAAACCTTCATGTCAAATTAAAAGGGCATAAAACCAGTTGGATGTAGACCTCACCTAGCATTTCAGTAGAGAGCTCTCAAAGTTCATGGGTCAAATACAAACAAAACAAAAAAAAAAGGGNGAAAAAAAAGTGGTTTGGAACCTATGTAAACCAATTGTTTAGCATGTGTGGAAAACTGTTTTACTACTTGTCATAACTAATTCTTGACAACCTCCTACTTAACAGCTGGTCAAATTCAGTAGCGGAAAATAATCTGTAAAAAATTGTAGTAGTTCTGCATCTTGCTGTATTACGAAAATTAAGAATTCAAGGGGACAATCGCATGAGTGTTGAAAGTGAGAGCGTAGGGAAATGCAAATAAAAATAATGGTAAAATAGCACTTTGTAAAAAAATTGATCAACAGATAAGCAGCAGCACATGAAGGTCCATAGATTTGTTAGCGAGTTTCTGTAGTATCTTTGAATTCAGTACAATGTACATGCAGAACTGTTAGAAAAAAAAAGGGTTTAATGAGCAATGTTACTTAACATACAATGAGAGAAGAAAAAAAAAAAAAATCACCTTGTCCATTTTCTTGAGGTTTGTTTTTCTTCCAAAACTCGATCTCTCGCTGCAGTTCCTCTAGTTAACACCAAAGAACAGTGATGTGAATTTTAAAACAGGTATATCATTAGAAATCGCCATATTCCCTTCATCAGCTCAAAGAGGTACCCAAAAACAAATGAAAAAACTTACGTTCTCGAAGTCCAGGCACCAGCTTAAATATAATTTCCTCTAACGTGTTATCCAGCCTTTCAAAGGAAAAAAAATATATTTCACATTAAGTAGAAATCAGAATTTCAAATATTTTAGACTTTAAATAACAAAAACTTTTGAGTAATAGAATTAATTGCATAATTCTGGTAAACAATACATAGTGCAAAATTCAATTGATTTTAGCGTGAGACACGACATGCATTAAATCTTACCTCAACGGCATCTTGAATGGATTTCTTTTAGAAATGACCAAGGATTTTATTTTTTAATGTATAAAGACAAAAATGAAGCAAAAGAGAAAAAAAAAATATACTCTAACATTTTCATTGTTTTAACCTGTGTTACATACAAACAAGTGTGTTACTAAAAGGAATAAACAGGAAAAGTACTATCCAATTTTAAGGTCCAGGTCACGAGTAGTGAGCATAAAAAAATATAAACTCCGTTATCGTATTAAGTGTTCAAGTCGTTGGTAAGAAAGGCTGTTATGAAAAACTGCACTGACTAATCCCTACTCAGTACAACAGAGGCAAATCAGTCTTGGCAGGATAAAGACGACCACAGAGCATCCATGCTGCTCTGACTAGACAGTTCTCAGTACCCAACAGAATTCATTTAAAGTATTTAATTCTGTCATGAGTTTGTCTAGCAGACGGCAGTACGCAGCACAGGGATGTCCCCTGATACTCTGACATTAGTGCCAGAAATAGCTATTACAGTCCCTTCCAGAGGACACGGTACATTTACCTTTGTTGCTGAAGATAAAATATTTTTTTCTTCTCTTTTCTCTGAATTTTACCCACTCATCTAACCATTTAATTTAGCATCTACTTTCTAGTTCCACTTCCTCTCCTTGTCTCACTTCTCATTCAGTTTCCTCTGTCTCTCATTCTGTTTCCTTTTCCTTTCTCTCCTCTGCCCTCTACATTTTCTCTTGTGAACATTAACTCCCAGTGTCCGCAGCCTAAACAAAAATCCATCACACAAAAAAGTACTAAGTAATACAGCCAGAGAAATTAAGTACCTTGAGATTCGGTTAGAAGTTACAATATAATTGCCTTTGGTATACTTTTAACTGCTTTAAATTTTCATATTTGCATATATACATACAGGTATGGGTACATGTTATTAATAATACATTATAGGCCTGTCACAAAACATATGACTGTTCTTTTGTTCACTAGCAGTGGCAAAGTAGGAAGAAGACTGAATTATTTTATTGTTGACGAATGCCTAAAAGACATTTAGTAGATAACAATTATCTTCTTGTAATAAATATATGAGTATTCCAGGTTCTCCTCTTTACTGAATTTGTAATTGAAAGTTTACAACTAGACCTATAACCCAATCATCTTGTTCTGAGACTAGTTCCCTGTGTAACCCACCAGTTCATGAAGACAGTCATAAAAAATCTTCAGCAAGTGAAACAGACCTCCCCCAAACCAAAGAAGCATAGAGAGCACTTTCGTACAGATAAGAACAAAACCAAAATCACAGGATGTTTGAGCACTTAGCTTCTGACAGATGACGATGTAGGGTATGTTATCTCTTCTAGCCTCTCCTAGTAATTTCTCATCTAACTAGATGGTACTGCTTTCTATGAAGTTCCCACAGCAGACCACTGGGAACTTGAGAACCTGTCTTGGAAATGGAATGGATTTCATTCTGTAAGAAAGCTCCAATCTTCATACCTTACAGTCCTTACATAAGGACTTCAAAAGAGACCATCATGACCGTAATTTGAATACCCACTAATCATTCCTCAGGATGCTGTTTTTTTTGCATTTATTTTTGAAAATTCCCATTTAGTACTTTCTATTTTGCCTTCAATGGCCCAAAACTAGCCACTGGTAATGCTAACATACCAGGAAAATCAGTATACTTAGCAAATTTATGACGCTAGCAGCAAGAATCGTTTCTTTCAGAAACTAAACTAAAAGAGCTATTTTGTTCTTATGAAGCATAAATACTAATCGATATTTTTAACAAAGCAGAAAAACCCAAACATCTGATCTTTAAGTACAAGGAAACTAAACTTAAACCATAGGGCAGGGGAAAAAAAAAAAGGGAAATTATGAAAAGATTCTCCGTTTCAGATGCATCTGACAGTGCTACTATTATCCACGTCAGCAAGCACTGTATCAAAGAGTTGTATTTCTGTGACTCGCAACAAACCCATTCTAAAATGAAACTCCTTGACATAACTCCAAAGCTGGTCTCAGTCATTTGATATGACACTTCTTGTTAATGCTGAAAGAAGAATGTTAATATTTTAGACACACCTCTTTTAACGCCTACATCTTCAGTGTTGAATTTCAGATTTAGGATTATAGTTTCAACAGATCCTAACTGTTTCCAGCTGAAGGATATATGCAAAAAACTCACATAGTTATGAAGCTATTCAGAGCTGAGTTTATAACGTAGCTTTAGTTTTTCTCAAAGATCTCAGTTAAAAACACCATCTAGAGTGTTCAATGGCATGTCTCAGAAATTTACTGCATTCTTGAGCAATGATGGCGTCGGTCTATACAGTCGGAGTATAAGACACGTATTATAAGTTATGTAGGCAACATCGAAAAAGATGAACTACCTTACATTGCTCATGTGCTCTTCTGATTATTAGTTCAGCAAGTGTTTAAAACTATTTTGTAAAATAAATCCAGAAAACTACTCACTATACGCAGTTTGTTGGCAAATAAAACCAATGCTCTTCCCACGCTTCTGGCTTATGGTCTCAACTTTTTTCACCTTTCTATCATTTCCTGCTTAAAGCACCTAATAGATGTTTCAGTAAATGCATTTTTCAGCTCCTATGAAATGGTCCTATCAAAATAAAAGAAGTATTTCTAATAAGGCTTATTAGTAGCCTTATGCACCCTGCACGGCATCTTCTGTTATGACTGACACACTGTCTCAGACACTGGACAGATCAGTAAAATACTTAAGGAAAACATCTACATAAACCCTTTTAGTCCCATCCTTCCAAAAACATTCAGATGATAAAGACTTAAGCTAATAACACCCTTTAGAGTTGCTGAATTTAATCCCTCTCACCTTTCCTCTTGGTATATAACTGAAGCACGGGATTTGCTGTGCATATATAGATCAGTCAAAAATCAAAGCAAAATATGACAAATTGTAGCACACGCAATGACATTAGGAAATAATACCAATCTTACTAAATTCCAGACATAAATACTTATTTTATCCTTGATGTAAGAATATTTCTTCCTAAGCTTACAACAGTATAACAAACTAATAATACTGTGATGGGTTGTGGAGGGGCTGTAGTGGGAGTCATGAGGGGTGGGAATAGCTTCATCATTTTAGCAAAATATTGAGTTCTTCCGCTTGTGATGACCTTTCTTGATTGCTCTGTACTGCACTTGTAGGATGGCTAGCATCTTTGTTTCAACATAACATTGCTCAAAGAGAATCCAGAATTACAAGAAAAATAATTTATTAAAAAAAAAAACGTGTTGTTGTGATAGAAAAAAAATGCAAACTCCCAAGAAAGGGTATTTTTAGTGCCAAACTTTCTTTCATGAGTGTCCTTTCATTAATCTGACAGCAGATTTAAATTCAGATTGGTAGATCTACATCCTGGAAAACATGCAGTTATTTGCAGGATTAATTTTTGTAGCAGTGTTTCTATCTAATGGTGGACATGTTAACGTGAGCAATCCAGCCTTTGACACAAGTTAAGCTAAAGCAAAAAGCAGAAGGCACAAGGTCGGATTGTCCCTGAGCTACGATAAGGAGGAAGAAGGAGTGAGAAAAAACAATAACTCCCAGATGAGCTACACAGATGAGCTAAACTACAAGAAACAGTTGCAGCAGATAATAACTTCCAATCAACAAGTAAAAAGAGTCACATATATAGCATTGTCCAGCCTATGAGAAATGTTCGTAGGGCGTGTGCTTCGCGTGCTATGGCAAGTAAGCATATAAATATCGGGCTTGTAGCGAAATAAAGTTGGCATCAGACGATCACATTGGTCTGGCGTGATGACCCGTTTTTGATCCTCCACAAATTTTCTGTATTGCTCTAAGAAGAAAAAAGTTGCATGCAGTTTGGAATGCCCTAAGTCATCTGAAACAGGAAACTCTAGAATTTAATTTCTTGTAAAGAAAAAAAGATACCTGGTTCATAATCTGGTATCTGGTTCATTTATTTGATCAATAGAGATATTAAAATATTTATTTTAATTTGTACAAAACAACTAGTCTTTCCATGTCCCTTATCTGTCCTCCTTTTATTATATCTGAAAAAACTCAATTCATAATTTATTGGGAGATACGCGATTGATAGAATCTATGGCCAAGAACAGTTGATATATGTATTATACAAATAAGCAAAAAAAAACCAACAAAAAACCCTTACCAGATAAAGATATTACAGGGTTTTCTTAAATTTTTGTTCTTCCATTTCAGCAAATGTTGTGCAATGTCATCTTACCTTAACATTTCTAGTGGGTTGGTCTCATGCACTTGGTTGCCACACCTGGGACAGTCATTGCTGTCTTCAAAGTGTTGAACGATACAAGTCTTGCAAACTGAGGGACAAAAAAAGACCAAAAAAGACAAACCACAAATCAACTTCAACTAAAATCTAAATAATACTGCTTGCACATGATCTAATGATACCAGCAAACTACTTCATGTATTAAAGCTAAAAGAGTACTATTTAAAAACAAATAATTACAAAGTGTCTTATCCACTTCTTGTTCCTTATAGCCATAGCTAGCTCTACTCTGCCAAGAGATCGAGATCAGCAGCACAGGTTAAACAAGTGCTGCTTTAAAGTATGCAATATTTTTACCACTTAGAATTCTCACGGCATCCTATAATGCAAATCTCACACCATGTAGCACATGGAAAGAGCAGGTTCTGAGAAAGCACGTGCTGGGTAGCTCTAGTCAGCAGAGCCAATCATCACTTGAGATGATTTGCAAATGACTGATACTCATTATTTTCTTTCCAACAGTGTTGGTGGTAACTGAAAAAACAATGTTGTAAATACTTACTGTAAGAGAAAAGTTCACAGAAATTGTACACAGGTTCAATGTGGTTACGTTTCCCTTTTGACACAGAGCCTTCAAAACTAATGACAGAGCTTACAGTAAAAATCTACAACTTGAATCTTATAATGAAAAATCAGGATCATGACCATGGTGAGTATAAACAAACCCAAATCAACAACAATGTGAATTTAAAATCCAATAAACTGAAAATTAAACTAAACAAGATACTACACTACTGTTGCTTTCATATGATTAATTGCAGACTCCAGGTTTCACTGCCATTAACAAAAAACTGGAATCCAAGCTGATGAAAAGAAATATGCCTGCTGTTATTACTGTGTTACAACATTCTGGATGAAGATAAACTGTATCCTCCGTTTATTATTATTTCACCTAAACTGAAATGGGAACTGCAAATTCATCATCAAATGGACTGAAAAAATAAATGGACTGCTGCAATTACAACATGTTTTCTGCGGAAACACTGTAATTTCTTTCATCAATAACCTAAAGAGTACCTTTAAACGAGGCAGTAAATCCTAATTACATGGCACTCTTTAAGGAATCTTGAAATTCCTGTAACAAATGTCACCTAACAAGCAAAGCCTGCATTTATCTTTGCCTTAGTATGCTCAGAAAAGTTCCTACAAATCAGCTGATGCTGGTAACGCACACACATCAAATCTCCACATAGGTGTCTTTTTGCCTTTTCCAGCTGCTGTGAAACACTAACTTAAGGGCAATACCTTCATAGCATTGGTTGAAATTATAATCAGCTTTCCCCTTTAACTCTGACAGATAGATTTCCCCAAGCTACATGGCTCCAACAGTGCAGGATGCAGGGCAAATTTCCGATGATCTGGTAAAACAAGCTCAGAAAGCCTACAAGTCCTGCCAAGCAAGCCCAGTAAGTGGAGCGCAGTCCTGTCCCCTGCACACGGGGACTACAGAACAGCCAAGAACACTGATGCTTCGAGTTCACCATTCACCCCTCAGAATACAATATATAATTTTTTCCTTACCTCAAGTTGTGAGGTATTTAGCATTAGCATATAGATGCAAGAACCTGTAAGTACAAACACTCTTCTTATACCACAGATATTTTATAATTTGTTAAATTACTAGGCATAACTGATTTTCGCACGTGCATTCCCTAACACTTCCACAGGGTAAGAAAGCTACTACAGAGCAGCAAATGTGATGTTCTGTGCCTACAATATTTCTTCACTTTTCTCTACACTTTCTATAACTAATACTCCTAAAACTAAACATTTGGATACTACACTCACAGAATACCAGGATTTCATCACCCACATTGTAGCCCTCATGCCAGCCCAAGAGAGTATTTAAGAATACGCTCAAATTAAAGCACAAAACTGAATAACTTTTAAAATATATGTAGTTAAGATTTTTATCATCTCTCCTCTTGAACATGACTGAGAAACTCCTCTAGAACTGAAAATAACAGAAGTTATCCTTGAAATTGCAAAGATATGAAGACTCTCAGCTCAAAGTTTTCATTAAGATTTAGTGTCTGGTCATATTCAACCCAAGGCCAAACATCACAAGGTGGAATTCTTTATTTGACCAGTAAATACCTGAACTATGTTTCCTTCTGTCACCCACCTGAAATACAAAGAAGCATAGGGAGCAACTGAAGGCATAATTCAGTTCCTTCACCAATCAAAACCCAGCCACATATGCACAATGATATAAAAGGGAAGAGGCACAGACAGTAAAATATATCTAAAAAAAAAAAATCACCTCTCCAAGAATATCAATCACCATCCCTGTAAAAAATTGAAAATATTTCAAACAGCAGACCATATGCAGACATAGTGGCTACACTGCATTTAAATTTATTTATTTAAGCAACCCAGAGGCTTTTAGAAAGAAGATAGTCTAGAAAAGGAAATACTGCCATGAATGGAAGTAGTTAACCTTGATGAAAAACATATCTTCCTGGTTCATTAACGGAGGAGATGTCTTCTTTCTATTTATAAAGAATAAATAAACAAAAAATCAGGACATTTTTGGGACGTGATTCTTCTACATTATCAAAGTAGAGAGCATCAAAGCAATAAAATGTAGAGATACTAGGTCTGTGTCAAATAAATCAGAAGAGTAAATAGGATTAACCTTTTAAATTTCTTGTCAGGTACAGTAAAAATCTGAAACAAGAGTCCTAGAATAAGCACTTCTTGAATGACTTGAATGACAATAAAACCAATCATATTCTGCCCAAGCTTCTGCTCAAGGAATCTGTGAAATATGCTACTGTCAATTCAACAAATACTCTTCAACTGCAGCACCTCATATCTCATAATCTTGGTATCTATATTGTGCTGAAGGTGGAGACGATACACTATTTCTGTCAGGGGAAAGTGTGGTGATGACAATACTGATGAGAATCGCAAAGCTAAGAATCATCTGCTATCTCAGAAATTCCATTAGCTGGAGAACCTCAATTTAAAGAGTGGGGGGGTGGGGGAAAGAAGCTGGTATGATGATGAAAGCATGAAGTCTAACACAGTTGTGAATAATGGTCACATGGAAATTCAGCTGAAAGTTGCTGACGTAAGTAACATAAGGATTTGATTTACTCTAGAACTTTTTGGACTTGACTTCATAGAAAGGGTAACTTTTTAAATGGTGAACTGCAAGTGAGATAGAGTTCCTTTTCTGCAAATTCCTGTAATAACGGAAGGGGCTGGTCTTTTTAATTTTTTTGTTGTAAGCCTCCTGTCCAGTAGAAATAGCAGCACCTTGGTAGAGTCAGTGTTTCAACTTGACACCAATTTTACATGATTGATAAAGAATTTTAAAAATGGTATAAGTGTAATTGGCATTGATCAATATTAATTTTGGAACAGATAAACCTAAACGCTAACCTCTTATTTAGGAAATTTTTAGCAATTGAGACTGAGAGGATTGGCACAAAAATTCTTCCAAAGGACTACTAGTGGCTTCATATCAATACCAGAGCGGTTTCTTTTTTCTCTAAGCAATTAGTACTAGCCTCCTTCAGAAAGCATTTCCCTGTGATTTAAGCTATGTCTGAAATTCTCTGAAGAGAACTGAATTCCCTTCATTTGCTCTTGGGATCTCTGCTCCATTCCTGTCAGAGTAAGTTCTCAAAGTCTGTGATGAGATCTCTGATCTCACTGCTTTGAAAAGACTCATTGATTTGTCTTGTACAAGTATTTTAAACTTGGCTTTGCTAGGCTTTTTGTTTGTTTTCCAAACTAAACACAAATAGGACCTATCTGGGCTCTGGCTTTCATTTACACATAGAAGAAATTTGAAATTATTACTGTTCAGAAGAACTCTATGCCACAGGACAGATAACTAACACACTTACTTAAAGTCAGATGACTGAGCCCCCCAAACCTCCCAAATACACAATACTGTAACTTGAAGAAATATTTATAATATAAACCAATATATGGAAAGGAACTGAATTCCTAAGTCTGAATACATTTATGTCCTCTCCTTGTACCTGTTGTTTTTTTTCTTGAGAGAGAAGATGGCACCCTTGGAAGCCATACATGGTCCAAGAAAGGGACTAATGATTAATGAAAAGCTTAATCTCCAGTGTAAAGGAGGTGTTGGAGTAGAATATATACAGACAAACTATCATAAGGAACCAAGAATCTTAAGCCAGTCCTACATGGATATATCTCCTACCCCAACAAACATACAGATCTAGATAAGTCTTTGTGCAGCCAGTTTAAATCACAAAGTCGTCTTATACCATGAGAACCCTTCTGAAATTATAAATTAATACTACAGTAATCTAAAACAGCTTTAGCTTTTTCTCATGTAAAGCTATGGTGCTATGAGGATTTGCCTGTCAAAACTAAATGTGATGTACCGATAGCAATGTAAAAGTAAAAAATATACATAAATTCTAGCACTGAAGAAAAATGAACTGATACATGATACTCCCAGTAGGAGTAGGATCATGGACTAGTACTTTCAGATATGATAGGTATAATCATTCTCTGTTATTTGCACTATAAAACACTGAACATTTTTCAAAGTCTATCACTTTGAAGTTTCAGAGAACAGGATAAAGTATTGGGTGAAAAGGGTAGGGGGAAAAGGAATCTTTAAAAGCAATTCAATTATAGATATATTTAATTCACTTTAGGGAAAAAAGCCCCAACAAACCAAACCAAAAAAAAAAACCCAACCCCAAACCCAAATCCTTTAATGCTTCCAGTACAAATTAACAAAATGACATGGTTTCACTTGCTTTACCAGGTATGGCAGCGAACAGGCAGAACTAAACTAAAATGTACAGTTTGCAGAATTTTGAGGTATGTGCTACACGTGCCAATGAAATAAGGACTTGAATTTCATGGTTGTACTATGACACTTGAGCCACAGTAAAAAAATCACCTAAGATAATTTACTACAGCTGATAAAAGTACTTTTGTGACATATGCTAATTGTCTGGCAACTATGACATACTACACAATGCTCCATTTTCCAATACAGAGTTTTCTGGTTCACACGTTTTTTCAGATCTTATAATCAGCTGAAAAATACTGACACAGTGTCAGGACTGTGCTGTATGCTATTACCTGCAAAGAAAAAAGCACTCATCTTATGCATATCTACATATCTATTTTTCAATGAGGACCCTTCCTAGGTTATTTTTTAAGTGCTGATTAACAAAGTACCTAAATAAAACTTCATACTGCATTTCTTTAACAAGATATTCTACAAGAGAAAGTTTAATTAGTTAATTGTGGGACAATTTTGGAACTCATCCTTTGAATTCTTCCAAGGATCTCCTCTCAAAGCTAATCACTCTTTGATCCAGTGAGCAAAGCAGAGGCGCAGGATATGCACAGCTAGTGGAACATCAAACTCATCTCAGTGATGGCACAGAGATGTAACAACTCATTTGATATGTTTAATGAAGTCTTTAATTAGCTATCTTAAACCTGTTATAAAAGCTCTTACTTTTAGGGAAAGTGTCCCTGTAAAAACAGGACAAAAACCTTTAATATACTTAACCAGCCTTCTCTGAAATGTGAGACTATTCCACTGTTACTTACAATTACCACACATAGTCAGATTGAGTTCCCTTCTGTTAAAAGGGAGAGATAATTTCAGTACTTGGTGAGCAAGACAGATTTTTTGGGTTGAAATTTCCTATTTCAACATAAAACAGATATGCTAATCTTTAAGACCTGTACATGCCATTGACTTCTGCAGGAGAAGTAGTAAGAAAGCAGCTCAGCTTGTCTGAAGGTGGGAAATTTTTGTTGTAGTAAAGGTATTTTGGGATCTCTTGGAGACAGCATAAATTTTTAGCAAAATCTGAAAAAACCACTCTGGTTGCAAGATTATTGGTTTGATACTGATTATTGTATCTCCGGTCACTTTTTTATGTGGCAGGACATTTCTGAAAGTTCCTAGATGGCATTGGTTGACAATGGAGGCACTAGAGAGAGCAACCAGGAGTAATGTATGACTTGATCTGCTGTTCATAAACAGGGAAAAATGTGACACAACAGTGGCAGAGGGCAGCTTGCCTTGCAGTGACCACAGCATGAGGGTGTCAGGATCTTGAGGAAAGATACAAACTTCACAGCAGAGTTCGAATTCTGAACTTCAGAAAATGGGACCTCAGTCTGTTTAAGCAACTGCTAGTCAGATTTCCCAAAGAGGCTACCATTAAAAAGGAAAGGTACTTAGGAGAGCTGGCTGTTTTGTGTTTGGTTTTTTTTACGGAAAATTTATTTACATCTCAAGAGCTAAGCAACCAATTGTACAGAGAATTTTGTCAGAAGAACTGCTTAGTGCACAAGAACTACTTGATGCACAAGCTTCTTTAATATGTAAAAATAGAGCATATTGTTGAAACAAGAATGGGAAACAAAAGGATATAAAATCATTGCTTTGGCATTCAGGCTCAAAATTAGGAAGGTCAAAGCCCAGCCATAGCTAAAACTGATGAGAGACATAAGGGATTCTGCAAGTAGGCTAGTAGCTGAAGGAAGTTCAGAGAAAACGTGGGAATCAATGAGGGAAACAATTTAGGAATAGATTATATGGAAGGGTTCAAAGTCCTTTATATCTTTTTTTGCCTTGGTCTTCACAGGCAGAGCCCCTTCTTGATCTCCATGCATGCCAGAATGATTTGGGAAACAGAGAGATGACCAGCAGTAAGGGAGGAGCAAGTTAGGGCCTACTAAGAAAAGTCAGATGTATTCAAATCTATAGGCCAGGCCGGATTCACCATAATCATGGTGATTACGGGAGGTGTCTGATGACTGGAAAAGGGTAGTGTGTTAAGTCCACTATTAAGAAAGATGGGAAGGATGACCCAGGTAACTATAGCTAAACAGCTTTCCCTAGCACCCTGGAAAGATGGCAGATCCTGTAATGTCCCTTGAAATCAATTTCCAACTACCTGAGCGACAAAAACATAACCAGGAGTAGGCAATATTGATTCACCAAAAACCAGTCATGGTTGAGGTCAGTAGGTGATCTAATAAAAGCCTATGCCATTTGAACAGCAGTTACAGAAACAATGGAGTCAGCTCTTCTTAAAAGTAGCAAATAGTATCATCAGGAGCAATGCTCACAGGTTATTGTTTGGTAGCGCATTCAGAAAAGGAAGCTTCACTAGGCAAATAGCGTAGCACTAGAAATGGTTATTGAGAGAGACTGTGGAGACTCCAAGCTTGGAAATTCACAACTCAGCTATACAGCGCCACGGCTTGACCCGGTATAGTGCTGGCAACTAACCTGCCTCAGGTATGAAGCCGGCCTTGCCAACCTCCAGATGTCCCTTCCAAGCAACGTTTCTACAATCACGTTAGCAGTCTGACATTTTTCAGGTCACTAAAGAACGTTCCTGAGGAAAGTTACTTTTCCATGTTTTGTAAGCGCACGTTGCACTAAAAAATGGAGTGACTCAGGAGACAGATGATGAGATGTACCCTTTAACCTGCTTCAACCACTAGTTCTTAAAAATCCTTGACAACTGTGTAACATACTAGAAAAAAGGTCTCAGTTCATAAAACCATTCTGTTGCAAGTAGCAAAAAAGAAACGTACTAACTTTGCAGAATAATTAATCATGTTGCAGTAATATAAGCATTTCCTTCCCAACAGAGACAGGTAAGTTTGTACCGCTGATGTCCAAGTTGCACTGATTCTTCCCAGTAAATAGTGAAGTTGTCTGCCCAACATTTCAAAAGATCCCATCAGAAACATCTGTTATTAAAAAAGCACGGTTCTCAGAGCAGAACTTTACTACTTAGTATTTTTCAGTAACACAGAAGATGTGAATTAACTGCTAACTGAATTGGTTAGTACTGATCCCATTAGTTCCTCTCCAGTCACTGGAGAACATCTACATCAATACATACTTTTCATCTTGTCCAGACTAATACATTGTACTATCAGCATCTTCCTGAATTCTGCCACATACAGATCACTTTTTTTTCCTGCAGATGTAAGACTTCCATATGACCATTTGAAGTTCTGCATTTTCCTTTCCATCATTGTAAGCTTCATATTTTGGCAATTAAACTTTAAAGAAACACCACCTTCTTCCCTGCAGTTTTATTTAATGACCCAAACACGTGGCAGTGGTTCTGTGACAAGACCTGTGCAACTATACGGCAGCTCAGTAAAACTCACGTGAGTTAATCTGGGGAGGAGGCAGTAACAGAACTGTCTCAGCTAAGAGCAAACAGTCCATAAGTGAACAAAAGAAACAGATGCTGCTGGGAAAAAAAAGCTCCTTCTACCATTATTGCTTTGTAATGGGAGCAAAAGTAAGTAAACAAATAAATTGTCTAAACAGAAAGATATCATAATACTTTTTTTCTAAGTGTGGGCTGATTTCTGAAACAACCTTTTTCCTCTCACTTCAACCTTTTAAAAGTTACTACTGCTCATCAAACGCCAACCATAAAAAAAACAACCCTCGTGGGAGTTTCTCCATTTTCTTTAAATGGAAAGACAACTTAATAACAGATAAAATACCTCTCCTCCTCTTGTTGTATTTCAAGTTCTTATACGGAAACTTCATTTAACCTCTCTCCTCCTGAACTTAAATTCCTTTACTAAGTTACCCAAAACATAAGAATAATACCACAAAACACAT
The DNA here is from genome assembly GCA_013396935.1 of Baryphthengus martii. Taxonomy (NCBI): domain Eukaryota; kingdom Metazoa; phylum Chordata; class Aves; order Coraciiformes; family Momotidae; genus Baryphthengus; species Baryphthengus martii. Next base: position 134,530 of record VWZK01017657.1, on the reverse strand, counting down.
TATAATCCTTAGCTGGTATTAGACTTGGAAAAAGTCAGTTCAACATTGGGTTTTTTTCTCAAAAATTAAACTAAAAATAACATTATGATAACGGTAAACAGTATTATCTTTGTGTTAGGAAAAGCATATAGGAATTACACATTTTAATTCTTTCTGTGCTTGGTATTTATCATGGGTTTAAAAATGGGAAATCTGCCAGCAAATGTATAGTTCCCCTTACTCTTAAAAGAATTCAAATTTTATTTGAGTTACACTAAATTCTCAAGAAGGTCCAAGCAAACTATCTGCCATTCAAGAATAAATGTTAAAAAAAAAATAAAAAATCAAGTGTGTAAGTAATTTAGCTTGTGGAAGTAAGATGACTGAGTTTGATAGTACCATTCATACGTTCCATATAATTCATACACACCAGTGGTTTAGAAGTATTAGGAGCATAAAACAACCTGAATCAGTTCCTGAGTCAGTTTCTTACTAAGACATCTACTGCCTGGATAAGTATTTTGCCAGCTTTCAAGAATTTCTATACATTGTGCCATGGAACACGTTACAGAGACGTGAGTCAGTACTGACCAAACCTGTGTATTCATCACGCACACTGCCAACAGGTACATTGGCTTAAGTTTCAAAAGCATAGTTACATCATCAAAATACCACAACTAACCTAATGATCTTACTTGTGATCAGCCAGGTCACAGCGATACATGTTTGGTGCCAGAGCCAGCACAACCACCACTAGCCTGTGGGAAGGAAAAGAGGTATCTTTCCTCTGCAAGGTGTTAAGCAGACTTGCCATGCCCTCAAGATGACCCAGATGGCATACCAGTGTCTAGGACACCCCACCAGAAACTGCATAACATTTCATGCAACGCTTCAGAAGTAAACAAAAACCGTCAGAGAGATCATACTAAACAAAATACATACACTTCAGTGAAGCATCACTTATGAAGGAGGGAATATTTTGAAAGTACTACTTACAGGTATGGAGGCACTCAGTTACTGTAGTCGGCTTGATGAGATAGCCTTTACAGATATAGCAGGTGATATGAGGATTGAAATCTTTTACCAAGTGCTTCCTCTGAGTAGCCATTCGTGGGGTAGGAAATGCTGGCAGAGTGCTCGGGGCCAGAGGATTAAGTCTGAGAGGTGTCGATGCCCACGGATCACAAGAGCTGAAACGCTGCTGTGTGCAGCTGGACTTCTCCAGGCATTTGCTCTGAATTCCGGAGGTCTCACAGGGACATGGCTCATAACTCCTGCTCCCGTGCTAGGCGAGTCATTTTCCTACCTGTAACACACGTGGAAAGAGAGAGGTCGGTAAACCCGGCAGCACAGCGACGGGTGCCTCGGAGGACTAGTGTCGCCATAAACTTGGCAGGGGCACCCGGGTGATTATTTACATAACAGCGGCCGTGTGCCCGACGCTCGGCAGCCGAGGTCCGAGGCCGCGCCCCTGCCCCCGCCAGACTCCGGCCGCCAGCGGGACAAGTCGCCGGGAGCTGCGGTG